>BLSH010114110.1:2834-16335 GCA_018402905.1 Glandirana rugosa | reverse complement strand
GCGACGCGACAGTCACGAGGTTGTTAAAGTGCCACGAAGGGAGAAATGGGCCAGAAGGAGGGTCCAAGCGTTAGAGATTAGCGAACTTCCCGACTCGGTTCTACTGTACTGTAGTCCTCAGTGAAGTGGTACCGTACCTCACCCACGGCGTTTACACCGGACTCGACACGTATACGTCGAGTCTGATGTCATGACGACTGTCTGGCCCTCTCCGTACATACTTTCTTCTCCCAGCATACTTTCTTCTCCCAGCGAAGACAATATTTTTGGAATAGACAGTCGTCAAACGCATGTGTTTGCAAATGTGTGCTAACTTAACCCTGTTTTTAACACATACTGTTTGATTGATTTGGTTGGTAAGCAGACTGGTTGGTGAGTTGAGCTGGGAATTTCTCTGGTTTTGTCTTGGATAAGGAAGATGGACCCTAATGGTGTATCTTGAAGTGGTAATAAAGTCAAATTTATAAAAACTGCTGACAGATAAGGTTTTTATAACAGAAGCGACCCTCTTCTTTCATACGACCCTCTTCTTTCATACATGCCTCTCCCGGTCTGTCAGCAGTACTGTAGTCTGAGCTGCATATGCACAGCTCAGGCCACATTTGCGGCACCCACTCCATGCCATGGTGAAGTGACTCCTGATGTCATGTCATCTTGGCTCAGCCCTTCAAGCGATTAGAGATTGCGAACCTGGGAGGAAGACCGGGTAAAGAGGGAAGCACCGTGAAATTGTTGGAGCACTGACAGCGCAGCGTTGGAGAGCTTAACTTGACAGGTAAGTCTGCCATAATTTCCTAATAAGTGGTACATACTTGCAAATGGGGGCATAAACCTCCTGGGGGCCAATAAAAAATATTAGCAGAGTGTAATACCACTTTAAGATATTTCTAAAAAGTAGCACTAAATCCTACTTCCTGTACTGTAAAAAAATCAACCAGTAATAACTGCTTTTACATACAAATTATAATTATTATACGTTTGCAAGTTTAATTGTGAGATAATGATATTTTTCACCTAAATTAGTAATATTCACTTTTGAAACTGGCTCTTCAGTTTGAGAAAATAAACCAAGAAAGTTGGTAGCGAGATACGTTTAAAGTGGACCTAGCATTGGATATACATTTTAAGTACAACATCTTTATAATTGTATTTCCAATATTATAGTAAAATTTGAGAAAACACCACTATTTGCTTGTTATATGTTCCCATTCACACAACATGCCTAAAAAATGTTTAAAAAATATTTTGCACCTTTTAGATGTTTCTGTGGAGAAGGTGTTATGGCTGACTGCAGCATTTTTCAGCCAGCACAGCATGAGCTATCCTGGTTGCTGTGCTGAGTCCAGTTCTCATTAACATAGAATGGAGAAAATGAGCTCCTATACCCTTTAAGGCAAATAAGGGGGAATTAAATAAAGCTGCTGTGCACCTTTTCTGGCATTATCCCTCTTGGTAATGTGTCATGCCAATTTCATTAAAGAGGCTGTAAACCTAAAAAAATAAAAAAAGATATCCTGTTCCCTTAAATCAGAATAAACAGAATAGTACTTGTGCTGTCAAATCTGTCCCTGTAAAAAAAACTGGTTGATCCTGCCTGTCCCTGTGTCCCCCTTAGTGTGCTGACCATGGTAATCATGGCTGCTGATCCAGGATAATGTGGTCAGGTTACGTGCCTCCACCATCCCGCTGCTCTCCTCTCTCCCCCTCCCTCCCTGCCTGTCAGCTCCTGTGTGTGTGAGCCGTCTCCGCCCCCCGCCCCACCACTATTAGTAGCTGGCAGTAAAGGTAAATACACATTACTGCCAGCCCCTCTGTGCTTTCAATCCTTTCCACACTGTGTAAATGTTTGTATAAAACAATGCCTGCAAATACCTTATCTCAGATCTTTTATGGCCGGCCTCGTGACTTCCAGCTGCTCTCCTTCCCCATCTAAGGGCTACAATGGGAGGGGCTGAGCGGCCAGCACAGTGGTCACATGACATCCCCGGCTAACATCAGCGGGGGATCTTGACCCCTCCCACTGTAGCCCTTAGATCACGGGAAGAGAGCAATTGGAGGTCACGTAATCAGCCAGAAAAGATCTGATATAAGGTATTTACAGGCATTGTTTTATACAAACGCTTACACAGCATAGGATGGATTGATAGAATAGGGGGCTGGCAGTAATATTTCTTTACCTTTACAGCCACTTTAAGAAACTGCAACACTTTTGTTTCTGACAACGCCGACAATGG
The DNA here is from genome assembly GCA_018402905.1 of Glandirana rugosa. Lineage (NCBI taxonomy): Eukaryota > Metazoa > Chordata > Amphibia > Anura > Ranidae > Glandirana > Glandirana rugosa. The sequence goes on along the minus strand of BLSH010114110.1, from coordinate 14,101 downwards.
CGCCAAATTCAGGTAGTTCTAAAATGTGCTACTTCCATATTGCGAAGCAATGCCTGCACCGTATTCAAAACAAAATACTGACAGTTCGTATCTCGCACAAGTGGAGCTAATTAAGACCAACTCTCTTTTGATGCACAGAGAGAGACCCTGGTACAGATGCCAGTTTTTAAAAGTGCTGCAGCATGCGCTAATTTCAAGTACAAGTTCTAGACAGGTGCATTGATTTGGTGCAGGCTGCACCACTTTTAGACAATTTTGCAAGCTCTGTCTGCACCACACTTTATGAATTCCAGGGATCATGTTCAAATCTAATACTATTGATGAGATACTGTATCTGCCTCCAGACAGGGTTAAAAACACAACTTTCAAGCCCTCCAAGCCCTGTAACAAAGATAACTAAGTAGCATTTTCCTTGCTGGAAGTTCCAGAAAAAAGCATGTTAAAAAGGTAAACTGCAACTTTTTTTTTTTTACGCTTTGCTATGTGAATGGGAAATGTAAGAAATATAAAGTAGATGTTATCCCAATTTGGCTGCAGAGGTGGACATCCTCTTTAAGCCTCATCTCCTACACAATGCATCTGTATTGATTTCCATTAAAGTGAACTTTAAGGCTCTTAAAGGCAAAACTTATTTTGTTCATTTTGGATTGAGTAAAGCCAGTCATAGGTGAATTTAATCTTGGCTGGTTCAGCAGGGACTGGCCAAAATTTGATCCATGTATTGGCAGGCTGGTTGCACTGAAGTTGATCGATCAATCGATTTAAAGTGGAACTTTACTCAGAAGGGGAAGCTCTTCTCTCCCCCCCCCCTCCTCCTTCACATTTGGCAGTTTATTTTTTTTGGGAGGGGATGGGTACCTGATATTGACAGGTACCTGCTCCTCCACTTCTGGTAGAGGAAGTGCCCCCCCTCCTACCCTGCAGCCTTGTGGGACACATCACAGGTCCCAGAAGAGGGCAGGACCAATCACAATGGGCAGTGCAGATCACACATGTGCAGTTGGAAGCCATGTGTGAAGCCGCAAGGCTTGACTGCCGATTTTCCTCAGTCAAGATGCCGGCGCCTGCACCCAAAGCCAATTGAAGAATCGGCTTGGATGAGGACAGCGCTGGGTCCAGAGTCAGGTAACTGTCCTTATATTAAAAAGTAGAAAAACTTTACTTTTTTTGGGGGAGACTTGAGCTCCTCTTTAAGTGCAACAAGCCTGTTGGATTTTTTTATGCAATCACTACAAGCGGCTTAAGCCACCAGTAGTGATCATTACAGGAGGGATTCCCCCATCAACACTCATTGTGTTGAAGGGGGAATCAATCAATTTTCTTTCCTTCCACTCGCAGTGGAAGGAAAGAAAATTGCATAATCTATGGGCTGCTTAAGGGAGGGTTGTAACCCCTGGCAGGTGTTTTTTGCTGTCTAGGTCCCATTGTGGAGATTTCCTTTTGCTTCCAGTCCCATAGCCAAAACAGGAAGTGAGAGGAAGTTCCTTCAAAGTTAAAGAAGATGAATCTCCATAATGGGGGCTCAGACCGCAATAAAAACCTGACAGGTGTTCTAATCCCTCTCCAATCTATCAGGAACCAAAAATAAAAAGTTTTGCCATGTGGTATGAAACACAGTAGGCCAGCCCTGTATAAATACACAAAATAAATACTTAAGCAGCTCACATCCCCCCAACATTACAACATACTAGAGAATTCAGAGCACTACACAATTAAGCCAACATTGTTTTACCAACCTCTAAAATAAATCATTTTCCCAATCTACCCAGTTTTAATGAACACTTTAATTGCTCCATGGGCAGTTTTTCTCCACTATTTGTTTATGTCATTTGCATATCAAAATGAAAAGATTGGGAATAAAAGCTCTGGATATTTATAGCTGTCACAAACAGTTCGCTCTGACAATTATTCAGCTCTCTTGCTAGTGATTGATGGGTGTTTTTGATATGTTTGTTGAGCTTAGCTAAAGCTTTTCAATTATTAATCTGCATCATTGTAGCTAATTGCACTGGTGGCACCAAAGGGTTAAGCGTGTCATTTATAAAACAGTTTAGCTTTAGCGAGATTTGTAACAGGCAGTTTGTCATTCCTCTGGCGGGGTTACAAATGACTGGCTTCTGGTATATGAGACCATTATAGAGGCTAATGGCCTACTAAAAATTGTCTCTTTCATGTACAAATTAATTGAATTCTTATGCAATCCACATCCTCCTGTCTTGCTGCACAGTGAATGTAGAGGCTTTTAGGAAGTGTACGAGGCTCAGATCCATTTTTTCTTTATTCCGCTGCCTGCCCTTTCAATTTTTCATTGCCGAAGCAAGACACGGTCGTAATCCGGTAAACAAGTAAACATATTAAAATGAGACGATGCATGGGACAAAGAGAAAATAGAATTATTTATTTACTGGCAATGTGTTTTCAGAACAAGGGGAGAGAAATATAGGCAAGAGTTGAAGCATGTCAGGAGATTAAAGAAGTGCTCTGCTGGCCATGATTTGCATTTAAACTGGCCACATTGCATATTTCTAGGTGCAATTTCAGACACCAGCCTTTCTATGAGGAAGAAATTGGTTGGAGGGATTTCTATACCTTTTAAAGGAAAATGTAGTCCTAAAAGTGCATTATCCTCTCCGTTTTTTAGTCCACACTTCTCACTTAAACCATCTGAAGGGATCCTGTGGTTCCACTGTTAAGTGACAAACCCTCACCAATGAGATTTCCATCTCACAGGCTGGACAAGCTATTGGCAAAGGTTGCATATACACCATCTAAATCAGCCATTCTCAACCTGGCTTCCATGGAATCCGGAGATTCCTCTAGAAGGCATTAGAGGTTATTTGAATGGTGATGTGCTACCTTTCTTCCTCTGCAATAGAAGTCTGAAGAAGAAGGCTTGTGCAACACATCCTCGGGAATGAGATTTCTATCTCACAAGCTGGACAATCTAGTGGCAATTGATACCCAAACCCATATAATGTCTAATTAGCCATTCTCAACTTAACTTCCATGGAACTCTGAGATTCCTCCAGAAGGCATTAGCGGTTATTTGAGCAATGACACGCCTTTCTCTTTCTCTTTCTCTTTCTCGACCAAAGAAGTTGAGTGCACGTGCTCAGCGTTATATCCAGAGGTTGTCTTTGGGAAATAGACATATGAGTGCTGCCACGCCACACACTGCATCAAATTGGTCTGCATGGCTGTCGTCCTTGAAGGAAGCCTCTTCTAAAGATAAAACACAAGAAAGCCCGCAAACAGTTTGCTGCAGGCAAGAAGACTAAGGACATGGATTAGTAGCACCATGTCCTGTGGTCTGATGAGACCAAGATAAACTTACTTGGTTCAGATAGTGTCAAGCGTGTGTGGCGGCAACCAGGTGAGGAGTACAAAGACAAGTGTGTCTTGCCTACAGTCAAGCATGGTGGTGGGAGTGTCATGGTCTGGGGCTGCATGAGTGCTGCCGCCACTGGGGAGCCACAGTTCATTGAGGGAATCATGAATGCCAACATGTACCCTTCCCTTCGGAGACTGGGCCGCAAGGCAGTATTCCAACATGATAACGACCCCAAACACACCTCCAAGATGACCACTGCCTTGCTAAAGAAACTGAAGGTAAAGGTAATGGACTGACCAAGTATGTCTCCAGACCTAAACCCTATTGAGCATCTGTGGGGCATCCTCAAACGGAAGGTGAAGGTGTGAAGGTCTCTAACATCCACCAGCTCTGTGGTGTCATCATGGAAGAGGACTCCAGAGGCAACCTGTGAATCTCTGGTCACCTCAATTCCCAAGAGGGTTAAGGAAATGCTGGAAAATAATGGTGGCCACACAAAATATTGACACTTTGGGCTCAATTTGGACATTTTCACTTAGGGGTGTACTCACTTTTGTTGCCAGTTGTTTAGACATTAATGGTTGTGTGTTGACTTATTTTGAGGGGACAGCACATTTACACTGTTATACAAGCTGTACACTCACTACTTTACATTGTAGCAAAGTGTCATTTCTTTGTGTTTGTCACATGAAAAGATATGATAAAATATTTACAAAAATGTGAGGGGTGTACTCACTTTTGTGAGATACTTTATTTTTTTTTTTTAGTATTAGCATCTCTGTAGTTTAGGAAAACAAAGGATTACTGATCAGTATGCAGACAAAATATTATACATTTCTCTTCCTTTTCCTCCACTGAGAAAGTTTTCATCTGAAGAGCAAGAATGTTATTAAAGTGTTCACTTGATAAAAGGACGCTAAAGTATTACAATCTCTGTCTTTTTCTCAAAGACCTGCTCAATACAACTCTTCTTTTTTTTCCCCTTATAATAGATTTTCCGCTGCTAAGAAAATAATATGCTGTTCCTATGTGATATGTCTTATCTTGAATAAATCATTAATTTTCGACACATAATTTTTGTACTCTTAAGCACTTAGTTCAGTTCTATGTCAGAGCAATCGGGAGGGAAATGTGAGAGGTCGTTGAAAGTACTGAAATAACAGTTACGTTCGTGATCAGTAAATTATACTGAAGCGATGAGTAAAATGATTACATAATATTTTGCTAGATTTTTTATTTTTTTTTGCTATAATTATTTGAAAAGTCGATAAAGGGTATGGTGCTCTTGAAAATGTAGATGAATAAGCTTACTTTCAATTAGTTTGCTCATGTAAAATGCGGCCCTTCACTCTGTCTTCCTTCTTTACTTTTAGGCTCCTTTCACACTAGTGCAACTTGTCATGTGACTTTTGTTCTGGAAATTTTATAGAAAGGCAACTCCTATCCTCATATTGATTAGTGGTTCCAAATTAACAATATCTACTACAGCAGGGAACAGACACAAAGATACACTCAGCATCTTTCCAAATATCTGTTCTGTTACTCGGCGCAATTAATGTTTTTTATAAACATGATTACATAGGTATCACATTAATATTACAATTGTACTTTTATGGTAACAAGGGGCGTAACATAGGTAGGTTAAATTCTAATAAGGACTTGAAAGAATGCAATATGTATTTAAAACATTATTAGTGCTCTGTGCACAATGAGTGTAGTGTGCAATACATCCAAAATAGAATACAATAATATACAGAATGTACAAATTTTCCGCTTTGGACACATAAAGTTGCATGACAAGTTGTAGCCCATTGAGTTCAATGGCAATTTTGGCAACTTAAAGGCTCCGTGATTTTTTTTTTTTTATGCATAAACAGTTTATTGAATTTTTCAGGTAACACTATGTATCATACGTAGTCACATGCGTAGGTAACAACAGAGGAGCTTAAACAAAAGGAAAGAAAAAAATGAAAAATTAAGAAAAAAAAAACAAATGAACCATGTCTAATCATTAAACACGCTCTCCCATCGAGTAGGGGTGCTCACAAAAGGTCTTCCTTTGACTCTTGCAATCAGGATGGGCAGGCAGAGGAAAGAACATACTCCTCAGTAATCCTCACCCGAACCTGCTGAGCATAATCAGCAGCAATAGGGGGCGATATATCCAGAGTCAAATGTTAATATATCCTGGTGAGCAAGTAACTCGGATACTTCCAGCTCCATCTATCCAAAGAAGGGGAAGAAAGGAAGAAAGAAAAAAAAAGGGGAAGGGAAAGGTGGGGTGGAGTGAGGGGAAAGGGTAGGACCTGAGTAGGTCAGAGAGAGGGGATGAGGACTTCACCAACTGCCCTCTCCATCGTCTAATAAATAGCAGAGCAAGGCGTGTCACACCCTTAGTGTAACACAGAATTGCCCCTCAGGGTCTAGGGTTACATTTCCCCTATAGAAATTAATATTACGCCTCATGTGAGCTACTTGTATAGATGGGAGCTTCTATAGATTGTCCATGTTTCCCACATATCAGTGAATTTGGAAATCTTGTCTAGGGTAATGTAGATAAGCTCTTGAATCTCCGTAATACGATTGATTCGATGAAAGAATTTGATCAATGAAGGTGGGGATATAGACCACCAATGAACTGGTAATCACATCCTCGCAGTGTTGATCATATGCATCACAACCAATTTATAGTACCGCTTTTTAGGTATTTGAGACACGTGTAGGAAACTGTGCTGGTGAAAAAATACCTTTTTTTAAAATCAACTGAAGCTTCCTATGGGGGAATGACAAGGCCTAGCTGCCTGCTGCCCCCTTGAGTACTTAAGCAGGCCATACGGTATGCAATTTACTTTCCTTCAATCATGGCTGGAAAGAAAAAAAATTGCTTGATTCCCCCATCAACACCATCCATGTTGATAGGGGAATGTCTCCCACAGAGCCATTCAATTTTGACAGTGGGGGGTTTCCCAAATGTCAGAATGCAATGATCACTGCCAGCAGCTATAGCCACCTGCAGTGATCAAACAAAAACAACATGGAAGACTGGTTATACTGAAGCCAATCGATAGATCGACTTCAGTTCAACCGGCCTGCCCACGGATGGATTGAAATTTGGATGGTTCCTGCTGAATTGGACGGATTTTGATCCATGTATGGTAAATTGAATTGAACTGATCAGAGGGTTAGCTATAAGAAACCATAAAGCACAGCTGGCTCCTAGATAACGTATAAGAGGCAGATGGTGGTATGGGACAGGGCTTGTAGGAGGAGAGCACTGCAGGAGAAGAAAACAAAACTCAATCTGCTTGGCTTATAAATGTAATTATGCAGCATAGAAAAAGACAAGAGGAAGAGAGAAGTTGCACATTAACTTTTTTTTTGGAGAAGGGTGAAGTTCCACTTTAAAGACCAAAAAAAAAAATAAAGGCACATAACTTACGGTCAGTAGAATGTGTACTTTTTGCTGATGACTCTTCTGTTCATTAAAATCATCCTCTATCCTTTCCCCCCTCCCTAAGTCATTATAATCTGGTGCAGAGGAAATGAATAGAGCTAAGACTTTCACAACCTCTCATCAAGACAGCCAGACTATGCCCACCGTTTCTGCTCAGCTCAGCTGCTCCATTCATAAAAGCCGTACCACAGTTTCTATCAATGAAATATGATCTATGGATGGAGGACAGGCAGATGATCGATAGCTCTGCCCCTCTAGCCAAACATCCCAGCACCCTGCATCAGCACAGCCACCCAAGAGACCTGAGCCCCGATGCAAGCAGTGAGCTGGATCTTGGGAGTAGTTATGCAAATTTCAAAATGCCTTGATGGGTGGATGTTAGCCTGGTAGAATAGTCATTCCTATGTAGGCTGCTTTTGAATGCAGACCACCCTTGGAAACACTAGCAGGTGATGCTGAGCCTCCACGGTTAAAAGAACTGAAAACCAATGAATGAAAGGGGTGGGTCGGGGACAGTAAATCTCGGAGAAAAGTGTTATAAGATAGTGAATGTCCCCCATAACTGAATCAGAATCAGGTAAGGAATTCCAGTATAGGAGAGGAGTCTGTACTAGACTGAGGGTAACACTGAATTTTTTCTACCTCTAAGCAACAGCAAACACATGAAATCTGCACCTCTAGAAAACTCATAAAACCCTCCTGAATTGTCATAAATAGAATAGTAAAGCAAATACATTCACATAGCATTGGTTGAAAGTAACACCCTTATTGCAGTCTCTTAGCAAAGCTACAAAAATGCTAAAGCAAGCATGCCACATAAAGGCAATATTGTAATTAAACATCCAGAAAGTTATCTAATATTACTGTAAGCATTATAGCACAGCTCAATATGTGCTGCACGCATCTGGACAGAAAACCGATATCCTTTCCAGAAGACAATTTCCTCTTGCCAGTATAAGGCAAGGACTATTACTAGACAGTACTAGTCCCTCAGACAGGAATAGCTATGGCCATGAATATTTCAACTCTATGACAATAAGGCCTCATACACACGGGCGTATGTTTAAAAATAAGCAAAACGTCGGGTCCGACGCCAGGGAAAAATCAGCAGTTTTTTCGGCGTTTTGCATCGGCGTTAATGAGCGTTTGTGAGCGTCGGTGTCAATAGATTTTTTTTTTTTTTTTAATTCCTCTGCTACTTTTTAGCTAGAAAACGTTGGCGTCAAAAACGCCGGTTAACACCGGTACGGCGTTAGTGAGCCTTTTGCGGCGTCGGCGTCAATAACGCCAAAATGTTACAGCCTAGGAACGCGCTGGTCCCGCGTTCTAGTTACAGCTCAAAAACGTTGGTGTTTTTAGGGGGCCATTGAATAACATGGAGAGCTGTAAAAAAACACCCAAAAACGTGGCATCAAAAAACGCCCGTGTGTATGAGGCCTAAAGGTTGGATTTTAGAGCCTCCTACAGGCCATGAGTCCATGCATTTGCTTCCTTTGCAAATTCATCATCAACCAGAGTTTAGGTCAATTTTAATCATGAAGAAAGTTCTCAGCTCAGCAAACACAGCCTCAGATGATACGCTGAGGTGAAACAAATCCTTCTACATAGGTGTTACTTGTTTATCTACAGACTTCTCTTCTCTACATACCTTCAAAAGGTCAGACCATGTTAAAATCTATCTTCATCTGTCAGGAGCACAGAGGAGGGGGTAGAGAGACTGCAGTCACAGTGTGTGAGAGCTGATTGGAGGAAAGGAACACCCCCCCTCTACACAGCAGAAGAACTGTGTTGTGTATAGACAAGCTCCATTCTGAGCCCCCCCCCCCCCCGACACAAGTGCATCTCATGTGTCGGGAAAACTTTTCAGGAGTGACTCATGCTGATAACAGAGGAACAAAGCACCAGAGAGAAACCACACTTAGAGCTTTGGAGAGAGATAAGTAAACACTGCGGATATACTGTAAGTGCTTTGGTCAGATTCCATGACTGAGGTTTACAACCACTTTAAAGTGGTTATCAAGTCTTGACAACCACTTTAACCTACAGGCAAGCCTATAATAAGGCTTACCTGTAGGTTCCCAGCATATCTCCTAAACCTGCATGGTTCAGGAGATATGCAGTGTACTCGCATGTGCCCATATCTTCGGGCACATGGGTAGTGAAGAAACGCCTCCGTGCTGTCCCATACTGACAGCATGCCGCGACTGGCGGCTCCTGCACGCATGCGCGGTAGTGATGTCACGCGGCTTCGGCAAATCACAGAACCAGAGTCCGCGGCCCCCGGAAGGAAGAGGGGCGAAGATGGATGCTTCCTGTAGCGGGGACATCACATTTCCATGGCAGGTAAGTGTCACATAATAGACTAGTATGCGATGCATACTAGTCTATTATGCTTTTATATTGCAGGGTAATCAGGAGTAACAAAGGGGAAGTAAAACCCATCAGGGTTCTCTTTAATAAAGCTTTTCAAATGACTTACAAATCAGACACTTGTTCTTTAAATGAATAGCAATCTTGGCTGCAATGTTTGTCAGCAATCCAATCCACCAATCCAATTTACCTGCAAAAAATGTGCATTTATTTATTTTTCATTGAGTGAACTTATCCTTAAAGTGGTTAATAACAGGAGGTAAGTTCACCACCCTTTGGGTGTCCATAGGAGAGTACCGGGGTGTTTGGAAGAATGGGAGAATGGGTATTTCACCTTGTATTGTCACCTGAGTTAATGGACTTGGCACTTTATGAATATAATTAGGCATTTTATGGATCACTATAGCTTTTTATATTGGAATAGGGTATATTCAATGTTTTAATTGTGTTGTTTATATTTATTTATTGATATAATTAGGATCAGCACAGTATCAGTTTTAGTTGCACGAACTTAACACAAAAACAGAAAAGATTTTAAACTTGCAGCTCCTAGTTCTGTATCATTTTTCCAAATGGCACCAACTCATGGTGTGGCTACGCATTTTAAACTGTGACCTTTCATGATCACTTAACTGAGTTCTATTTTGGTCCTGTGGCGTTAGCATGGTGAAGAATGCTGACATGCTGAAGGTTTAAACAGGAATTCATCAAAAAGCCAGAATCAAATAGACAGATCATTGAAATGCCGGGGAACGGCTGTAAATAAGGCATCTAATAAGTCAGACAGTGGTAAATCTTTATTTCCATGAGCCCAAGAACATGACCTGTCATTCCGGAAAGTGTCGCTAAATTACAAAAGCGTGAGAGGGGAATCGTGCTGTAAAAGAGACAATGTGCCAGAGAAATATGTGCAGTGATTTTACAATAAGTAAGATGTCATGTGTCATGTCAGCTCAGTCTGACACGTGATAAAGGACTGGCTTAAGCCAGGAGTAGTGAAGGTGCTGCATCCTCTGACAGTATCTGAAGTCTTGTTTTTTTCCCTTGTAGACTGTTCTACTGCAAGCAATACACCATGATCAAAGTGGGCAGAGGGGTCTTCAGGCTAGGTGTCAGCTCACTGACTACACTAGAATATGAAGTTGTCAGACGGAGCTTCAAACTGCATATCTTTCATAAAGAGGAGTCTCCAACAAGACTGCAGGTGTTCTCCATAGCCGCTCATGAGACTGACTATTTTTGTTCAGAGCACCCTACACAATGATAACAGGATTCTAGTTGTTGGCAATGCTGGGAATATGACTTTTCTCTAGTTCTAATATTAACCACTTACCAACCAAGCCTGTTTCTTGAATTCTGTGCTTACCAGTTAAAAACAGTTTTTTTGCTATAAAATTACTTAGAACCCCCAAACAGTATATCTTTTTTTTTCTAACACCCTAGAAAATAAAATGGCGGTCATTGAAAAAATGTATGTCACACCGTATTTGCGCAGCGGTCTTCCAAGTGTGCTTTTTTTTTAATAAATTCAGGTTTTTTTAGTTAAAAAAATAAGAAAACAGTAAGGTTAGGCCAATTTTTTTCCATATTGTGAAAAATAATATTATGTCGAGTAAAATGATACCCAACATGTCATGCTTCAAAATTGCGTGCGCTCGCGGAACGGCGATAAACTTTGCAAATTAAAAATCTCCATTGGCCACATTTAAAAAATTCTACAGGTTAGCAGTTTTGCGTTACAGAGGAGGTCTAGTGCTAGAATTATTGCTCTCGCTCTAACGATCGCGGCGATACCTCACATGTGTGGTTTGAACACCATTTTCATATGTGGGCGGGACTTACGTATGCGTTTGCTTCTGCGCGCGAGCTCGGCGGGACGGAGCACTTTACATTTTTCTTTTTAATGAATTATTTAATTTGCTTTTTACTTTTTATTTTTACACTGTTCTTTTAAAAAAAAAAAAATGATCACTTTTATTCCTATTACAAGAAATGTAAACATTCCTTGTAATAGAAAAAAGCATGACAGGTCCTCTTAAATATGAGATCCGGGGTCAAAAAGACCTCACATCTCATATTTACACTAAAATGCAAAAAAAAAAAAAAAAAAAT
>BLSH010114109.1:870790-888750 GCA_018402905.1 Glandirana rugosa | reverse complement strand
CGCGAGTGTCACTTTCTATAGCGTCGTCTAACGCTATAGTTCGGTGAAACGGCGACAGTCTGCGACCAAGCGTCAGCCGTTCACCGATTCAATTAGTTTTCAGTGCAAGGGGAACTCTGCAGTGGACCCTGATGTAAAGGGGAACTCTGATGTAAAGGGCAAGGCTGCAGACCCTAATGTAAGTGGGAACTCTGATGTAAAAGGGGAACTCAGTGGACTCTGGTATAAGGTGGTCTCTGGTGACCAGAGCCCCCTTACATCAGAGTTCCCCCTTAGATCATGGTCTGCAGCATTTCCCTTTACAGTTCCCTTGCACTGTAAGGGTGAACCTTGCACACTCTGATATATGAGGGAACTCGGTGCTGGCTGGGTTATATTAATCTGACCTTCATATAAATGGAGAAATATGGTTTTTGACTTTTGATTAACTTAGCCACTTGCCGACTGCGAACCAGCGTCTGACAGCGGCAAAGTGGCTTGATATCGCAATCTGCTGCGATATCTTTCACTGTGAGCGCACGTCGCCGGAGGTGGGCTCGTGTGCTCAGGGTGTTGGGGGGGGCAGCGAGTGGGTAGGGGAGACTTGATCGCCGCCGGCTACCAGCGATGCCCCCCCTCGCAGTGACAGAATGGAGGTCTGGGTAAGTAAACACGGATCTCCGTTCTGTAAGAGGGGGAAGGACGGTGATCACAGGCTTCCTGTATATGGAAGCTGTGATCATCCCTTTCACCAGCCAGGGCAGCCCACACACAGTTAGAAAACGCCCAGGGAACACAGTTAACCCTTAGAACGCTCCCTCCAGGTTAACCCCTTCACTGCCAATGGCATTTACACAGTAATCAGTGCATTTTTATAGCACTGATCGCTGTATAAATGCCAATGGTCCCAAAAAGTGTCAAAATGGTCCGACATGTACCCTGCAATATCGCAGTACCACTAATATACGCAGATCGCCACCATTACTAGTAACAAATAAAAAAAAAAAAAAAAACCCCAGAAATTAATTCTTATAATAATCCGTAAACACTGCCACTTTTACGCAAACCAATCAATAAATGCTGATTGCAATTTTTTTTACCAAAAATATGAGGAAGAATATAAATCAGCCAAAACCGATGGGAAAAATTTTTTTTTTATATTTTTTTTGGGATTTGTATTTTAGCAAAAAGTAAGAAATGTGGGTTGTTTTGCAAAATTGTCACTGTTCTTTTGTTTATAGAATCAGAAATGATCAGAAATGATGCAGAGGTGATCAAATACCACCAAAAGAAAGCTCTATTTGTGGGAAAAAAGCACGCAAATTTAATTAGGGTACAACGTCGCACGACCGCGCAATTGTCAGTTAAAGCGACGCAGTGCCGAATCGCAAAAAGTGCTCTGGTCCTAAAGTGTGAAATCCTTCCGGGGCTGAAGTGGTTAAACACATGCTAGTAGCACTAGATACATGTTTATAGTTTAACTATTGACATTTGCATTGATTAGCACTGAAAACAACCATTTTAGGTACCTTTTTGCAGCGTCAGTAAAAAAATGTGTCTTTGCCAGTAAATTTCGTGATTGTCAGTAAAAATTTATTACAGTTTGTAAATTTTGGCTTCTTTGCCAGTAAATTTCACTTTGGGGGGTTGGCAACACTGATCCCCTCACTGACTGTACCGATGACCAATGTATTCAATAGACAGGAAATGAGGGAAACTCTCAACATAAAATAGGTTAGGGGAAGCCAACTTTTCATTTTTGGATCTTTAACTGAAGTGCCACATTGAAATGTTTGAGTCCAGGGTAAAAGGCCATGGCAATGTGTATTAAAACAGCAACACAGCAATGTTTCGCAGTTAGTTTGGCCCCTTAAACACGCTGGATTTTGTACCAAACTTTTGTTTGATATTAACTTAATTTTGGACTTGAACATTTCGGTGTGACACTTCAGTTCCAGATCCAAATATCTCCTTCGCAACCCAAGGTGATTGTGGTAACCTTTCAGTGTGCAGAGGCTTTCTACCATCTGGATGTCCCACAAGGGTACCATCAGCATACCATTGACATTATAAAAATTTAAAACTGTCGTCCATCTTCACCTCAAGGCATCAATGCATAAATCTACCCCCAATAACATTTTATTTCTGTCTCTGTTGCAGATTTTTACTTCTTTCTTGCTTGGTGAAACCATTGTCTCCATAATAATATGGGAAGGAAATCTCTCCAACAAAGCCAAGATAGCAATGAAAACCCAACCAGTGGTTTAATCCTTCCTCACTCTATCCAAAAAAACTAAAAACCTAAAGTTTTGGCAGGATGTGTTCCTGCTGCTGTGTGTTTCCTAATATCTTCATATCCCCCCATTGGAGAGCCACAGAAGAACAGACAGAGCTAGGTCAAGCTAGTTCACTGCTATCCACTTTATGTGAATTGAGCTGATCTCGGTCGGACTTTGTCAGATCTGGTTTGTTCATTTCTACCCAGCTGCTTACAGAAATCTCAAACTTTTTTCCATCAAAGCCTCAAGTAATTTTCACAGATGACATCCATGCCTCATCCATCTACACAGATTAACATTTCTGGACACCTGGCTATCATACATATATTAGCTTGTTGGACATTGCATTGTTGATTTACTAAAACTGGAGAGGAGAGAGCAAAATCTGGTGCAGCTGTGCATGGTAGCCAATCAGCTTCTAACTTCAGCTTGTTCAGCTTTGACAAAAAATCCTGAAAGTTGATTGGTTTCTAAGCAGCACTCTCTGGATTTATAAAAATCAATGCCGGCATTTCAAAATCATAAGTGTTTGTAATCCAAAGAAAAAAAAAAGATCCTGTTCCCTTAAAGCATGCATAACAGCACAGTGCTTGGGCTGTGTAATTTGGCTCTTTTTATCACCTGATCCTGCCTGGTTCTGTCCTCCCCCTTGGCTCTCTCCTTTCCCCGGCTGACAGCTATAGCGTAAGGGGCTGAGAACTCCCGCTAACATCAGCAGGGGAGAGGAGAGAGAGAGCCAAGGAGTCACATGAGCGCCGGGGGATGATATAAGGTGCAACTGCCATTTTTTTTCAGAAAAGACACTAGGAAACATAGGGGTTGATTTACTAAAGGAAAAAAGACTGTGCACTTTGCAGTTGCCCTCTGCAAGTGCAGTTGCTCCAGAGCTTAGTAAATGAGGCAAGGCTTCACTTTGCAAAGAATGCCCAATCGTGTGCAAGGAAAATGAAAAAAACTGCATTTTTGCTTCCACATGATTGGATGATGGAAGTCAGCAGAGTTTTCGCACATTTATTAAGCTCTGGAGCAACTGCACTTGCAGAGGGCAACTGCACTTTGCAAAGTGCACAGTCATTTTCCCTTTAGTAAATCAACCACATAATGTTAGCTAACAGAGGGGATGGTATGTTTGTAATACAGCGGCTTAACAACCACTTTAATATGGAACTATTCCCTTTGCAGTTATTACAACTCTTCTGGGTAGGCTTTCCCCGAGAGTTTGGATCATGCCTGTGGGATTGAGAAACCATTCAGCAGGTGCTGATATTGTACAACAATATGCGGCCGACAAATGACTTTCCAATTCATTTGGTATTTGGAAGGATTAAGATTAGGGCTCTGGGCAGGTCACTTGAGTTTACCTGCCCAAGACTCATCAGATCATGGCTTTATGGAATCACCTTTGTACACAGGGACATTCATGCTGAAAAAAAAAGGTATTCGCTAAGTTGTTTCCACATGGTTGGAAGCGCACAATTGTCTAAAATGTTTTTGTAAGTTGTAGCATTAAAAATACCCTTCACTGGAAACACCTACATTTAATGCTTTTTGTCCCTACATACATTTGGCCATATAATGTACCGATATCATCAGTGAAAACCAAAGCTATGGTCAATAATAAAGTGCAGCGCTAAATGAATAATATATACAGAAGTGAACCATATATATATAAAAAACCAGAAGTGAAGGTGAAAGGTAGACTTGGTTTCAGCCTTGTCTACCCAATGTAGTGAACACACCTAATACACGTAATACTGTGTCCATTAGTGTAAACATAAATATTGAGTCCATATCAAAAAATCCATATAAAAAATGATGATGAGAGTTCATATAATGTCCTTCACCTTCACCATATGCAACACCCAATAAAGTGACTTGTGCTTCCACTAGGTCAGCATGCACTGTGCTCCTTCACCAATAATAATGGGTACTCTTACCAGATGTAAGAAGTATGTACGCATAGGGAGTAAATATCCAAGGCAGTCGAGTGGACGTCAGCACCTCAACCGTCCCGTCCTAGTGTCCGGCCACACTTCAAGGCTATGTACTTCACAGATAGGTCTCACGATGTGGGTGAAGGCATCAACCAAACTCACAGAGTACCTGTTGATAAATGGTTGTGGTAGTACTGTGGTTCTGATATGCTCAGCTCTCCTGTGGTTTTGATATCTGCCGCAGGGCTGGGAGCGATCTCACCTGAACCACAACAGCTGCATGAACGTCAAAACCAAAGCTAGTTCAAGAGATTGAGTAAATGACTTAACAGCAGGCTTTACAAAGCAAGTTAGTCTCATATTTTCATGGAGAATCACTGGTAAAGTCAATAGTATAGGGGATTCAAAACCTGCATGGAGAGGTAGCATGTGGATTCCCAGTGTGAAGTTCACAAAAGCAGCCATGATTGCTAGTCTGGGAAGTTATAATTAAAAAAATGTAGATGGTGTCTTCTGATGACTTTACATTGCACAGAAACAATTAGCAAATATGGCAAGTGTAAATTGGAGAAGTCCCCAAATGATAAAAAGTTCAACTGCCCTGGGGGAAAAAAATTGTATAAACATTATAAACGAGCGATAACTAACATCTTTTAATTGCCCTGATTGTCATATTTGCAAAAAAAAATTACACCCACATATCATCAATTTACATAGTTTTATAAATTAGAATTTTCAGTACATTTAATATAAACATAAATTCTAAAGGTGAAGAAGACTCACAGTCTTGTATAAATCATCTGGAAATGTTAATTGTACATACAGTAAGTAGAACACTGAAAATGCTACAATTTTTCTCATATATATACATGTATATACAGTGTTTGCAGTGAGAGATCATCTAAAGCACCGCTGCCTCTGACTGCTAGCCTCATGAAATGTGGAGTGGGATTTAGTGATGTCACTGCTGTGCTTTGCCTTGCTGGAGAGGAATCTGTACCTGATAACTTAGCAGTGAAAGGATCTCCCTGCTTCTGCTTCATCTATTTTGTGGATCTGTGCTTTTTGTAATCTCTTTCTGCTTCTTGATCATTAACCTACCAGTAATCACACCACCAGTCGTCAGAAGGGCAGAATTGGCACAAGGAAGAAAAACCCTGCTCCTACACCAGGATGATTGTCTCCACACAGAGGCACTCTGAGAAATTCAATAAAGCCACATATAACAAATTTCTGGTGTTAGTTCTCTTTAATCACTTGCTTACTGGGCACTTAAACCCTCCTCCTGCCCAGACCAATTTTCGGCTTTCAGCACTGTCGCATTTTGAATGACAATTGCGCGGTCGTGCGACGTTGTACCCAAACAGAATTTTTATCATTTTTTCCCACAAATATAGCTTTCTTTTGGTGGTATTTGATCACCTCTGCGTCATTTCTGATCTCCGCTATAAACAAAAAAACAGCGACAATGTTGCAAAAAAACCAATATTTCTTACTTTTTGCTATAATACATATCCAAAAAAAAAATATATAAAAAAAAAAAAAATATTCATCGGGTTTGGCAAATATATATTCTTCTACATATTTTTGGTAAAAAAAAAAATCGCAATTGGCGTATATTGATTGGTTTGCGCAAAAGTTATCGCGTCTACAAACTATGGGAATTGATTTATGGCGTTTTTATAATTTTTTTTTTACTAGTAATGGCGGCAATCTGCGATTTTTATCAGGACTGCGGTATTGCAGTGGACATGTCAGACATTTTTGACACTTTTTTGGGACCAATGACATTTATACAGCAATCAGAAATTTAAATATCCACTGATTACTGTATAAATGTCATTGGCAGTGAAGGGGTTAACACTAAGGGGCAGTGAAGGGGTTAACTGTGTTCCCTCATTGTGTTCTAACTGTGGGGGGGGGTGGCCAGGACATAACATATCTCACTGATCCCGATCACAGGGATCAATAGATCTGTCATGTCCCCCTTCACAGAACGGAGAACCGCCGATGTAAACATGTTCTGCAGCTCTGACAGATGATTGCGGGTCACGAGCGGACATCGAGTCCGCCCGACCAGCGGGAACCACCACGCAGCGTGCGGCGGCCGCGCGCGCCACTTGTGAGTGCGCGCCAGGAGCGTGCACAGGGGACGGCGTCCATAGACATCGTCCCTGAAATTCAGATCTGCGCTGGAGCCGTACTATGGCAATAGCGCAGATCCGAAGGGGTTAAAGCTATCTGCACCTAATTTAGGCAAGCAATTGTGCCAGTTTTGGTAACAGTACCAACATGGGTGGCAAATTCAGGTAGTTCTTACTACCTCCACTTTTAGGGCTCTTTCACATGCATGGATCGTTCGGGTCCGCCTGTCAGTTTTTCAGGCGGACCCAAACGGACGCTCCATCGTCCTTTATGGAGCGAAGGATGTCAGCGGTGACATGTCCGCTGACACCCGATCCGCCAAAAACAGACGGATGGAAACCCTATTTTCCATCTGTCTGGCGGATCGGATCGGATGAACACGGACAGGCGGTCTGTGTTCATCCGATCCCCCATAGAGGAGAATGGAACTGTGACAGGTCAGTCTCTGCACTGAGTGCAGAGACTGTCCTGTCATCCACCGGCTCAGCGGGGATAAGGGGCCTAAGAACCTCCAGTTTTCAGATCAGGAAGCTGGTGGTAATTATGACCAAGCTCTAAGCTGGTGTACGGAGAGATGGCAGAGCTCAGGGTGCGACCTGTCTGTGCTGGGAAGCTGTCATAAATGTGACAGTTTCCCACTCTGGGCTCTATCCCTGGCTTCATTTAGCTGTTGGCTTTTGTGGCCAAATGTAAACAAATGGGTGGGAATGCTGGTAATGTCATTATCCAAGTATGAGAATGCCATATTGGAGAGGTGGACCCATGGGCGTCCGCAGAACTTTTTCCAGGGGGGGGGCATAATTTCAAGGTCATCCATGCTCTGCCCCTTTTTGACAATGTCAAAATTACATTATCACGGTCAGAGACTGCAGACGTAGTACAGGAGATGGTCAGAGACTGCAGACATGATCCAGGAGATGGGCAGAGACTGCAGACGTGATACAGGAGATGGTCAGAGACTGCAGACATGATACAGGAGATGGTCAGAGACTGCAGACGTGATACAGGAGACAGTCAGAGACTGCGGACATGATACAGGAGATGGTCAGAAACTGCAGACATGGTACAGGAGACCGTCAGAGACTGCAGACATGGTACAGGAGACGGTCAGAGACTGTGGACATAGTACAGGAGATGGTCAGAGACTGCAAACATAGTACAGGCTACGGTCAGGGACTGCGGACGTGGAACAGGAGACAGTCAGAGACTGCATACATAGCACAGGAGACAGTCAGAGACTGCAGACATAGCACAGGAGACAGTCAGAGACTGCGGACATGGTACAGGAAATGGTCAGAGACTGCATACATGGCCCAAGAGACTGTCAGAAACTGCACACATGGCTCAAGAGGATAAGGACCTAGTGGGGAACCTCTGATTTGATCCCTGATTCCAGGGGGGGGCAATAGCCCCCCCTTGCCCCTACCTGCGGACGCCCATGGGTGGACCTGATGGGGAACTCAGTTTCCTAGCAGCCTCCCCACCACAAAACTCCTCGACCATGTACCTATCTGTGTGAATGAGACATTGATTGAGGAAGAAGTGTACTGAGGAAGGAGGGTCCAGTGACCTCCACAAATTCATGTACCTCTTTCTGACAGATATATGAATCTGGTGCAAACACAATCAATTTTGTCGTGAAGGCCCAATGAAATTGTAAAGGATGACACTCGTTATGAATGCTGTGTGAAACAAGGCATGGTAAACCAGTAATTGGGAACACATTCAGCTGGTGACTTGACCCTCTGCTTCGACTTTTTTGGACAGAGTCCATAGTAAAGGTCCTCTTTAATAAGCCTTAATTATCCTTCCTGAATCAGGGCCCATAATTACTGTAAATGTAAACTTTACTAAAAGTATCATTACTAAAAAAAAATAATTGCATTATTCATGTAAACCCATTTAAAGTTCTAAGATCACTAAAAGCAATTTTATTAATCTTTTAAATTAGAATTAGCTTCAACAAAAATTCCTGACCTTAACAGCTTCCATTATCTCCCCCCCCCCTCTATAAACTAGAAAATTATTTTTAATTATGCCACGATTGATTACATTGCCCGTGGCCACAATTTAAAGTCACCATTTTTAGTGGATTTGGCTTATCTGATGTCTCTCTGTGTTTTCTTGGAGCAAAACAAATGCATACATTATAGTTTATATGCTTCTTCTTCAGTCCGCTGGCAAATGCATTTGACATTCATCACTGTTCTCACTTTCCCAGATGCGAACATCCTAGTGTTTCCTCGCTCTGAGCAAATGCAGCTTTCAGGAAAGCCTTATTACAAACTGCAAATAGCAGCTTTATATCAAGTTTACTCGATGGGTCTTAAAACGGGTATTACTAAATGTAACATTACTTTTTTGGCGGGGAGAATTTTATTTTTTTTATGGATTACCCTTCCGACAATTCTTGAAATTTTTATATAAAAATGTGAAGTTGCCAATGAGTGATTAAACTCCTACTGTCATTTAGGTTATATAGGTCTTATTTCTTTTATTGCTAGGTCTATAATACTAAAATATACACTTTTTATTAAATATTGACCAGGATGGAGTGTCATTTTGCCCATTGCAGGTATTCAGAAACTTCTGTAAGTTTTCATTAAAGGGGTTGTAAAGGCCAAAGGTTTTTTATCTTAATGAATTCTATGCATTAAGAGAAAAAAACTTCTGTGTGCGGCAGCCTCTACCAGCACCCCCTAATTACTCACTCTGAGCCCCT
Source organism: Glandirana rugosa (assembly GCA_018402905.1). Classification (NCBI taxonomy): domain Eukaryota; kingdom Metazoa; phylum Chordata; class Amphibia; order Anura; family Ranidae; genus Glandirana; species Glandirana rugosa. The sequence goes on along the minus strand of BLSH010114109.1, from coordinate 879,691 downwards.
TCTCTCTCCAGCGATGTCCATGATCCCCTCAGCCATCCAGGACACTCCTCCTGATTGGCTGAAACACAGCATTGGAGCCATTGGCTCCCGCGGCTGTCAATCAAAGTATGTCAACCAATAAGGGGAGAGAGTTGGCAGGGCTAGGTCGAGGCTCTGTGTCTGAATGGATACACGGAACTCTGACTTGGCTTGGGTGCCCCCTGTAGCAAACTGCTAGCTGAGGGGGCACTCGAAGGAGGGAGGGGCCAGGAGAGCAGAAGAGGGACCTGAGAAGAAGAGGATCCAGGCTGCTCTGTGCAAAACCAACTGCACAGAGGAGGTATAATATGTTTGTTATTATTTTTTTTAAAAGCAAGCCTTTACAATCACTTTAAAAATACTTGTGTAATCTTCATTCCTGGATGCCTGTAAATGGCAACAAGGGTCTTTAGCCAGTGACATAAAATGCTCTGGGGGTGGATCGACGGTACTGGAACCTAAAAACAGAAGACAGATGATCATTCTATGTTCCAAATAATGACACTGTGTTGTTGGCATGGCCCAGTAGGGTATTTGATTGGTGGGTAGACAGAATCCACACACTGAGGAGTCACTACATCCACCCTGGGTTATGAAGTTAAAATTCTGAACTGAAAATCGAAGGACCATACCCAAAGGTTTGAGTCAGAAATTAAGTTTATTCCATATATTACCTGGATACAGCAACCTACTGTACCCAATTAAACCACATTTGGCACTTTTTTTGGGGGGGGGGGAGCGGGTACCTGTTTTTGACAGGTACCCGCTCTCAGTTCCTGGTAAGATCACCGCAATCGATATAATTTCCAGCCCCTCCTCCTCCTCCCTGTAGTCTGCCGATGGGACCATTCAGAAAGTGCAGCGTGCCTCACGCATGCGCAGTAGGAAACAGGCTGTGAAACTGCAAGGCTTCACTTCCTGTTTCCCTTACTACAGATGCCCGCACTTGCACCCAAAGCCAATTGACAAATCGGCTAGGGGTGCCGACATCGTGGGATCCTTGGACAGGTAAGTGTCAGCAGCTACAGTATTTGTAACTTTTCTTTAATATTTGGAATAAACTTGATTTTGGACTCAAACTTTTGGGTGTGGCACTTCAATTTCCAGTTCAGAATTTTTCCAACAAAGGGCAGCTGTCCTTTCCTGTTGTCTACCTAACCTTTCTACAAAGTGTTACAAGAGCAAATTGAATGCCATTTTCTGAGCACAGTATTGCTCTACAACTGCCTTCAGTTCTGTTCAGCGCATTGGGGGCCACCCAGTAAGCTGAGGTGAAGATGTAGGGTTCAAATAGAATTATGTGTAGGATACCGCGCTAAAGTCCTTTGAAAATCAGCAGCCAAAATACACAATAGGTATAGTACTTAACATAAACAAACAAGGGGCGCTAATATGAAATACAATATATCACACTAAGTGCAGATATGAGTCAGAAATTTAGGTTGTGACAACAATAAGAAATACAGTCCATTCAGATATGGAAAAGGATGGTGAAACCACAAAGTCTCAATCGGTGTGACTACAAAGCAAGAAAAAAGTCCTCTAGATGGTAGCCATGAAATAACAGTGACACCCAAAGTGATAGGTATACATCCAGTGTGATCCACCATCGACAAATGGGAGGCTTACCAGATTGATAAAGATAAGCGCTTATGGCTTTCCCCCAGCCAGGGTTAAGGAAGCATCTCCTCCAGGGCTCAATATCCAGAAGTACTACAGAGTCTCACAACCTCCAGCAATGTCAAACATTGTGCCAACATCTTAGATGCGTAGCTCCAGACTGAAACCAAATGTTATAGCGTCTACAAGCTATGGCATGCATTTATGGAATTTTTTATACTAGTAATGGCGGCAATCAGCGACTTATAGCGGGACTGCGATATTGCGGCGGGCTTTCGGATACTAACTGATACGTTTGACACTTTGCGGAAACCAGTGACAATAATACAGTGATCAGTGCTAAAAATATGCACTATCACTGTACTAATTACCGGCCGGGAAGGAGTTAATATCTAGGGCAATCAAAGGCTTAACTGTGTGCCTAGCCAATGTATGTGTTTATGTGGCGCTTTCACTGGGGGAAGAGATTGATCCTACCGTCTGCTTCGCAGAGACATAGGGTCATCCCCCCCATCAGAACCTTGCTTATCTCAGTTCTCTGTGTTTTACCGGCAATCGTTGGGTGCTGGAGGACATCAAGTCCCTGCAGATCAGCTTGTGCTGTGAATCATCACAGCAGAGATGGCCTGCCTGTGTGCGCCCCCTGCAGGTAGAAATGCAGAATCACGTATATATATATATATATATATATACACAGTATATATACGTGATTCTGCCCAGAGCTGCTGCCCTGTAGCAGTAAAAGTACTATAGGGTGGTCAGCAAGTGGCTAACAAGGCTTTAAAAAATATTGCGTACTTTAATGAGAAATTCATTATTTTAATTGATTTAAATAAAAGTAACAAAAAATTCCTAAAGTCCCACTGCTCAAAGGGTATTTGCGGAGACTTGTATGCACAACAATACAAACTCCTCAGAAAGGACATGGTCAGAAAGAAGGTGTTATACCCCAGTGTTCTGAGCAAGACAATTTTCTTGTAAAAAAATAAAAAATAATAATGTATATCTAGACACATTTTTAGATATGTGTTCCAGTCAAGCAAAGAACAAACTGTTACAAAATGTGCCTGGAGGAAAAGAAAATCCAGATTCAGGGGTGAAACTGAGAGATCATCAACCGAGTGGATTTGAAGAAATTTGCTTCTGAGGCTGTTAATTATAAATAAAGGATGCTTTGCATCAGTTCATTTCCCAAGTTGTTTTGCAAGAAAATAATTAATTTAAAATGTTAGCAGCGGTAGGTAAATTAAAAGCACACATATTACTAATTGGAAAGATTGATCCTTAAGTCCTGAAGTTTAGCTCCAGACTTACACATGCCCAAAACTTTATTCAAATACGCAGGGTGTCCATAGTATGCCCTGTCCTCAGAGCCTGGGTCTGGGTCATGGCAGAGGAAGGTGGCACTTATTTATTCATTCAGAGAACTTTCAACTCTTGAAACTCTCCCGTGATTCAAAAAATACTGAAAAGTGTTAAAGTGGTCGCAAACCTCATGAAATATGAACAAAGCACAGCCCTCTATACTGTGTACTTGTCTCAATCCAGAGCACTATGGAGTTGATTTACCAAAGGCAAAAAGACTGTGCACTTTGCAAAGTGCAGTTGCACTCTGCAAGTTGCTCCAGAGCTTAGAAAATGAGAAAAAGCTTCACTTTGCAAACAATACCCAATCGCATGCAAGGAATATACAAAAAAAACTGCATTTTTGCTTGCACGTGATTGGTTGATGGCAACCAGCAGAGCTTCTGCTCATTTACTAAGCTCTGGAGCAGCTGCTCTTGCAAAGTGCACAGTCTGTTTTCTTTTAGTAAACCAACCCCTAAGTGTTATTTCTGTCTGCTGCTTTGTTCCTCTGCTATCTGCATGAGGCACTTCTGACAAGTTTTCCAGCAGATCGACAGCCTCAGCTCCATTCCTGTGTGCTGTGTGAAGGGCTGCGTGTGTGCGTGGGGGTGGGGGGGGGTGCTTTCCCTTCCCTCCAATCAGCTCTCAGAGATCTCGTCACTGAGCTCTGCAGTGTGTAATTTCAGCTCTCTGCCCCTTTTTTCTGACAGCTCAGACAAGCTTTATACATTCTGGGCTTTGAATGGATGTAGAGAAGAGAATACTACAAATAAACTGGTACAACTTATGTAGGAGGATTTGTTTAATCTCTGTGTATGACCTGAGGCCAGTGACTTCACTGGGTATTTGTAAGGGTTTACCACCACTTTAAAGCAAATTAAACAGACCTCTAAAATGTACAAGTAATTCTGGTGAATGCCACATTTTGTGTACAGATTAGCGGCAATGCCCCTACTAGTGAAAATAAGGTATCACAGTGGCTCCTCCTGAATCTACAGTAGCTTATACAGTATGCCTACTCACATCAGAAGTAATGTATGGCGACACACATTAATGCGCACATTCTCATGTATATATGGTGTAAATGAGTTTTCAATGTTCTCATTTTCAGAATTAATAAAAGCTTCTCTAAAGGTTTCCTTTAATCTAGGTCATGATAGAACTAGTAGTAGTTAATCATATTCAAATGGACTTTTTCTGTAACCTCATGTCACCACGTCAGCGCGTCATAATGTACGATACACAAGGAATTGAATGAAGTGTCATTTTTTGTGACACGTCCAAAGAAAGATTAAGGTTCATACTATAAATATGATATATACACTATATTACCAAAAGTATTGGGACACCTGCCTTTACACACACATGAACTTTTGATTTTTTCTTTCTAGGGTAAAGATCATCTTTAAAAGGTACACTACTAGCCTGTAAGAGAGGGCTGAAAGCTTTTCCATGTTATGGGGTGTCCTGTAATCCATAACCCCCTCTACCCAGGCCAATGAGCCAATAAAATCTGCAAGCAAAGATTGGTAGCCTGGATGGTGGGTCAGTGAGTGTTTTGGGGCAGCTGTAGGTCTGATCACCAGTAAAAAGGCTAAGAGGACCTGTAAAATCCAGAAGATTTTTAGGAGGTGAGTACTATATATACACACTATATTACCAAAAGTATTGTGCCTTCCGCAAGGTTTAGGAGTGTGTCTATGGGAATGTTTCACCATTCTTCCAGAAGTGCAATTGTGATGTCAAGCACTGATATTGGACGAGAAGGCCTAGCTCTAATTCATCCCAAAGGTTTTCTATTGGGTTGAGGACAGGACTCTGTGCAGGTCAGTCAAGTTCTTCCACCCCAAACTCGCTCATTCATGTCTTTATGGACATTGCTTTGTGCACTGGTACGCAGTCATGTTGGAACAGGAAGGGAAAGAAAATGGACACACCCCTCTCCACACAATCTCATAGGGAAACATGCACAGCCGAGGCTGTCAGTTAGCAGGGCCATCTCCAGGTATTATTGTGTGTCAGCATAGACTGTCAGAAGTGACTCATGCAGATATCAGAGAGCAGACAGAAATAACACTTGGTGCCTTAGATTGAGACAAGTGCACACTATAAAAGGATATGCTTTGTTTACTTTCCATTCAGAGGTTTACATGCACTTTAAAGCAGTGTTCTCCTAACTGTGTTTATCCGGACCTTAGGGCGCTATTGCTCCAATACAAGATATGACCATAGATGGAGCACTATTCCTCCCCCTAACACCATAGATGGAGCACTATTACTCCCACTGACACCATTGATGGGGATTAGACTTCCTACTATGAGAGAAGAGAAGGAGTTGGGACTTTAAATGAGGTGTGCATCTAACAATTGGTAGGGTAAACCAAAAATAATATCTAGGAAACCATGAGAAGAAATAATATTGAAAAACAAGTCCTTTATTCAATAGCCCCAATGGCAAATAGTAAGAAATTGTAGTACATGAAGATGATAATACGTATGATAACACATATACATCACGGTAATAAAATCATGTTGTATAAACATACAGCTGTAAAACTCAGAGATGATTGCATGGAAGATCTTGGCAAGTATAAAAATTGGTACATGATGAACAGTTATTCATATAAAAGGCCAACATATATAAGTTTGACAGGAAAAATGCATCTTATACGGCTCAACGCGTTTCGTGGCATTCGCTCCACTTCTTCAGAAGCAGGTGCAATCAAACCCATAAAAACAGCTTTGAGTTATGCATATGGTGCTAGGGACCAAGGACCATCTGAGGACGTCAAACCTGGGAACTGAGGGAGTGCTGTCCATCAGCACAAGTGTGTACAAGGACTATAGGAACAGTGCAGGTCTCCATTGGAGGAACCATGGTAGTATAATTAGCAGTTGATAAAATATTCTTTATTCGTGTGGTATAGCCAGAGTCCCAACTGTGGTGCCAGTGAACCATGGAAAAGGGTGAAGTGACTTCCTACTAATACCAATGATGGGGCACTATTCCTCCCACTGACGTCAACAATGGAAATTATTTTTCTCACTAATACCAGTGATGAGGCATTAGAACTCTTCCTACTGCCCACAAGCGTTATGTCATTTTTTTCTACCCCCCCACCGGCCACCAGGTGTGAGGCAATTTCTACTCCCACTGACCGCAATCCGGCTCTCCTAAAGTCTAAAGGACAGCAAACTGGCCCTTTGCTTAGAAAGTTTGAAGACCCCTGAAGAAAAGCAAATACTGCGGCAACTACATGACACTTACAATCATACAAGTTAGTTATATAACACAGGATACTGAAAATGTATTTGTAGCTGTGATGACAGGTGTCCCATCCATGCAGCAAACTTTTTATACATAGACCATTTAAATTGATAAAAAACATTTTTTTTTTTTTTTTTATAAGTTCTTAAAGATCCGCCTGACCATAGTTGTCCTCTGCCATCTTTGTTCTAGAGTTATCCCTTATCACCTTAGAAAGTTGAGTGATAAGTAGCAGAGTGCACTGCACAAAGTTGGAAAACAACAATACTTTCTAGCAAGGTATAATAAGAAAACAATACACATTTTGCATTTGTTTACTTTCAGGGACAAAGTACATCGGAAAATTAGAGGAAAAAAACAATTTTGCAAACCACCATAAGCCGGCTGATTGCTGAGCATCAATTATCACCACTGTGACTAATGTTTGTCTGTCTGTAATCATAGAACGTCAGAGAGATAAAAGGGCAGATCATTTCAGAAGAGCAGTGTGTAGAGAATACTCTGAGCTGATAAAAGGGATGAATCTGTTTCCTGACTTGTTAGCAATCAGCACTGAGCCCAATGATTATAATTATTAGTGACTGTCCATGCACAGTTCTCAGCAGCAGCCAACATCACACAGAAATACATAGAAAGGAATCAACTGGACAATTTAAACTTCTCAGTAACCACCCTTCCCCAAAATATGTTTAAGCCAAAGTTATTGTTTGAGACAGAATCTACTGTTATCATCAAACAAGTAATATATACCAGGAAACCATTTTTACATGGCCTTAATGTATGCACTAGCAACATATTCTGCAGAACTGTACACATTACAAGTTCAGGATTCACACTAGTCCCCGCCCCAGAGGAGTCTACAACCTGGAGTCTCTATTGCAGCCAATATCAGCAACATTTGGGGCTACAATGGCCTGAATTCATGTTGTAATGTTCATGATCATTCTTTGAAAACTAGAGGGTGGGGCTTTGCACCAGAATACATACTGGTTTGATTTTTTAAATGCCCAGTTTTAGGGCCATTCAAAGATCTGCTCGTCATGGAGCCGACCAACTAAGATGACCATCAAGGTAAAAATAGAGAACCGGGCAGCAGTTAGGCAGTGGGAAAAGGGAGCGAATGCGCAAAATGGGAAAGAGGAGCAGCACACACCGCATTAGACCACAAATGCTAGATAACTTTTAAAACAAAAAAGTTCTGGTGCTAAAATTAGTAAATCAAAAAATGTATCAAACATATGTAAGGCTGCTTTCATACTGGAGCATTTTACAGATGCTATTTAGCTAAAAATAGCGCCTGTAAGGCGCCTCAAAAGTCCCCCCAATCCACCCCAATGTGAAAGCCCTGAGTGCTTTCACACTGCGGCGGTGTGCTAGCAGGACGTTACAAAAAGTCCTGCAAGCAGCATCTTTGGGGCGGTGAGGGGAGCGGTAATATACCGCTCCTCTACTGCCCCTGCCATTGAAATGCATGGCAAGCGCTGCCGAAGCGGCTGCACACCGCCTCGGTAGCGCTGAGCGCCGGCACTTTTAACCCCTTGTGTGGGGTTAAAAGCGTGGCGCTCCCGTCCACATAGCGGAGCCCTATCGCTGGTAAAACTCCGCTAAAACTAGCGGGGTTTTACCGCGACCGCGGGTCCCGCTCCAGTGTGAAAGTAGCCTTAGTGATATGAAATGAGTTATCTCAAAATGTTCATTAAAAGTCCATAGTAAATCATCGGAGATGTGATAAAAACATGTGTCCAATAATAGTGCCAAGGAGTCAATAATGAATTGACACAAAAAGTCCCAACGTTCAATATAAGTGAATCCAGATCAATAAAAGTGACATGTAAAAACTCTTCAAAGAATCAAGAGAAAAAAAGGTGCTCCAAACTGCATAATGTGTAAGAAAATGGATGGCTCCTTACCAGATCGTTGGGCTCGCACAGCCGTAGGGCCGCTTGTGTAGTTTATCCACCACAGGGGTCTCAGGCACTCTCCATCAGTGGTTCAGGATGGGAATGTATCGCCTTCCTGCAGCAAAGTTAATGGGATAGGTAGACCCGATTTCCTCCATCCACACACTCCAGTGTGCCTAATCTGTGGGGGCTCCCAAGGTGGACATTGTTTTAAAAGCAGTTAGGCAGTGTTCCTTAAAGAAGAACATCATATATATATATATATATATATATATATATATATTGTATATACAGTATCTCACAAAAGTGAGTACACCCCTCCCATTTTTGTAAATATTTTATTAAACCTTTTCATGTGACAACACTGAAGAAATGACACTTTGCTACAATGTAAAGTAGTGAGTGTACAGCTTGTATAACAGTGTAAATTTGCTGTCCCCTCAAAATAAATCAACACACAGCCATTAATATCTAAACAGCTGGCAACAAAAGTGAGTACACCCCTAAGTGAAAATGTCCAAATTGGGTCCAAAGTGTCAAGATTTTGTGTGGCTACCATTATTTTCCAGCACTGCCTTAACCCTCTTGGGCATGGAGTTCACCAGAGCTTCACAGTTTGCAACTGGAGTCCTCTTCCCCTCCTCCATGATGACATCACAGAGCTGGTGGATGTTAGAGACTCCTTTGGGATGAATTAGTCATACTATGTCATATTTGACTTTCATGAACTACTAACTTCAAAGAGCC
>BLSH010114109.1:847227-865827 GCA_018402905.1 Glandirana rugosa | reverse complement strand
ATATCGCCCCCTTTTTTAAGGAAGGACTAGCGGACTCTCCGTTAGCCGTCCCGGCTAGGACCCGCCCACGGACCCCACGTGACGTGGGTCCGCGGCGCCCAACGCCCCGCGGTTTGACATTCTCGGATCAGCACTGCGAACATGGAGAGGAGAGAACTCTTACAGTTTGGCGCCCCGCAACCCGCGGCGCCTGGGTGCAGTGCACCCCAGGCACCCGCCCAGGATCGGCCCTGCCGATTGCCTCTCAGGCGATCAGGAAGGAATTTTTTCCCCCGCTATAGCAAATTGGATCCATGCTTTGCTGGGATTTTTTTGCCTTCCTCTGCATCAACCGTGGGTGAAGGATTGTATATGGGATTGTATAGTTATATATAATTTTTCTGTTTTATTTATTTATTTTTTTTGGTTGAACTAGATGGACTTGTGTCTTTTTTCAACCTGACTAACTATGTAACTATGTAACAAAGAGAAATAGAGCAAGCTGATTGGACAATATCGATTGGAGTCACGTGCATCAGAAAGTAATGAATGGAATGAAATTAATTTTGAATTTATAATTTAGAGATTCTAATGGATCCATCTCCATCCAACCCAAATACACTAAGTAGGGATCATTATCTTATTTCACCTTTATACCTTACTGTATTTATTGTAATATGTTTCCAGTTCATATGTGGTGCGTTTTTTATAATAATGTAAGATGTTAATGTAAAAAGAATCGGCTGATTATCCAAGAGTCAAAGACTACCACGCCGCTCTCATCCGAATAAAACAATTGAATCTGAAATAATGCGTATTTATTCATTATGTTATTAAGTTGAATTCATTTCCTTATTCCCAGCTGACTTTGTGTATTGGGCCGCACACATACAAATTAAAAAAAAATTGCCCCTCAACTCCATAACAAAAGAATCTTATTATAATATTCACACTACATTCACTAGAATAAAAACAAATGGATTTGAATCAATTTGGATCATTTGTTATGTTGTTATGTTATTGCAGATGCTTGAAACATTGAAAGGCCCAAACTATTGCATCCTGTCATCCGAATGAAACAAATTAATTAAAATTAATTTGTGTTTTTTGTTATAATTTATTTTGGATTTGTTGACATTCGTTACTATTGGGATTCGAAGATTCAGAAACATCGGATCTCCGAATCATGCAAATTTCATCCGAATTTTGGTTCATAACAAAACTAATCACACATGTATATTAAGGGGTTGCAGCAGGGTGGATTTGTGTCAGATGTGTGTATAAGACCTACACAAGCACCAGGATTTGCATGACTGTGTTAGCTGTGAGCCAACATCTCAGTCAAAGACATCCTTTCTCAACCTTTTCAACACAGAGGAACCCTTAAAATACTTTTCCGGCCTCAGGGAACCCCTGCTAAAAATTACTATATCTATAAACTCATAATACATTGATGTGATGGTCGGTGAGAAGAGCGTTCCTTACACTTGTGGTCATTGGGAAAAATGACCCCCTTGCAAATAGCTAAAAAGGTCATTGGTGTCAGTGGGAACTTATCTGAGAGGCAGAAATTGCTCACTGCTCAAGGAATGGAACCCCTAGCAACCTCTGGAGGAACCCTAAAGTTCCATAGAACCCTGATTGTGAAGCCCTCATCTAGGAAGTAGATGCTGACCCTGGATGAAGCCTTGACAATGACTTTACCTTTTTGGTGAGTAAAGCGGATGAGACATTGTCAGGGCAAGTGCTACGATCTCTGTGAAATAAATTAAGGGGGAACACTCTTGAAATGTGTTACCCCCCCCCCCCATACCATCCCATTGGAAATAGAGTGTGGTCATGTGGAATAATGGTGGTGGCAGATGCCGCTTTTGGTGCATATACTATCTGTCAATGGGAGTGGGCCCCACCTGAGCCGGCTTCAGGATTATCCACTGCTGCCTCACACAGCGTTCCATGCTGATTAACTACTTCAGCCCCGGAAGGTTTTACCCCTTTAATGACCAGGTCATTTTTTGCAATACGGCGCTGCTTTACTTTAACTGACAATTGCGCGGTCATGCAATGCTGTACCCAAACAAAATGTATGTCCTTTTTTTCCTACAAATTGAACTTTCTTTTGGTGGCATATGATCACCTCTGCATTTTTTATTTTTTGTGCTATAAACAAAAAAAAGATTGACAATTTTGAGAAAAAAAATATTTTTTTTTTACTTTTTGTTATAAAACAAAAATGTAAAAAATTTAATTTCTTCATCAATTTAGGCCAATATGTATTCTGCTACAAGTAAGCGTATATTGATTGGTTTGCACAAAAGTTATAGCGTCTACAAACTAGGGAATATATTTATGGCATTTTTATTTTTTTTTATTGTTTTCACTGGTAATGGTGGTGATCAGCGATTTTCAGCGGGACTGCAATATTGCGACGGACAAATCTGACACTAAGTGACATTTTCTGAGGACCAGTGACATCAATACAGTGATCAGTGCTAAAAAAATGCACTGATCACTGTATAAATGACACTGGCAGGGAAGGGGTTAACATCAGGGGCAATCAAAGGGCTAACTGTGTTTCCTGGGAGTGTTTTCTAACTGTGTGAGGGGTGGACTGACAGGAAGAACACAGAGATCACTGTTCCTGCTTACAAGGAACAGAAGATCTCTGTGTACTTCCCTGTCAGAACGGGGATCTGCCTTGTTCTGCCCCTATCTATGGAGCGGTCGCGGGTGGCCGGTGGACATTGGGTCCGCTGGACCTGCTGATTGGCTCCCCCTCTGTGCAGCGGGTGCACGCGCCCACAGTATCTATTGCACGAAATGATGTACAGGTACGTTGTTTCGCGCAATAGAGCCGCCCTGCCACAGTATATATGCAGTGGGTGGTCTTTAAGTGGTTAAAGCATCCTTCATGTAAGTGTGCTATTTTAATTTGCACAATAATTGGTAGTATATATTAATGGGATCCCACACTGCCTTTCTTTTGCTTTTGTAATTTGATCCAAGAGAAGCTCACTGCTGCCCTCCATGCAATTCACTTAGACTCTATTGTTTTGCAATAAGAACCCTGTTCTCTCCCCATTTTTATATTGCAATGTATCATTGTCCAAGGCCTGTGGTATATTAGATGAGCGACTAGGTGAGCTACATAGAGAAGGATGAATAGACAATGATGGGTGAAACACACATCTCTAGCCATAGGGTTAACCCCTTGCGACCTCCTGCAGATTACTGTTTGTTTTGCTTGTGCAACCCCAAAGGTTTCATGTTGCTCTGCAGAGACAATAAATGATTGGTTCTTAGTATGGCATTTTTTATCATCTGCTTATTTTTCATACATTAGCATGGCTCATTTACATAATAACTTCTTTTTATAGATGAATGCAGTTATAATTAATGTGCATTCTATACCTAACAATTTTCTCCATCCTTATATAAACTGAGGAAATCTATATTTCTTTCTCTTTCTCCCTGAGAACTGTATCAGCTGATCATTAATAATGTTCCATCAGATATGACCTAAGCCCATCCACATTTGTTGCAGTGCTTTGATTAAAAGGTGATGTCATCACTGTGCCTCCTGTATTTATGTCACCCACGGCTCATAAGAGACTGTGCAATAACTTTGCAGGAAGCTGCAGCCTTTTTTAATTTACAGTTGTGCTCATAAGTTTACATACCCTGGCAGAATTTATTATTTCTTGCCCATTTTTCAGAGAATATGAATGACAACACAAAAACATTTCTTTCACTCATGGTTAGTGTTTGGCTGAAGCCATTTATTATCAATCAACTGTGTTACTCTTTTTAAATCATAATGACAACAGAAACTACCCAAATGACCCTGATCAAAAGTTTACATACGATTAACAAAATATGAGCGCCAAACCCAGAGATTTCATAACAATAAAAGATAGTCCATATATAGAGTGATAGGTGCTTCAAATAAGGTGCAAATCCGTGCTCAGAAAAACTTCAAGGTGCAGTGAGGTGACACACACTGATCGGTGACCCCCTTTGTGCCCACACTCACCAGAAATTGTGGACCCACTGCTTTTCAGTCAGTGGGTCAAAAAGGCAAGGTTCTGGTGGGGGCTCCAAATCCAGGACGTCACTGTAGTTCCAAGTGTGAGGATCTGTCCACTGGCTAAGTATCGGGAGGCACTCAAGGAATAGATATAAAAGAGACCATAGTGTGTACTGTATATAGCAGGTGTTTATTGCGCAAAGATAAAATCCTACTTACAGAAAAGCACTAGGTCACTCACTTGATGAGCGAAACGCGTTGACGTCACTTCCGGTCCGTCACAGTCAACAACGTCATTTCCGGTTTGCGGTGGTTTCGAGTGGAACGCACACCATCATTGCCATCCATTGCCATTGACGGGATTTTTGTATTATATGCTGAAGACCTAGTGCTTTTCTGTAAGTAGGATTTTATCTTTGCGCAATAAACACCTGCTATATACAGTACACACTATGGTCTCTTTTATATCTATTCCTTGAGTGCCTCCCGATACTTAGCCAGTGGACAGATCCTCACACTTGGAACTACAGTGACGTCCTGGATTTGGAGCTCCCACCAGAACCTTGCCTTTTTGACCCACTGACTGAAAAGCAGTGGGTCCACAATTTCTGGTGAGTGTGGGCACAAAGGGGGTCACCGATCAGTGTGTGTCACCTCACTGCACCTTGAAGTTTTTCTGAGCACGGATTTGCACCTTATTTGAAGCACACATCACTCTATATATGGACTATCTTTTATTGTTATGAAATCTCTGGGTTTGGCGCTCATATTTTGTTAATCATATTTCGGCAGGTTTTTACCTGAGTGTAGCTGCCCCCAGTTGCTAGTTGCTATGAACTAGCTGATGTATGTGTTTTCTTTGTGCACGTGATTGAATTTTCATAATTAGCGTTTATCAATATCATAAACCAATGTATAGTTTGGACTAGCATTGTACTTTTGGGTACTTTTATTGTTTTAGTTTATTTTTTATAGGGTTAGGCGCTGATATATATTTAAAAGTTTACATACCCTGGTGATTTTGGCCTGATAACATGCACATAAGTTGACACAAAGGGGTTTGAATGGCTATTAAAGGTAACCATCCTCACCTGTGATCTGTTTGCTTGTAATTAGTGTGTGTGTATAAAAGGTCAGTGAGTTTCTGGACTACTGACAGACCCTTGCAGCTTTCATCCAGTGCTGCACTGAGGTTTCTGGATTCTGAGTGATGGAGAAAGCAAAATAATTGTCAAAGGATCTGCGGGAAAATTTAGTTGAACTGTATAAAACAGGAAAGGGATATAAAAAGATATCCAAGAAATTGAGAATGCCAATCAGCAGTGTTCAAACTCTAATCAAGAAGTGGAAAATGAGGGGTTCTGTTGAAACCAAACCACGGTCAGGTAGACCAACTAAAATTTCAGCTACAACTGGCAGAAAAATTGTTGGGATGCAAAGAAAAACCCACAAATAACTTCAGGTGAAATACAGGACTCTCTGAAAACATGTGGTGTGGCTGTTTGAAGAAGCACAATAAGGAGGCACTTGAAGAAAGTTGGGCTGCATGGTCGAGTCGCCAGAAGAAAGCCATTACTACGCAAATGCCACAAAGTATCCCACTTACAATACGCCAAACAGCACAGAGGCAAGCCTCAAACATTCTGGCACAAAGTCATTTGGCTTAAGTTCCACCCCAAGGTTTGAAAAAAATGTCTTGAGAAATAATTTTTAATACATTTACTTGTATTTAGTTCTATTTTCGTTTTTTTATGTATAGTGGAATTTCAGACTCTAACTAACCTTAAAGCAGCTCTCACCCCCCTTCTAACTGCTTATACCTATTATCCATGCTCCGATCTGGTCATGTAATCGGCTCCCAGTGGTGGCTTCACTGGAGAGAAGGGAAATGCCCTATATAAGCCTATGTATGACGTCGCTGCCCAGGCATTCCAGCCATTGTCTGCACTCTCTCCTCTCCCCTGATGCCAGCTGCTGGGGAGATCATGTGGCCAAACTGGAGCACCCTGAGAATAGGTAAGTATAAACATCTTCCTTCTACAGGGTAGTTAGAATAGAAGTTAGAAGGTGGGTAAGGGCCGTTTTAGGCTTAGTTAGAGCCTGGAATTCACTTTAGCATTTCTACTTTTCAGCTCTAACTTGCTGAATGCTGTACAATTTGTCATCCAGTATTATCATTTATTTGAGAAGGCCATTTAGCAAGGCTATTAATTGCACATGGGACACCTAAAGTGGAACTAAAATCTGTACTGACATCATCTCACATTGACCAGTTAAGATGGCTGAAGAATGGCACCCAGGAGAAGCTGGCTCCGGTGAGATACCTTGTGGGTGTCAGACCGTTGAAGCAGAGGTAAGTATTTTGAACTTTAGTTCCACTTTAAAGCCACTTAAGAAAGCATGCTTATATATTTTGTGAATACAATCCCATCATGAAAAGAGCTGACATCAGCAGAAAGTTTTGTAGAGAACTCAGGTAGGGCTGACAATGCTGCTTGAAACGTCAATGCAGCAAAGGCAGCATTGTTAGGCCAATGCAGGAAGTTAGACACTGGATTTCTGGTAGGATCAAAAAATAATTTCCTTTACTTGCAGGTTTTTAAGGAATAAAACACGAGGGAATATGCATGTATTTTTTCTTGCATATATTCACTTTCCCATAACTCCCTTGCTTATATATTTGTTGGGTAAAGTGGATAGCCTGACTCACTTCCCTTTTTTCCAAATTAGAGAGTTGATGTCTGCCAATGGGCCCATCAGACAACCAAGCTGTCACATGGGGGCATGGAGAACATCCTCAGTCCCATGTAAACTCCAACTGGAAGTAGATACCTTCTTCTCCTCACTCTCAGTGGTAAAGTGGCCCTGTTAACCCATTGGACACTATTTGTGTGTCTAGGCCTGTGCGTAGGGTGGTAGGATGGGGCAAGGGATATTCTCCCTTTTCCTTGGGACTTTGGACACCAGGCAGAGGGATTCAAGACGTGGTTCACTCCAGCCCTTCCCTCTACCCCCCCCCCCCTTTTCTCCTCCTTGCCCCCTTTCCTTTTTCTCCTTTGTTCTAGTTTCTTCCCCTTTCTGACTCTTATCTCTCCATTTACGATGTTTTGTGTTTACATGAATTCTATATGTGTTACAAAATGGTATATTGCACTATTCTAATCATTATCTAAAAAAAAAAGAAAAGTGTTTTAATTTATATTAGACTTTACTGGTACCAAAGAGGGATGACCACACAAGATTATAAAAATAACAGTATTTTATTACAAATGATTAAAAATATCATGCTAATAATCATTACTAATAATCTTTTGCAAATCGATCTAAGAGGTCGACGCATTTTGCCTATTGGCTGATACTGCATATGGTACCACCATCTCCAGGCGATACCTGAAAAGTGATGTTTAGGCCATTTTTCTTTGCAACCAAGTGAAGGAGGTCCTAAGGAAGCTAAAAGGCAAAATGTGTCAACCTCTTGGATCAATTTGCAAAGATTATTAGCGATGGTTATTGTCATGGCCGGTGTCATATTTGTAACTGTATTCTAATGTTTTTAACATGAAAATATTTATAATCATTTGTAAAAAAAAGTACTGTTATATTTATATTCTTATGTGGTCATCCCTCTTTGGTATCACTAAAGTCTAATATACCTTAAAACTTTTTTGTAGAAAATGAATTCTTTATAGGGACCCTCTTTTTCACGTGCAATTTCGTCTTCCATCAGAAATACTGTTTCATCTATGTTGCCGTATACAATGTTATGTTTGATTTCTAAGGGACTTCAATAGGTCCACATTGGTTTCTGCTTTGTATTTGATGTACTACAGTTTGCTGTAACACTAAAGTTGAGACTATTGATTCTTTTGTAACCTGCTATCTTTTCTCAATAAAAATTGTTCAAAGGAAAAATAAAATGACCCTGTTGCTTTACATTTTATGTAGAATGCACATCCTCGAATTTCTTCAAGTTTAAACAGCTGTTAATTCATACTTTTCAGGCACAGATTATAGTCTACATATGCTGACAATGAAAAATTATCACAACGGTTTATTATAATAAAAAAAAAAAAAACCTTTGTGCTTTCTTCTGGAAACTTTTACCGGTAATTGTGATGCTACTTTAAAACAAAAAGTAGACCAGACCATACGTCTCCAGTAGACAATGTAATATGGGAAATAATTACTGATTTAAAATTCTAATTCTACCAATTTGCATGCTTTTAACCTCTGTGCCGAAAAAAGTTTTGAGATAATTGCATTAAAGAATGTCACTTATAATTTCCTTCTTAGGTAATTATTTTCTCAACTGAGAAACCAACTACACACAGAAAATCCCACTAGTTTAATGTAAAAACTGCCAAAAATAAATACGAGGACCTGACCTTCAGTTGAGTTATTATATGAAACTTCATGGTGGCTGAAATGTGCAAACCTAGTTGCTTAAATAAGAATATTACATTAAATGAGGATATCACATTTTGTTACAACAAATGGATGAGAAGATCAGAGTTAATAATCCATCTAATTAGACAAAACACCAACAAATATATTATTTCAAGTTAACTGTTCAGTAAGGGCTTGTTCACACGTGAGGACGAGGGCAGTAAAACCAAACAGTTGAGCTTCAGTTTTAACTGCCTCCCAGGGGTGACATGCAGCCTCTTGAGGCTGTACACAGGCACAAATGAACCCCTTGGCACCGGCTTTGCGTAAACATGCGGCCTCTCAGTGGGTGGGCCTTGGTGCCGAGCGACCGCATATTTGTGTGAATTAGTGTAAATACAGTTGTGTCGAGACTGCGTGCCCTACGCACTTCCGGCATAGTTACCGGCGGCTAACTACTTGTGATCGGGAGCTTTCCGATCATGTAACCAACGTGACAACCAATCACACCGGTCAAATGATCATAAACCCCGTTCTGCCTTTTGGCATCCTAAACTCCTCAAAGGACCAGGAGGCGCCAGTGCCAAGAGGTTTAACAGCATGCTGCTTTTGGCTGGTTGCTGCCACCGAACACGACTGATGGAGGTTTATGGGGCCACCCTGCAACTGGCCTATGACCGTCTGCAGCGCATGTCATTGCTGCATGGTAGTGTGACATTTAGAAATTGCTTGCGTGAGGTTTGGTCTCTGATGAGTGGTCCACATTCAGATAGCTCTTCAGAGAGCATTTGACAGGCAGTGTATCGCTTCCTCACTGCCTGCTGTAATCCCTCGATCACCGCCTTAGTGTGCCACAACCACCTAGTATTGAACGTGGTTAGAGGACACTTGCTGAGTGTTCCCAATCAGTCAAATGGGTCATGTTTGGTGGGCGTATAATTAAATGCAGTTGCGGGGCGCTTGCAGGGCAGCCCTATTCACTTGAATGAGTTGTGTTTGGCTGGTGCTATGCCCACTGAAAGCTACAGGAGGTATAATGCCTGCCATGGCCCCAAAGCATTACAGTGGTGGCATTTGTGTATCCCCTGGCTGCTGCCTCGGTAGCTAAAGGGGTAGTTTTATCGCCCCTTAACTTATGTGTGAATGAGCCCTTAAAGGGTTAAATTAACATGTTAGGAGGGAAAATAGCACCTGTAAGACGCCTCTGAAAAACGATCTTGTTGTGGATCATTAAGCCAGTAATGCGATCTAAGCCAGTGGTTCTCATCTACCAGGCCAATGCCAGTGCCAGGCCACATATTTCCTCCTGTTGGCCCTGGCATTGTGTCTATGCCACATAGAAGTGCAATGGTTAGCAACAATCAGCACCTACCACAGCCACGCTAACATTGCACAGCAAAGCAACTCACCTTTTGCTTATTGGATCACCAAATCAGTGATTGGTGTATGCATCTGCCACTCACAATGCAAGGCTACGGAAGGAATGAACACCTGTATAGAGCAGAGGCCTCTTGGCTGGGCAAGAAGTCCATATAGTGATATCGATAACTGTATGATGACATATTGCTTTATTTCTATGAACATAAATAGATGTTCATTTCTCTATGTTGTTGGATCTGGAAATTATTTTCATGCCAGACACTATGTGAAATATATTTTAGATCTGTGTTGGTCTGATCTTTTGATAGATGGGGAATTTCTTATATCCTACTATTCTCTAGATGAATGAGCACAGGGGTCAGCAGACAGCAGCATTGTCAATCTCAGGGGGATACACATCAGCCCTTTCTGCAGCCTCTCACTTTGCGACTTGCTCTCACCTTGTAACTTGCTACAAAGTTGTAATGTTGCAGTCTGAACACTGGGGGAGAGGATATTGAGGAAATGTTTCCTCCTGCCTGCAGCAGACTGATGACATCATCTCATCCTAGGCAAAAGCATTAGACTGGATTGAAACTCAATTACTGCTTTTTAATGATAACAGGTGTAGTACCCTCTAGTACAGTGGTTCTCAACTCCTGTCCTCGGGACCCACTAACAGGCCAGGTTTGCAGGATAACTGAAATACATCACATGTGATATAATTTACTGCTCAGTGATTGCAGTATTCTAGTCTGTTTCTCCCCAAGGTAATACAAAAAATCTGGCCTGTTAGTGTGTCCTGAAGACAGGAGTTGAGAACCACTGCTCTAGTGTGTGCTACTATGGTAAGAGTAGGCAAACTGTCTTCTGGCCCAGGGATAAACCTGAGTCACTGAATCTGGGTCAGGGTTATTATAGGCTAGGGCTGGATGACTCATTCTGGTGAATCTCTGTTGCCTCCCTCTGTTTCTAGAAAGTTGGAGAACATTCTAGAAGATAGTGGGCGGAAGCTAGGAGGGGTCGCCTTGAATATTTATGGTTCCTCAGCCAATCCAGGTTGGGGGCCTGGCAGAGAACTAAGGGGCCCTTAAATAGAGATGAGCCATGCCAGAAGGGGAGTTTGGGTGTAAAATAGAGAAGCAGTGCCCTTGGGGGACCCCTAACTGGGGAGGGGTTTTACCTTGGACTGGAGCTTGGGTGGTTGGCCTGGAAGGATTCCACCACAGGAGGCAGTTGGAGGGACCCTAACTGGAGAGGCAGCAGGAGCAAGGAGAGACAGTGAGTAGATCAACATGATGCAGGGACAGACAAAGTGAGAGACCACCAGGTGTAACAGTGCTCTCTTGAAGACAGCGGTTTGCCAAGTATTCATCCAACCTTGCCCTGTGGAATCTCCATGTGTATGTTAATCAGGAGGGCTGGGAAGAGAAAGCAGCCAGGCTTTCATTTTCCGCTAATGTATGCTACTAGAGTAATAGTAGGCAAACTTTAGTCTGGCCCAGGGATAAACCTGAGTCACTGAATCTGGGTCAGGGTTATGAAGGCCAGGGCTGAATGACTCCTGGCAGCTCTCTGGTGCCTCCCTGTTTCTAGAAAATTGGAGAACGTTCTATAAGATAGTAGGTGAGAGCTAGGAGGGGTTTCCGGGAATATTTAGGGGCCCTTAGCCAATCCCCAGGTTGGGGGCCTGGCAGTGAATTAAGAAGCCCATAAATAGAGATGAGCCATGCCAGAAGGGGAGTTTAGGTGGAAGATGAAGAAGCAATGCTGAGGGAGTGTGTCAGTGACCCTTGAGGGACCCCTAACCGGGGAAGGGTTTTACCTCGTCCTGGAGCTCGGGAGGTTGGCCTGGAAGGTCCCACCACAGGAGGCAGCTGGGGGGATCTTAACCAGAGAGGCAGCAGGAGCAAGGAGAGACAGTGTATAGATCAGCATGGTGCAGGTAAAGACAAGGTGAGAGACTGCCAGCTATATCAGTGCTCTCTTGAACACAGCGGTGCGCCAAGTCATTGTTCAACCTTGCTCTGGGGAGTCTCCATGTGTATGTCAGTCAGGAGGACTGGGAAGAGAAAGCAGCCAGTTGGGCTGCAAGTAGTAGAACTGGGATCAGTGCCTACAGGGAAGAAGAAGGTGGTGTGAGATGCTGTTCACTCCACATGTGCTACTTCAATAAGGGACTGAGAGATCCTAGTCTGTAATGGGCTGTTGATGAGCTAACATGCAACTGTTAGTTCCTTCAGTAGTGAGCCAGCAGAAGCTGTACAAAAAAGGAACCAAGTTTGTGCAGGAGGAAGATAGAAGAGGAATCTGTAAATAGGGAGGAAGTTGTCCCTGGTACTGTTTGATGGACTTTTTTCAACAGGGGTGTAACGATAGGGGTTGCAAGGGTTGCAATTACATACTCCAGGCGGCCCATGTGCCTCCCTTGTACCCCTGGATAGGAGGGAAGGCGGGGGCGGCATTTAGAGAAACCATTCTCCTCCATTTTCCTCCTAATGGAGGAGATTGGCTCCTCTTTATGCTGCCCCCGCCGTCCCTCCTATCCAGTTTACTTGTCTTCTGCTGTTCCCAGGGTCCCTGTGTCCCCCCACAGAGCTGCTGGCTTCCCCCCTCCTCTCTCCTGTCAGCTGCTGTAGAAGTTGTGTCATGATGGAGGGATGGGAACGGATTGGTAAATTTGTCATTTACCGGCTACTTCCTTTTCTGAATGGACAGAGTCAGTGAAGGTTCATTCATAACTGAAGCATAGTAAACTGTTTTTACTATACTTCCATTTCTGAATGAATAGGAGGCTCGGTATTCAACTATTCCTGTCTATTTATTCTGTGCACCTGAGGCTACACAGATGGAGATTGAGGGCTGGGGTTTGTTTAGACCCCTGATATCTCATCAAAGCCCCCCAACAGAGCTCCTAAAATAAATTGTAAAAAATGATAAAAATAAAATCGTAAAAGAAATAAAATGAAATGGTAAAAAAATAATAAAATAAAAATTAAAAACTACTGACACCGGTGAGGGAACTATCAGGATTGCAAAGGTTGCAATTGGGACCGGGTCCTGGCATTTCACCACCATGGGGAGCCCCGAAGATGGCAGAAAGGGGGCCCGCTGCAGAACTTGTGAAAGGGCCCTGCTGCAGGACGATAATAAAGGGACACGCAATGGGAGTAAAGGGCCCCAGGATCAGCGGGAAGAGGGAAGGGCCCTAGCCAGAGGTCAGGGGGGCCCTTCATAATTTCTTGCACCGGGGTTCTAGTTACGCCTCTGTTTTTCAAGTTTGGTATCCCATAACCCCTTCCCCCATCCAAGTTATCATCCCCTAATAACAACAAAAACGAGCCAAATTACTAATTTCTGAGTCTGGATGCAAGAAGGAAATGCTATGTGACTGGCTGTGGAGCGGTGGGGAACCTTCACATCAGCAACTCCTACGGGGGTAGTGCTACACAGGTAGAGCTTTTCTGAGAATAAAAAAAAAACTGTGGCTACAAATTGTGACACGCCAGGCATTTATTTATGTAGACTTGTAAAGTTCATGAAAGGTGCACTTTAACGCTTGCAGGAATATTGTTTGAGTAATTTGCAATTCAAACTAGTGAGCTGCATGTGTACTGCCTATCAACATTCCCTGGCTGTGAGCACCCGGTCTTATGGAGTGTCAAAGCACATTAAAGCTTTGATAGACAATCAGCACAATCCTTTTTTATTGTTCTCTTTTTTTCTACAGTCTTCTTGACCCCGATACCTCTGGCCTTGCTTATTATTTTTCAGATTCAAGTCTTATATTTTACATAAATACATTTTCTGTGATTATTTTTGCTACCAACAGAAGAATCTAGAAATAATTACACTGCCATTGATGCTGTGTGCATTAAAACCGTGATTGAAGTCTATTATTACGTTCATGGGATGCAGTAGGGAAACTTACATTGATATCTGTCTTATTGCTGCATATTAATGTTCTCATCTCCAACAGCAGTGTTAAAGTGGTTGTAAACCTCAGACATGAAATATGAACAAAGCATATTCCTCTAGAGCTGCGGTCACCAACCACTGATGATCCACAAGAAAATGTTGGTGGTCCCCAGGGGTTCTGCCACAAAACAACATTGTGGGGGATGTATACCAGCCAATTTGTTTCTAGTGTTGTTTTTAATGCACGTTAATAGTCAATACTGTCAGTGTGCATTGATACTCGATGCCCCCTCTGTTATGGTTCCTGTGAACACAGAGGGAGGCGCCGGGAGTAGTGCAGAGAGCAGGCGGTAAAAAAAAAGAAAAAAAAAGGGGACTTCCAATGACAGCACTGATCACAGACTGTGGGAGGGAGCATGGAGCTTGAACACCTGGCTGGAAAAGGAGGTGAAATCCAATGATGAGTCTGTGTAAGGCCAGAGTGTGATGCAGAGTGCGGTGGGGGGGGGGGGGGGGGCAGAGAGCCAACCCATTGTGTGTAAATGGCAGCAGTGTGATCCAGGGGGAGGGGGCAGAGTGCCAGGGCTTTGTGTGTATAGGGCCTGTAAAATTCATGTTATTGGTCCATGGGATTCAAAATTGTGATTTTAATGGTCCTTAAGGTCCAAAAGTTTGGCAACCACTGCCGTAGAGTGTATGCTTGTCTCAATCCAGAGCACTAAGTGTCATTTCTGTCTGCTGCTTTATTCCTCTGCTATCTTGTCACTTCTGACAAGTTTTCCTGACACCAAAAAAGGTGACATGGGGACTAGGGAGGGAACTTCAGTGCACTGCCTGTGATTGACAGCCTCAGCTCTGTTCCTGTGTGCTTTATAAAGAGGGTGTGTCCCTTCCTTACAATCAGCTTTCACTTAGCTTTGCAGTGTTTATCTTTAGCTCACCGACCCTTCTTTCTGACAGCTCAGACAAGCTTTATACTGTACATTTTGAACTTTGAATGGATGTAGAGAATAGAAGACTGCAGATAAACAGGTACAACTTATGTAGGAGGATTTGTTTAATCTCTGTGTATCACCAGAGGTCAGTCACTTCACTGGGTATATGTGAGGGTTTACAACCACTTTAAATGTTTACAACTTAGTGGCAGGCTGCAAAGACGACATCTGTTATCAGTGTGTAAGCAGCGGCCTCTCTGAAATGGTGCAGCACACCCTGTGCTACAACTGTGCAGTTGGCAGGGAACACGAGCTTTGCTCATTGGAGGGTACTAGCTGTGACTCAGTGGGGATGGGGGTGTGTGGAATCACTGCAGAGAGACTGTTGCTTACATGCAGATATCAGAGGTCCTCTTTGCAGCCTGACTCTGGGATTTTAAGGTTTATGGTTGAAATATAGGTATGACGATTTTTACGTAGTTACATTGGGCCATCACACATGTACCATACCTTGTCAATTCCCGTAGTAGCCAGAATGTACTGTAGAAGGCACCGCTACTATAGTGCTGGCTGCTACCTTCTGGATCCAATGCTAAGCAGCTGCCCTGCTGCATTCTGTACCCAAGAGGGCACTTGCTCGGCATGGTGCCATCAAAGTGCAACTTCACCCAAATGGGGGAGTTCTTCTGCTTTTTCACCTCCTTCCCCCTGCTCTATCACTGTTGGATACATTTATTTTTTTTGGCAGAGCGAGTATCTGGTTTTAATCTGAGTGGACAGTTGTTCCACTCCCCCCATCCTTTACCTGCAATCTACTAGGACATGTTACAGATCCCAGAAGACTGCAGGGCCATTCACAGAGTGCATGTGCAGTGGGAAGCCGGCTGTGAAGCTGCAAGGAGTCCAGGGACCCAAAGGGAAGAACCACCCAAAGCTGGATCCCTGAATAAGTGTCCTTTTATTAAGCACTCCAGGCCCGGAAGGTTTTACCCCCCTTCATGACCAGGCCATTTTTTGTGATATGGCACTGTGTTATTTTAAATGACAATTGCGTAGGTGTGCGACGTTGTTCCCAAATACAATTGATGTCCTTTTTTCCCACAAATAGAGCTTTTATTTGGTGGTATTTGATCACCTCTGCGGTTTTTATTTTTTTGTGCTATAAGCAAAAAAAGACCAACAATTTTGAAAAAAAAAGTATATATTTTTACTTTCTGCTATAATGTCTTCATCAATTTAGGCCAATATATATTCTGCTACATATTTTTGGTAAGAAAATCCCAATAAGCGTATATTGACTGGTTTACACAAAAGTTATAGTGTCTACAACTATGGGATAGATTTATGGACTTTTTATTTTTTTCTTATTGTTTTTACTAGTAATGGTGGCGATCAGCAATTTTTAGTGGGACTGCAACATTGCGGTGGACAAATAGTAAGTGACACTTTTTATCTGTATACCACGGTTTCCTGATAACCTGCAGTTTGTCCATAGCTGTGTGTTCAAATAGGATTTCCACGACAGCCTCTATACACGCCCACATGTGTGATGTCAATATCATGTGACCTGAACAGTCCAACTGAAACAGGAAATATTCTATCCGACATAAGAGACCAAACTGGGCATGTGCAGCTTTACCACCCTGCTGTGTATTCTATGGACTTGCCCAGATTGACAGTGAAGGAGGGAAGTATCTATGCATACAGGATAAAACAGCCTTTTTACAAAATGCTGAAGATTAATCCCTTAAGTTCCATAGTGAGTATAACAAGCATGCTGTGCTGCATATACAGACTGATTTTACTGTTGTGGGTTTAGTAGCACTTTTAATGCTGCTGTTGGAGCTGAAATCATCTACTCATTGGTTTCTGTCAATGAGAAACTCCAAGTCCCATCTGCAACAGCCATGGAGGCCCTCACAGATCATTCATGATGGCAGAAGGAAGGTAATGTCACTTGTTGTCTATTGTTTACTTCCTCCAGCCTCATAACAGAAGGTTCATACCTCCATGGGGTTGCAGGAGCCTGTGATGCACTTATGTAATAAATGTACATTTTGAATTTTTTTATGTTGATGCATTTATTATTTTTTGCAAAAGATGGACTATAACCCCTTCATTCCAAGCTAACACAAATATGCGGCCCCACTGGACTGGGCTTTCTTTCCTGGGGCAGCATACCTCCCTTTGTGCTGGTGCACTACCAGCACAGAGACGGCAGCCTCATGGAGAGCCTCGCACTAACAATCGGGACTGGGAACTACCGATTTGGGTCACCTGATCACTGTGACAGCCTCTGATTGGCTATCACAGTGATCAGTCACTGTGAAGCCCGCCCCTGTGTTTTTTCCCTGTGACTGGAGGAGAGAGACACTCAGGCTGGGTTCACACCTATGCGAATTGGATGCGGCTTAAACCGCATCTAATTCGCAGGACACTTGAAAACACATTGTTTTCAAGGTGTCCAGTTCACATATGTGCGGTGCATTCGCACTCCGCATTGCACAAAAACCGCACACGTTTTTTGTGCAATGCGGTGCGAATTCCCAGCCCGTTGAGTCCAGTGGGAGCGCATCTAACACGGAGATGCACTCCGCACTGAACGGGGATATTTCCCCTGCTCGTGGCTCCTCCCCCATCTCTCCCCCCGCAGCTGCTGCGCTGTGGGAACGGACAGGAGCCGCCGAACGGCGGCTCCGCCCCTTCCCGGCAGCAGAGAGGCTGGAATTCGCACCGCAATGGTGTGAATCCAGCCTCAATCAATAAATCAATAAATAAATAAATAAATAATACAAAATACAAACAAATACCTAGATCAAGGTCTGATCTAGCTTAGTGTTTGGGTCAAGGTCAGGGTCACTGTTTTTTTTTTGGCAGGATTTTTTTTAAATTTAATTAGTATCAGTGTCAGTGTGTTTTAGGTAAGATAAAATAAAGCAAAATGCGCACTATTGTTTTTGTACTACGGGTAAAAACAACAACTAACATAGACATATGGGATATCGCTGCGATCGTCAGGAGTAGGAGAATTTGATTTGGGTTGTTCTATGGTGGAAGGTTATGAAATATACAGATAAATTTAAAAACAATTTTTTTTTTACTATTTTGGGCCAGTTTTCCTATCATTTTTTTTTATATAATAAATTTTTATTAATTTTCAAGGCAAAAAGAAAGTTGAACATACAAAGTTGCTTATATCCATACAGAGCAAAGGCAATGAGACAGGATTACATAAGCAGGTATAAATGTGGATGTGTCTGACCTCATTTGGGACATTGGCCTGTTGTGGGTACTCACAACCGGCCAAAGTCTGCTGTCTGCTTCTTGATTATTCGAGGGCAGGAGGGGTCCCCCAACACCGGCACCCCAACCGGGAGCAGACTGTGCCGGGCGCATAGGGAACCACCCCCCCCTCCACACAATGTCATCTGTATAGCGACATCGCGTCGGACAGCAAAGAATATTAATTGTTGGCTATATATTGGTCAGATCACCCGTAGTCGATCTGTGGCATGTTATCACATTAAGTCCTTAATAAGCCACCTTTGCATAATACATAAAACAAGGAAAAGAGGTCAAAATAGTTGAGAAGCCAAAAGGGAATTCAAGAAGTGAAGAAGAGAGAAGAGGATAGTGAGGAGGAGAAGAGATAAAGATAGGGGAATTAGAGAATAGATCAAGAAGTTCCCAGCCGGCATGGGGTTAAAGACTTTGAGATAACTCTCAATACAGTTTTCCTATCATAATAAAAAAATCAGGAGATATCCATTACCAATTACCACCAATTGAAAGCCCAATTTGTCCTGAAAAAAATGTGGTATAATCCACCTGGATGCACAAAGTAGTTGTATTGATATGTACGGTTTTACTAACACGTGTCAAAGTTGCAAAATTGTGCTTAGGCATTAAGATTTGTTTTACCCTTAGGCGGGAAGGGGTTTCAATGGAGCATTCATGCATTATTCTTCCCCTGTGCTGTTTGCCATTGTTTATGTA
>BLSH010114109.1:839727-842227 GCA_018402905.1 Glandirana rugosa | reverse complement strand
ATGTATTGAACGGCTGTCATCTCCACACTCCCTGGTATACAGATCAGACGTGTGACACACAGGACCTCTCTTATATTACAGATGTGCGTCTCAGCTGTTGTGTTGGAAGTGACAGCGTCATCACTCCTCATTACATGGCATGAAGCACATATTAATGAGATGAATGCTGTGACTGATGTCACATCTTCTATGTGTGGGGGAAGCACACCAGAATGACAACTACTGAGCAAAACGCACAGCACACACACACATGTACACCGCAACATTTAACATTGAACTCTAGCCTTGCCTTCAGTCGGGTACTCTGATGGGCATTCCTTACCTCCTCTCCTATACTGAAATGAGTTACCCTGATTTCACTGCACACCGTGAGCTTCTCACAGGCTGCATTAGGAGCTACAGAAAGTCAGATAAAACTCGCCTTATTGCCTGGCTGGATGACGTCCAGCATCATCCAACCTTTTCCTCCCCAGCCTGACTGAATTGAATTTCAGGCCCATGCTGCAGCTACATTTCAGGCTCTTGCCAATCTTCTTATAGCCTAGGCCATCTTTATATAGAACAACAATCCTTTTTTCAGATCCTCAGAGAGTTCTTTGCCACGAGGTGCCATGTTGAACTTCCAGTGACCAGTATGAGAGAGTGAGAGCGATAACACCAAATTTAACACACCTGCTCCCCATTCACACCTGAGATCTTGTAACACTAATGAGTCACATCACTCTGGGGAGGGAAAATGGCTAATTGGGCCCAATTTGGACATGTGTGTTGAGTTACTTTGAGGGCACAGCAAATTTACACTGTTATACAAGCTGTACACTCACTACTTTACATTGTAACAAAGTGTCATTTCTTCAGTGTTGTCACATGAAAAGATAGAATAAAATATTTACAAAAATGTGAGGGGTGTACTCACTTTTGTGAGATACTGTGTATAGCCATATCAACTCTTTCCAGATGTCATTTTTTCCCCCCATAGAGGTTAGAAAACGAAAACCGCGGGGTTACGCTTGGAAACAATGCTTTCCCTCTGCTCCAGTTTTCTTCAAAAGAATCCCAGTATTCTTCTGAAAAAGTCTGTGTGATGAATGCAGTAAGTCCACAGATAAACTCAGGAATTCAATACAGATTTGCAATTCTAAGTCATAATTTGCTATTCTGAGACATTTGCAAGTCAAGCAACCTCCATAATTGCCTGTATAGGAATAAATGAATTTGGAAATGTTCACACTAAAAAATTGGTACTGCCGAGCTTATTCCGCACAAAAACATTGAAAAAAGTTTAAGAAAGAAGTCTTTTGTAAATCTCACTAATGCATAGAGAAACCCACTGATCCTATTATATACCGATACCAAGAACTGACGCTGAGTTTCTAGCATCTATACAGTATTAGGAGTCATTTATGATTGAAGTAAAGTGACACTAAACTTTGGTTTAAAAAGAAAAATTCATGTTTGTATTCTTAAAGTGATTGCAAACGATCATCTTGTAAAACAATCCATTCAGTGTAAAATAGAAATGAAAGGCAAACATTTCTTGCACAGATATAAAAATACATATAAATACCCTTTTCCCCTTTTTATAAGTGATCACATTCCCTCTGTTCTCAGCTACATAAAAGCTGGGAGGAGGAGAAGCAACAGCACACTGAGCCTCCCAGTGAATGGCTGTGCAGCAGGGGCGTGTCAGGACAAGTCTGATCATTGGAGGAGAATACCCTGAGTTCCCAGGCCAGCAGGAACACCAGGAATTTCACATAAAGGAAGCAATACAAAGAGAACATGAAACTTTCTCATACAAGTAAATGGTACAGCAGGCACATATCAGGAATATGAAATGTTGGAGTAACAAACGCTTTACATTAAAAAAGTCCCTTCTATTGTTCACAGCCTCCTCCAAATCTCCAAATTCCCATTTTTGCTGGCTTCCTGTTAGAGGCTGGCCATCAGTGGCGTCTGGTGCTCCATCGGTCGAGAGGGGCTGCAGACGGACCTGACCACGGGCCCCCCCCCCGTACCGTGCACCATACCCACACCCCCCGTGGCCAGCTCACTTACCCTGTGCTGACAGGTGGAGATGGCGGCAGTGGCTTGTATGCTCCGTGTCGTGACCCCACATGTCTCCTTCCATCTCCTCCCTCGTGGTCACTTTGTGGTTGGCTGGGAAGACATTCAGTATGAAAAGAGGGAATATTCATTTGCGATTGTCACACAACTGGGTGGGCTCAGAGCACAGTGCTCTATGCCCTAAGGCCACCCTTTTTTGAAGCCTATTAGATCCTCTGGCTCTAATCACATGCTTCAAAACCCCCCCCCCCATTGGAATCCATGCATTCCACACTCTGTATGTAGATCAAGGGGCTGGATGCATGTAGAAACATAGCCATGCTATTTTATTTGCACCCAGGATGGGGATGGGAGGGGTACAGGAAGGGCAGAGGAAAGGAGAGGGGAGGGGAGAGGAGAGAGGGGGGAGAGGAGAGGAGAGGAGAGGAGAGGA
>BLSH010114109.1:822939-839573 GCA_018402905.1 Glandirana rugosa | reverse complement strand
GAACCTTAAGATGTATAGCAGAAATACCTAACGTGGGACGGTGATAGAAATATGTGTGTTACGTACTATCTGTCACTAAACGTAACCAAAGTGTTAAATATTTGTTTTTCGTATAGATTCGGGTTCCTGTGTAATTTATGTAACGTCGAATCGTCAGTAAAGTAAACTACACACGTAATCGAAAAGAGATGAGGAGAGGGGAGGAGAGGAGTTCTGTAGTCCTATCCTAGGGGTACATAGATTCAGTACAGCAAATAAGCATTTATACATTAGAATAGAATTGTGGCATTGGAAGTATCACTAGGTAAAAAAAAAAATCAATAAATAAAAGTAACCTGATAAAGGAAAGCTAATGCACACATCAAATGAAATGACTGCTAAGCTGCAATGTATTTAATGTGTCCTTGGGCTTAGATATGCTTTTTGTTTATAAATTGTGAAACCAATGCAAATCACTGTCTATCATGCATTGTGTGTATAAAGATAGTGGCAGGGTGCAATCCATAAAGACGATATGTAGAATTCCAAGAAGAAAGCAGGTGCTCTCCAGGGGACTTGCAACATAATAAACACCTTATTGAACCATCCCCCGTTTGTAAGTCCCATGGAGTGCACCTGCTTTCTTCTTGGAATTCTACATATTGTCTTTATGGATTGCATTCTGCCTCTGTCTATAAGCGTTTGTAGTGGCGTGGCCTTTCTCTATACTATATATATGTATATATTCTTACATCATTGAAAGGTGTTTAAAGCAGAACTAATCTCAAACAAACATCATCGTATTCTATCCCTCCCTCTAACACAAATGCTAAAAAATGGAATCCCCTCCCTGCTACTACCGGTGTATGATTTATATGAAGATATGGTGGTGGCTGTATGCATTCATTTTATGGATTTTATATATATTTTGTGGGATATTTAAAGTCCTACTTCCTTTCTCCTTGATGTTTTGGCCATAGCAAAAATATCTCCCTTTCTGGCAACCCCATCTGACTTGAAACTGCAGATTGAGCTCCAATAGGGAGTGATGTAACAAAAATGGAAATTAAAGAGCCACACCACTGCTAAGAGGTCCAGATTAGGGAAGCACCGATACCATTATTCTTATGAGTACCGATACATTTTTTTTTAGTACTCGCCGATACCAATTACTGATAACTAGAGTTGAGCGAACTTCTAGAAGTCCGGGTTCTGCTGGTTTGGCCGAACTTCGGGACAAAGTTCGGGTTCGGGTCCGGACAGAACCCGAACTTTGTCCCGGACCCCGAACCCCATTGAAATCAATGGGGACCCGAACTTTTAGGCACAAAAATGGCTGTAAGAAAGCCCTGGAAAGTCCTAGAGGTCTGCAAAAGGAAGGAAATGGGGGTAAGGGTGGAACAAGTGCCCTACAAAGAAATGGGGACAGGGAAATAACTAAAAGCATTTTTAGAAAAATAAAAACATAAAAAAATCAAAAATGGAGGTGGATGTGGACCATCTTCAAACTGGGTCTGAAAAGTATTAATTAACGGTAGAAGCCATATAACTGTTCTAAAATCATCTTCAAACTGTGTCAAAAAAGTATAAATAAGCCAGGAGAACCCATATCACTGTTCTGCAAACATCTGGAAACTGTGTGACACACAGACTTTCCAGATGTTTGCAGAACAGATGTTCAGTTATTCCTGGTTTCATTTGTGCAGATACTCGTGCAAATACTTTGTTTCTCACCGATACCAGTATCTGTATTGGGGCAACCCTAGTCCAGATACAATTTTATTCTAATAAAAGACGGGGACAACCTAAAGAGTAGAATTGAGATTGTCCCCCCTGACTTTTATTTGAATACAGTTGTATCTGGACCTCTTAATAGTAATGTAGAGCTTCAATTTCCTTTTTTGTTATATTACACTACAAGCCAAGTAGATCATGGTGATCCTCTAGGGTTTATAAGCTGCCTGCTTGGGAACCAGATCACTGACATAAACATCAATACTTTACAATAGCAATACCGATAAGATAACCTTACGGGTCCAGCGCAATTTTTCCACTTCCCTGAACAATAGGGGGTGAGTTATTCTGTGAATATGAGAGCTTTGCATGCACCCTGGAGGTGAATTTTTGACATTTTGCCTTATTTTTCTACTACAGTCTGCCGTCTTCTCTTTGTGCCTTTATGATAGTGGCAGGGAGGTCAGACTGACTTCCTTTGTCAGTAAGGACTGTTGTGAATGATTTGTAGAACTCTGCAAAATGTGTCAGGACTAATGAACGTATTAAATAAATGAATAAAAAATTGCATGAATAAATCACTGAATATGATCCTGCAGAGAACCTACAGAAATAACTCAGACTCCGCACAGCACATCCGCCATATACAGAGGCTTGAATGCTGCATCAAGATACTTATTTCCCTGAATGCATATGATCATTTGAATAGATTATTAAAACAGTGACTGGAGCCACAATGTATCTTTCCTGCGGAGAATAAAATACACTGCACAATAAAAGTCAATGATCCAGCCTGGCACATCCAGCTTTATCTCTCTGGGCTGCACATGATTGACTGAAGCAGGCACAGAGTCTGATGGAAATTTCATTCATACAGTCCACACAGAATACGACTTCTTCATTTTAAATTTGACAGACAAGGTTCTCACCCTGTCACCTGACTGACGCTTCTGTGGGCGAGCATAAAGGATGTCATTGTGCGGATTCTTATTCTCTGATGATAAAAGCTCTTTTTTTAATTATGGCAGCTTTAATGCCTGACAAAAATTCTGACACTAGGATTAAGTTGTTATGACATGTATGGTGCAGTAGCAAACAACGGGTAGTCATGTTTACAAAACCAAAGCGGGTAGACGACCCAACCTTATGAGATATCAGGTCAACAGACAGTGGAGAACCAGGTTGGGGTGGGGATCTTTGCCCCTGGGCCAATACATATAAAATATGCTGAGCTGGTTTCCATGAATAGAGATCATCTGAATGAATCACACTCTCCACCTTGTCCAATCAGAGAATGATTTTCATTTTCTGAATGGTGTCCATGTTGAGTGGCCAAACTTTTGTGTTCATAATTCATCAGAACAGCCTCTCAGCACAGGACCTGGAAGCTAGTGGAGATCACTGGAATAGTGGTGTCTGCTGTAGTGATTTCCAGCTTCTAGAGCAGTGTTCCCCAACCCTGTCCTCAAGGCCCACCAACAGGTCATGTTTTCAGGATTTCCATTATTTTGCACAGGTGATTTGATCAGTTTCACTGCCTTAGTAATTACCACAGCTGATTCATCTGAGGGAAATCCTGAAAACATGACCTGTTGGTGGGCCTTGAGGACTGGGTTGGGGAACACTGTTCTAGAGCAGTCTTTCTCAACCTTTTAAACACAGTGGAACTTCAGAGAACCCTTTCTAAAGATTACTATATCTACAACTCATGGTACATTAGTGTGATGGTCACTGGGAAGAATGTTCCTTACACTTGTGGTCAATGGGAAGAATTACCCCCTTACAGATAGCTAAAAAGATCAATGGTGTCATTGGAAACTTATCTGAGAAACATAAATTGCTCATTGCCCAAGGAACCCATAGAAACCTTTGGAGGAACCCTAAGGTTCTATGGAACCCTGGTTGAGAAACCCTATTCTAGAAGAATCCAACAGGTATGTTATATTCAAAGTTACATTGGGTCAAGCTGAATCAATTTGCTATTTCTTTTTCCACAAAAGTGGATTTATCGTTTAAAAGAGAAGTATTTTTTGGCCATACTTTTCTTGTGGGTCACAGGAGTCCATTTACTTTTGTTCTTCTCTGACCCAGAGTCAGCTTATACTGGGCTTATTGCCCACTATCAGCTTACAAAGTAGAGTTGTTCCATGCTCTGGAAGGATCCCAACAATATTGTGAGGTCCCATCAGGCTGCCTGATTGGCAGCTGACTCCACCTTTCAGTGCAGGGCTGAGAGCTGGAGCCAACTGTGCCCTCCTCCTCCTTGGCCCAGTGCTCCAGTAAGTGCTGAAGGAGCAGGGTGGAGAACAGTGACTGATAGTCACTGCTCTTCACTCTGTGTAGACCAAGAGCTGAGTGATCAGCAATCATGTGATTGCTCAGTTCTTGGTCTTAGAGCCAACATAGGATAGCTGCAGCCCCTATACTGCAGCATGCAGGTCAGTATGTGTCCAAACATCTCCCTTATGGCTAATTACTATAATGTATGTGCATGTTCCAATTTCTACATGTCCCTCTCTGATCATACATGCAATGCAATTGTAGCATCTATACTCTGTATCCCATAAACAGGCTACAGGCGCAAACCAGCATCAAATACAGAAGCCACTTAGCTAAATTCAGCAGATGGCAGGTTTTATTAACAGTTATAGGAAAGCCTTAAAAAAGATAAGTTAGCCATATTTATGAACAGGACCACAGTCCAAACAATCATGGGGCCCTATACAGCCTACTTGACGGAACCCCTTTTACCCTGCCCTCGACCCCACCCCTGGCCCCTCCCCTGGCCCCTCCCCTGACCCCATTTCAAAAGAAAATGCAACTTTGTCTTCAAGTGGGAAGGGGGAGGATTCAGTGCAGTGGTTGTGGAAGTGATCGGGCAGCTTCAGAGCTGCTCGTATCACTTCCAAATGAAATCCGACAGATGCCTTTAAAAATACACAACGCACTGGGGCCGGAAGTATTTTTCAAAACATGTTTGCAGCATGGTCCCAGTGCCATTTTAAAACTAAGGACTAAAATAGTTAAAGGGCAGTGTTTGGGTGGTAGCAAAAATGCTGCTCAGCTGCAAGCTTTTACTGCCCCCAAACACAAGTGTAAAGTAACATCTTACTGTACCTTATGATCTTTAGCATTGGGATAATAATACAGCACAGCACCTACTCTATGGCTCTGTCACAGTGTGTCAAGTTTAAGAAATTAATTAAAAAGTTACCCAGGCCCCCCTGTTGATGATGGGGCCCGGTACAAAAGGACCGGTTGCACTGCCTTATCAGCGGCCCTGTTTATAAGCAGTGGTATGGTGATGGTAATCAGAAAACTAGAACCTTGGAAATGTTTTTTTTCAATTTTCATGGACAACCATTTCTGCCAACCAGGCATGTTTATGTGCTGAGCAGACAACTCTGGCCTTATCGTGGGAAAATGAATAGCTTTGATTCAGGATTCTGTTCAGGAGGATGATTTGTTTTCATCACACCAGCCAGGTGATAACCGTAGAGGTCACATAGACATGTCGCCATAGACAGACAATAGTTTCCCCATTCTGACCATTACTAGCTTGGCCATGGGTCATCGCATGTATATAGTAGGACATATTTTGTTACAGCTTAAGCTGGCCTTGCTGCCAAGATTAATCCAGTTATGCATGAATTAACTTATTTATAAACATAATGCATTTTGACCATAGATTGGAGGATTTATAAATCAAGTTGCTGCCAGAATCATTATCTAGTGCAGTGGTTCTCAACCACTGGGCCACGCCTGAGCTGTGGCCGCCTTCCTGCAGTCAACTGCAAATTCCTAGCCTACCACAGTGCCACCCAGCATCCACAGTGCTTCCAACCTTCCATAATTACCCACGGTGGCCCTCAACCCTTCAGAGTATCCTGATTATTTTTCAGTCAGCCATAATGGATGGCCTTGTTGCTCCGTTTTTCTCTGCGTTCACGTTAGGCACAGATGACTATTTCCACCAAAATCTTCAAGCTTCTAATTAAACTATTTAACAAACAAAACAAGCAAACAATGCAGTGCTTTTAACGCCTCTCTGTTGAAATAATAGTGTTATTGTTCAAAGTTATTTTAAGTTTGTACTTAATCAGTTTGGTGCTAATTTGCCATTGCGACATTGTTATAACACTGAATCTCATAAATTTACATTTAAAGCTGACTTTAGCAAAAACAACTTGCATTCGATCCATGTTCATTATGACTACGAGCACTACAAAAAAAAAAGTTTGATAAATGCAAATTTATAAGAAAACTATGGTGAAATAAACAAATTCGACTTCAGTACTGTGTTTGGTGACAGCCCAATAATGAGGTAAAACTATGGAAAATGTGCTTTTAATAGAAGAAGATCAAGGAAAGAAAAGGAAAGCTTCAGTGCTTCATATAACGAGAGCCGGTCAAGGAGAACAGACCGCCAAATATGATGAACAATATAACAGCAGTAGCTCAGCAGGGTGCGAAAGGCATATACATATATTCCATGGGCATCCTCTCACGAGGTGAGGACTGAGCATACCACATGTGCGTGTCGAAAAAAGTAGCATTTCTTTTCAATTATCTATGAAAAAAATAGATGTACAATTTGCTTAGTTTGGCAAAAATGGCTTTGCTGTCCTTAGCTGAACTGAATAAGAAAAAAGTTTTACGTTTCCCTTCACTTTTGTTACCTACAATGCTGAATGTTCAACCAAGAAAGATACTTTGAGGGGTATCTATAGCCCAACAGTCAAACCTTTTACCTATTTTTTTTGGATAAATGTTGAAGAATGTAGAACACCCGCCAGTATTTTTTTATTTTTTTTGTGTCCCATTGTAATTAATTAAAAATAGAGACCCCTGCGCTAATCCCTACCTCTGAAAAGCAGTCAGTGTCCAACCCTTGACAAAGAATAGCAAAAGAAGCTGCAACCTATAACGTCTGAATAGAAGACACTAAAATAAATATAAAAAACAAATAGGTGCGCTAATTTAGTGCAGAAATAACAAAAACCGGCTATACACTTAAAAAAGCATATATACAGTTGTATGCAAAAGTTTAAGAACCCCTGACAATTTCCATGATTGTCATTTATAAATATTTCTGTGTTTGGATCAGCAATTTTTTACTGAAATATTACTGTGTCCTTCAGTTATTTGATAGATCAAAATTAAATTGCCGATCCAAACACCCAAATATTTATAAATGACAATCATGGAAATTGTCAGGGGTTCCTAAACTTTTGCATACAACTGTAAATATCAATGATCAAAAGATCAACATTATTGCAAACAAATAGTGTCCATGAAAAAAATCCAAGTAAAAACAGTAAAAGATATGTGTGAGTGAATGATTGAAAAAGATTAACAATTCTAGATGTAAAAACAATATTTCCAGCCGTGAAGGCAATCTGTGAAAAGCCTCAAATCAGTGACTAAAAAACAGCCTAAAATGGTGACCACATTTTAATAATCCAAATCCAAAAGTTCATAATAAATACCACAAAGGTATGTGTAAAAAATGTTCAAAAAAGTTGTTTCAAAAAGATTTAAGTATGTGTCCCTTCACCGTGCAAACCTGCGTCTTACCCAGACCGGTAAATCTCTTGGAACAGAAACCATACACACTTGTAAGTCACAAGGCTCTCAACAATCTTGATCATCCCACTGACGGGAGGTTCTGATGATTTCAGGTGATGCCAATAGTGACTCCAGGAGTATGATTCCTAAGGTGATGCCCCAAAAGTTTAGGAAGATCCGGTTTGGAGAAGGCTCTCAGAATACATAGAAAGAGGAAGGAAGCTTTTTAATGTATTATTCTAATAAAATGTATTAAAAAATAAAATCCACTTACATTAAAGCTACTGTAAAAACAGCATCAGATTAGATAACAGCATAGCGGTAGTAGACACGAGCTTGCTCGTATGAGGATGGTGTCTCAGACTACTGCTCCACCCGAGATGTTTCCCCGTAATAGGCTTAGCTGGGAAAGGAGACTGGTCTGAGACGTCAGCCATCCAAGCTTACATACACAGAGATGCGAGCAGTCCTGGAAGTCTCCAATCTCCCTACATCCGCAACGGTGTCCCCTGCATTGGTGCACCTCCACTTAATGCATATTTTAAGATCACTGTATTATTGTCACTGGTCCCCACAACATGTCAGAAGTGTCAGTGTCAGATTTTTCGCCTCAATACAGCAATACCACCAAAAAAAGCTATATTTGTGGGTAAAAAAAATGACATCAATTTTATTTGGGTACAGCTTTGCACGATAGCGCAATTGTCAGTTAAAGTAACACAGTGCCGTATCGCAAAAAATGGCCTGGTCATGAAGGGGGTAAATCTTCAGAAGGTCAAATGGTTAAACCTGTCACCCCACTTTTTCCCCATGGCAGAGGAGAACAGGAAATGGGGATGCCCAAAGGTTTGAGCATCAGACCGAGATATCAGTGGTCGGTGACCGGATTACACCAAATACATAATTTTTCAACTCTTTCCCTGTGCTCTCATACCCCAGCTATGGGTGTCTACACAGCAGCCCATCCTTTCCACAACCCATGCCCAATGCTTTGCTTTCTATGATTGGGCAGGGGAGAGAAGGGACAGGCAAAGTGACTTTAATCAATGCTAAGACTGCCGAGACGGACACACCTTGCCGAGGTGCTGGAGTGTTGGAAGTATAGTGATAGCAATACTAACAGGGCTCAGTAAAACAGCAAATTGTAACAGGAAAGAGATAGGTCAAATATACCTTGTTATCCTTAAAGTGATTGTAAAGGAAATATAAGTAAATAAATAAAGAAAAAACCCTATATTTACCTGCTCTGTGGAATGGAATTGCACAGAGTGGCCCAGATCCTCCTCTTCTCGGGTCCCCCGCAGGTGCTCCTGGCTCCTCCTATTTTTCCAGTGCCCACACAGGAAGCCACTTCCCATGGGGGCACTTGTGGGCACATAGAATGCATTAAAGTGGATGTAAACCCTCTCCTATACCCAGTGAAGTGAACAGCCTCAGATGATACACAGAGATGCCCTACATAAGTTTTTCATGTACAGTATATCTGCTGTCTTTCCCTTTCTACACTTTTTAGAAAGTGCACATCATGTTATAAATCTTTCTTCCTCTTCCAGCAGTGGGGGTGGAGTCTGGGCATACACTGTGTAAGAGGGGATTGGAGGAAAGGCACCCACCCCCTCCACATAGGCAGAGAAACAAAGGAACATGCAGAGCTGTAGTCTGAATAGACAAGCTCCCTGCTTATCTACCTCTAAGCTCCATTCCCGACACAAATTTCCAGCTGCTGTTATCTCATGTGTCGGAGAGCTTGTCAGAAGTTATCATGCTTATAACCGAGGAACAGAGCAGCATAAATACACGACACTTGGAGAGAGGCACAGTGAGAGAAAAAGTATTTGATCCCCAATTTTGTACGTTTGCCCACTGACAAAGAAATGATCCGTCTATAATTTTAATGGTCGGTTTATTTTAACATTGAGAGACAGAATGACAACAAAAATATCCAGAAAAACACATTTCAAAAAAGTTATCAATTGATTTGCATTTTGTAAAATAAGTATTTAATCCCTATCAATCAGCAAGATTTCTGGCTCCCAGATGTCTTCTATACAGGTAATGAGCTGAGATTAGGAGCACTCTCTTAAAGGGATTGCTCCTAATCTCCTCTTGTTACCTGTATAAAAGACACCTGTCCACAGACGCAATCAATCAGTCAGATTCTAATCTCTCCACCATTTGTTTAGTAAAAAAAAAACAAAATAAAACCCAGTGGTGATTAAATACCACCAAAAGAAAGCTCTATTTGTGTGAAAAAAAATAAAACATTACATATGAGTACAGTGTTGCATGACCACGCAATTTTCATTCAAATTGTGAAGATAAAAATTGGCCTGTTCAGGAAGGGGGTAAAAATGCCCAGTAGGCAAGGGGTTAAGACAAACACAACTGCCCAGCCCCCTCATAAACAAAAAAGTACCTAGGATTTGCAGACGACAGTCCACAAAGCAACCCATGCAGGGTTCACACGTGGGTTGCAAGCTTATTTTTCTTTTATTTTTATCACTAGCTGGGTATCTTGGCTAGTATAAGCAGCAGCACCTTTTTTAAATATAATTTTTTTTTTTGGGTAAGCGCAGAATATATGTATATATTTTTTACACAACCCATGCAGGAACCTAAGGCTTGGTAGATATCTAGCGGGGTTTGCTACAACCTTCAGCCTTGTACAGAAAAAGTACAAATGTGGTGCCTTCTCTGTGGTGATTGCATTTCTTAGCAATGTTATTCAAAGGATGGAGAATAGTTAAAAAACTGCATCCTTGCCTAGGGGCTCATTCTGCCCTAATCAGTGTCTGTCCTCCGCCCTGCGTTTTAATGTGGTTCATATATTTTCCTTCCACTGCATCAGAGGAAAAGTTGTGGTAAGCTTATGAGTGATGACTACAGAAAACTCTTCCACCATAAATTCATCTTTTTGTCAGAATGGATTAGACGTTTGTCAGCGCACGGACAGCGTCGGTAAAAATCAACAATATGCTGGGAATAATGTAATAAAACAATTCTTCCACCGTACGTTACTAAATTATCATAAATTGAATTATACAACAATGTTTCATTTAGCAATCAGCGGGCAAGATATGCAGTTCATTATATTTCAGGATAAACATCGACAATAACAAATCAAATTAAAGCTAAAATGTAAAAAACACAACAATTTTCCAATTTTATCCAAAAGCAGTTGTTTGTCCTAAGAAGGACAAGATAATCAATTCTTGCTGATCACTGTAGTCAGGGCAACCGAGATTGCGCCTCTAAGTAAGATTTGCTTAAATGGGGAAAAAAAAAAAGTCAAATATCTTTTTCATATCAGCATTGTGATGTCTCGTTAATATTGAGGCTTTGACGAGCGCCTCATTTTTATTGTTATTGAACAAAAGGCCCTTAATGTATTAAGTGACAAAGTACACATTTAGATTATCCGCCTGAGCGATCCAGCAAGATTGAATTCTGGAAATACTCATACAAGATAGCAGTAATAAAATTATACTTTAATTTATCAGTGGACTTGCTGGATAAGCAAGTCTTGTGTTTCTTAGACCATTTGCTTGGATATTAATATAATTGGCTCACTTTGTTGACCAAATTTCATTTTAATTAAATAATTGGAAATGGGTGCAATGATCATTAAATACTGGACATAGTAAAAACAGCATTAACTGACTAAGGGAAGCCGAAACAAACCCGTAGATTAACCTGGAAACAGAGCATGCATGGATTATTCCCATGTCCTGGTAGCTAACACCACTACAGAGAAAGATATTCTATTCTGGTGACTGAACGTGGTTGACTGTAATGACTACATTAAATATATGATTTGGTTTTTTCTTTCTATGAAGACTAAGCTTCATGGGGGCACAAGAATGATGAATGGGCGCACGGAAGTGCGCGAAAGGGGTGAATGCGCATGTGCAATGGCAATTATTGGCTAACGGAACAGATGCGAAAACTGACTGGCCTATAAAATATGCTACTGAGCCCATCAGATTGTTGGATTGTCGTCAGCCTTCCAATGTTACATTGATGTCACTTGACATTAGGGGGTGTGGCTAAGGTTGTTTCTTGCTCACTAATTGGTTGATGGTTCTTTAAATATCTTTTATTCTGTTATCACACTCTGTTACATGCCTGATGAAGGGGCCCTGCGTGGCTCCGAAATGTTGCTATCTGCTGTAATGATGTGATCACTGATTAAAGCTTGGACCCACTCTGGAAATCCTTGGTGTGCTGATGACATTTTTTTGCTTTGACTTGACATGGTTCCAGCAGTTGGTCGCTACAGCACCCACACAGCCATTTCTACAGGAATGTGTGCGTTGGGATTAGTGCATTCACAGAGTTCTGTGAATGAATGCACTACAAGTCCCGACATCCTTTGTGGCTGCCCACATGTAGTTCTCAATGAACACTCTTAAGATTTTAAATAGACATCTAATTATGCATTAATGAATGCCGAGTTTATTTATCAGTGTCATTTATAGTTTCCTGGACTTCAACTGTAGCCACATATTTAACCACTTACCGGCCACCGTATAGTAAAATAACGGTGGGCGGGATGCACGCCCTGGGACGACATTATATGACAACGTTATACGTTCTTAGGACATGGCGTGAACCCAATCTCTGGTAAAGAGCCGATGACGCTGCTCTTTACCCATGTGATCGGCTGTGTCAAATCACAGCCGGTCACATGTAAACAAGGAAGTGCCATTTATCGGCTCTCCTCGGCTCACACTGGGAGAGTGTGAGGCAAGAAAAGCAGATCAGTGGCATCTCCTCCCAGGGGAGACATGTACAGGTAATCACGGCACTGATCATCAGTGCCCTGATTACAGTACAGTCCCAGCAGTGCCCATCATTGCCACCAATCAGTGCCCATCAGTAACACCAAACAATGCTCATCAGTGACACCAATCAGTGCCCATTAGTGATGCCAGTCAGTGCTGCCTTTCAGTGCCCATCAGTGCCTGCTCATCAGTGTTGCCCATCAATGTCCATCATTGCTGCTCATCAGTGCCCATCAGTGCCGCCCATCAGTGCTGACTATCCGTGCCGCCTACTGGTGCCCATCAATGTGGCATATTAGTGCCTCTCAGTGCCACCTAATTAGTGCCACCTCATCAGTGCCTATAAGTGCTGCCTATCAGTGCCCATCAGTGTAGACTATCAGTGCCCATCAGTGCTGCCTCATCAGCACACATTAATGAAGGAGAAAAATTACTTATTTACAAAATTTACTGAAAGAAACCTTTTTTTTTTTCAAAATTTTCCAAATGTTTTTTTGCAAAAAATAAAAAACCCAGCAGTGATTAAATACCACCAAAAGAAAGCTCTATTTGTGTGAAAAGCATGATAAAAATGTAATTTGGGTACAGCGCTGAAGGACCGCACAATTGTCATTCAAAATATGAGCGCATTGAAAGCTGAAAATTGGCCTGGGCAGGTAGGGGGTAAAAGTGCCCAGTAGGCAAGTGGTTAAAGTAGATATACCAGATCAGTTTTGCACCATATTCTTTTCAAATTGCAAACTATGGTAAGCTTTAAAAGAATAAATTAAATAACAAAGTCCTCAACAACACAAGAAATATTCATATCTGTTTTCAGGAATCTCTAAAGCTTGCTTTTAAAAGCCTTCTAAACCTTGCAGTTCCTTACTTGGTTGTGGTTGTCACAATCTAATGGCTGCACAATCACTTTAGTGAATGTCAGAGGATAAAGGGGATTGAACTTGAGACTATGGATCGCTGCAATTTTAAGCAATTTTCTCATTTTGTCTACAGGAACGTGCCTTTTTTTTTTTTTCTTAGAAAGCACTTTCTGATTTATAGAAAGTTATATTGGGAATATAATGGGCAACTGAAGATTCTGTTTCACTCAAGGGGAAAATGTTGTCTTAGTCCAAACTAATCAGAATGCACTTCCTTTGGATTGCCTAATGCATTATTGTAAAAAAATCCTTTAACTATTATTTCTGAATGTTCTCCATACAAAATACCCACAAAGACAGTTCTGTAGAACCAAGGCTATGTACTGCATACTGGTCAATTTTGCAAATTCCTACATTGCTACTAGGTAACTGCACATCAATAGGATTGGCATGAAGACTTTGGGTGGCTATGACCTGCTCATCTCTTTCGGTATGCAATTGGGTAAGTATTAGACCATATAAGACATCCCTTTGGAGTATTTAATGATCATTGCACCCTATGGAGCCAAAATGTGCCCTTCCAACAATTAGAGACTGCAGATTTATTCCAACCATAAATGTATCACCTAACATATTAATATGAAACAAAAGTTTATGGTTTGTCACAATGGTACAGCAAAGGTCTCAGGAGTGATTATCTATGGCCACTAGTTATAAAGGCAATCACTAAAATCTCATATAAACTTTACCATGTTGTATAATTTCATAAAGTTAGGTAAAAAAAGTTAAAAAAAAGATTTTTAATCTATAAAGCTCCAGATGATTTTGAGGCCCTACTTTATTCTCTTTAAGACCTGTATTCTCAAGCATAATCTCACATCCAACATGCTTATGGGTGTGTAACATGCCTCACTCTCTCCATTATTCACTGTTGTTCCTCTCACCAGATCCTACATCATTACTGTTTCAGAAATGTCAGATGCAGGAAATTCTCTGTGAGGCCAAAGCTCTTGAAGAGAACAATATGAAAAATCATGCTCCACCAAAGAGTTCCCAAGATTGGGTATTTCTAT
Organism: Glandirana rugosa; assembly: GCA_018402905.1. Taxonomy (NCBI): domain Eukaryota; kingdom Metazoa; phylum Chordata; class Amphibia; order Anura; family Ranidae; genus Glandirana; species Glandirana rugosa. The sequence continues at coordinate 825,575 of BLSH010114109.1, read as the reverse complement.
TTATTTTTTAAATGATAGAGCTGATCCAAGGCTTAGAGATGTCCATCAATCCCACCGTACTGCCTAAGCACTCCCTAGGTACTGGTACACAAGTTCCATTATGAGGAATACAAACCTGGCTGTACATGCATATTGCAAATTTGAAAATATTAAGTATTCCAAATCCTTATCAAATCTCTACAGCAGTGGTCTCCAAACTGCAGCCCAGGTGTCGGATGCAGCCTTTTGCTTGCTTTGATCCGGCCCTAGGAGCACTTTTCCATCCACTGACATATATGGGCATATGTCCTCCTGCTGACACCAATGAAAAGGCACAATTCCTGCCAATTACACCAACAATGGGATACAATTCCTCATACTAACACCAACAATGGGGTACAATTCTTCCCATCTTCCCATCTTCCATATGATTGCACTATACATCCATTGGATCGAACTTTTAATTACTAACATTCCTACCAGGTGTCCTTTCTCTTTTGGAGAGGTTTTTTGCATTGCGTTCCAGGAAGCTTGGTTCGAAGTCTCTGTCCTCACAGTCTGGTAAACACAGAAAGGCAGTGCATGATGGGATATGAAGTTCCTGGAATGTCACATGATGATACGGGAGGCCAGGTCTTAGAAAGCATTTTTTTTACAAATTTGAACTGGGGTGAAAATTCAACACTTCCATGGACTAGATTTTGGGACAACTTCATTATCTCATACACTCAGTTCTACTCTGTGGGACTATTTGGAGCATGTCGAGGGTCCCTTACCTCAGCTCTCGGGACAGACTACCCTACTGGACCTTCAGCTGACTACACCACATGGTCTCGCTCCTTTGCTCTATACTATGTTGACGCATTCGCCCCTGAACAGTGGTGTATACCACAAAACGTGTTGTGCATATCCAGGATGCAGTCATGACTTTATTTTACGATAATCTTTCTCTATTTTATACTTTGATTGTTATTATGCATTTACATGGAGCTCTTTGCTGGCAACTGGCATGGATGGCTTTGAATGCTCACACCCGTGCATATAGGAAATGCAACCCCCGTATGTATGTCTGTGTATTTATATGAGTTTTCATACGCATATTATGTTATGTACTATGATTACTGCCTACATCAAATATGTTTACACATTCTAATGGCTTTGAATGCTTACATCTGTACATATATGAAATGAAATTGAGTCTGTGTACATATATACATTTTCATACGTATATTATAGCATTATGTACTATGGCTACTACCATTATAATACATTGTATACATTTTTATCCTGTGGTCTGTTATATGCCTCATCCAAAGTCCCAAACCTTTTCTTTTTTATATGAATCTGGGATTTATGCACCTCATTTAAAGTCCCAACCATTTATTGATGGAACCCAGGCCTGGAGACACGTTATATATGTGCCTCGTATTCAGTCCTACCCATGTTTTAAACACAGTATTCACTGGACAGAACAACAAGGACCATTCCCTTAAAACAGGGGTGTCCAACCTGTGTCCCATGAGTTGCATGCGGCCCAAGGCGGCAACATAAAATCCCAAACTTACCTAAAAGTGTTCATTGATGGGGGAATTTATTGTAAAAATGCATTTACACTTAGCAAACATGGCTGAAGAAAAAATTGACAGTGTCTCCTTACTGGACTTTTATAAGTTTTATCTTCCCAAAGAAAAATCTTCCACTTTTCACAAGCACGCCTTATTCTTGTCATCAGTTTTGGGCAGCACCTATATATGTGAGCCACTATTTTCAAGGATGTAACAAACAAAGGGCAAACTTAGAACCAAAATATCTGATGAGCACCTTGAAAATTCATTGAGAATTGTTACTCCATCCATCCATCCAGATATTGATGTATTAGTTTATCAAGAACTATGTCAAATATCGCACTAGATTTATGTTGCCCTCTTTTATTTTTATAATAAAAAGTATTACAAAAAAAAAGAAGTTTTATTACTCAGATAGGTACATTATCTATATCAGAGATCGTTATCTAACTATCTTTACTGTTAGTGTATTTTATGTGTTGCCCAAGACAATTCCTCTTCTTCCAAAGTGGCCCAAGAAGCTTAAAAGGTTGGATACCCCTGCCATAAAAGAAGTTACGCAGCACTGTTTTGACTCTGCTTCTTTACCCAAAGAGCAAAAGAATCAGGAAAAAAAAGGGTTCCATTCATCAATACTTTAACACTTGGAAACCAGTGGAGACCATTTTCACTCCATACATACTTAGATCTCCATAAAAAAAACTTGTCTCATTTTGACTCATTGTATAGGTAGATCAGTTCTGAGGTCTACAACAGTCCATAGAGATTCATTTTTGTAAGAAGACAAGTGTCTCCTGCCAGTCTCTCATAATCAATTATAGTCACTTCCAACAACAAAACTAACAATTCTTTATTCACCACGCTCCTACTGTCCTTCAAAAACATGCAGATTTTAACGTATGCAAATCTTTCAGTTTTATGCAGCTCCAGAGGCTGAAAGCTCGTGAGACATCCGTTCTTGATCAGGCAACCAGAAAACAGCAATTAGACAGAAATTCATAAACAGGGATCATACTCAGGCCTGGAATTAACAAACATCTACGGCAGGGCTGTATGGATTTCTGATAATGAGATACCTGACAACATCTGGAG
>BLSH010114109.1:787182-809303 GCA_018402905.1 Glandirana rugosa | reverse complement strand
TCCTATCCCTAATCTCAACTCGCCTGTGGACCTACAAGCCCAAGTCGCCCAAACCGACTTGAAGCGTTTTTTGTTGCTGTAAGGGACAGATTATTGTTCTAAAATCATCACCTACACTGCCACGGTCACGGCCTAGTCAACCTCTAGGCTCCTACTCCACACCCCCCCTTTCCCATTTTTATTTTTTTATTTGATTTTAAGTTATTTTCCCTATCCCTATTTTTTTGTAGGGCACTTGTCTTACTCTTACCCCCATTTTACTTCCTTTTGCAGCCCTCTAGCACTTGCCAGGGCTTTTTTACAGCCATTTTTGTGCCGAAAAATTTGGGTCCCCATTGACTTCAATGGGGTTCGGGGAAAGTTCGGGTCAAGTTCGGTACTGAACCCAGACTTTTTTGCGAAGTTCAGCCAAACCCGCTGAACCCGAACATCCAGGTGTCCGCTCAACTCTAATCCCTATCCTTTTGGTGTGTGGGACAACTGTGACCTAGCTCAGAGAGTAGCCATATGTAAAGAGATGTTGGGAATTGTAAATTTCATAAAAATCTGCACTGAGAGTTCTGTGTCTGCATGAAACTTTACCTGGAAATAGAAAGGAATTTGAACTGATCTTAAAGTGGAAGTAAACTTATTCTGCAGACATTTACCTATAGGTAAGTCTATAATAAGGCTTACCTATAGGTCGTGTAAATATCTCCCAAACGTGCACTGCTAAGGAGATATTTACATTACATGCATTCGGTGACATCACTGCCGCATGCGCTCTGAAGGAACAGCCACGGGTGCCTTTCCTTCTGTTTCCTTCAATTTCAAAGAACAAAAATTATTTTTTATAGTGGTTAAAAAAAAGACATATATATATATATATATATATACTTAAAAAGGAATAAATAAATAGAATTTGCCCAAAACCATTATAGTTTCCCCTAATATAAAATGCCCTTTTCCTAGAAGCTATAGACTAGAGGACACTATAAAACCAAAGTTATGACTACACGACCGATTTGTGCCAATGACTATGAAAAGGAAAATATCTTATTTAAATCAACTTAATTGTCCTAATTACTGATCCGTATAAAAACAAACACAGCTGCTTTAATTTCTATTTATTACATGCTCACCAGCCAAAGTAATGATGTTAAAAAAAAAAATCACATCTTGAAGTTTTTAATTTGAAATAAAATGATCTCAATTAATATTTACACGGATCAATAGTTAACAAAATGATATCCTGTTTTTTGTGTCCATATGTTCTCCTAAAACATTGTCTGTATAGAGATAGTTTGGTAAAAATTGCAGCTAATTGGTACGCATAAAAAGGAAACTTAAAATGTATCTAAACCCAAATTGTTTTTTTAATATATGATCTTTACATGTAGTAGCTTCATTAGCAGGTGTTCCGTATTTATTTTTACCTGGTGTTCCTGTGAAAAAACACACTTCCTGCCTAATACAGGTCATAGATGGATTTAATCTCAGCTGGTTGAACAGGGACCGGCCGAGATTTGATGCATTTATGGGTAGGCTGATTATACCCAAGTCTATCCATCGATGGACTTGGGTACAACTAACATGTCAGATTTCTAGAATGCGATTATTGACAGTGACTCTCCTAATCTGGGCTACAAACATGTCTTCCTTTGTTCATCTCCATTACACGGAGGTCAGGGGAACTAGTTTGCAGAAGATAGCTTGGAAAGAAGAAGCGATTGTTTGTACTTTCAGTTCAATTCACAGGAAGGGACATGAATATAAATATAATATAAAAACGAATACAGCCCCTACATCCAAGGGCTGGTAAGCTGCAATATATTACATTTCTGTTCTTGGCTATAGTTATTCTCAGTTGACCGACCGTGTTTCATGATGGATCATTGATAAAATTAGTGATGCTCTACTTGAAGATATCCACTATTTGAATCAGCAAGGGTAAAATAACATTGGCTGTATTAAAAATATACACAAATACTGTAAGGTGTCCCAAATGTCTCCATACAAAGGAACCATGAACAGTCTTAGTCCATAGGGTTCAATATTGAATTGGCCAACATTCCACCAAGATCCACCATGTTCTACCATGTTCCAACATGACGGTGCACAAAGCAGGGTCCATAAATACATGGATGAGCAAGTTTGGGGTGGAGGAACTAGGCTGGCCTGCAGAGAGTCCTGACCTCAACCCGATAGAACACCTTTGGGATGAATTAGAGCGGAGACTGTGGGCCAGGCCTTTTCATCCATCAGTGCCTGACCTCACAAATGTGCTTCTGGAGGAATGGTCAAACATTCCCATAGACACTCCTAAACCTTGTGGACAGCCTTCCCAGAAGAGTTTAAGCTCTTACAGCAGCAAGGGGTAGGCCAACTCAATATTGAACCCTGCAGACTAAGACTGAGATGTCTTTAAAGTTCATGTGCGTGTAAAGGCAGGTGTCCCAATAATTTTGGCAATATAGTGTGTGTGTGTGTGTGTATATATATATATATATATATATATATATATATACACACTTAATGTGTGTGTAGAAAGAGGTGGCCAATATTTAGAGAATATTCTTCTAATATTTTACAAAATTTTGTAATAAATATTTTGTAAATAAAGGTACATTTCATTACAATTTCCCATTTTCCCTATGTATGGTGACTTTCGGGACACGCTCTATTGACACCTGGGTTTCCCACCGCTATAATACACCAACATCCATTCAAGCTAGCTATCCTTTTTTGCCAGATTTTATTATTTGAGATGAAAACTGGCAATAACTATAAATGAATAAACAAATTAACTCAGCAGCATATAATAACTGCCGCTAAACTAAACGATTTCTAAAACAACAAAGCTATTATTCTTCCTTTAATTTTTTTAAAATTGCTAAATTATTACTCCACTTAACTGATAAAATGCTCCTAACATCTCCCTTACTAAATCATCGCCTAAATGTTATTAACTATTGGCTTTGTGGATTGGAATATTATAGAGTAAACTAACTTGATATTTATAATTCGCCTTCCATCACAGCGTTGAATGAGCTGTGTGTTTATTAAAGATTTTGCAATATTAAAAAGCTGGTTACCATTTTTCTCTCACCTGATCACCATATTTGTTTCATTCTACTTTAAGAAACAGTTTAGCTTGTAATTGAATGTAATTAGGGGATTTTTATGAGTTTGTTGGCGGAACAAAAAACACATTTAAGATGAGACGTGAAAAGCTATTATAAAACAGAAAAAGACTTTCCTAATTTGATGATGTGAATGAAAGCAGTGTGGTGCGCCTACTCACATATGGGTTGTATGTGCTTTTAAGTGACCTAGATATCTGCATGCAAAAGCCCTCCAAGAGTCAGCCTTTCCAAACGGGCAAAGCTTTGGCACTTCTTGGTCAAGTGGCTCGTTTTCCACCTTACACACATTGGTATTGGTCATTGGGCAGTCAGTCATAGTAATGGGTCAATAGGAATGGAGGAAGGATGGAGGGAATGAACATGCTCTAGCAGATACCAGAAATCTTTGATCTTACAACATTTAAAAAGGGATTGAGATATTTAAGCTGCAGGTGCCTGCACTTCAAACCTGTGAAGAGCTCTTTTTTTTTTTAAGTGATTACCTGTACTATCTTCATAAATAGGGCTGCCATTGTCCACCTCCTTTAGAAAATGCTGGTTGTCTCCATCTTCAATGATTTAAGTCTAAGTACAAACATACTGATGAGAACGACAAAGCTCCTTATGTGCATTCTCAGTAAGTGACCCAAAAATATTGAAGCTAAAGAGGTTGATTAAATAGAGGCACATAAACTTTGTTTAGTAAATGAGGTAAAGCTCTACTGGGTTCCATCATCCAGTCATGTGCAAGCAAAAATCCTGTCTTTTCATTACATTTTCCTTGTATGTGATCGGATATACTATACAAAGTGAATTCATTAAGCAAAGGAAAGCAAAGGAAAAACCCTGTTGCAAAGTTAAAATTTGCATATATGTTTTTTGTATACACTTTATTAATATATTAATAGATGGATGAGGATATCGAAATAGCCTCATGTGTTGCAAAACCAAATTCTTTTGTGTGGTAATATTATGGAAGGATGACAATACCTTCACCTGCTGGTAGTTGCCATACGATAGAGAATTATTATTATTATTATAATAACAGATTTATATAGCGCCAACAGTTTACGCAACACTTTATAATATAAATGGAGACTTTACAGTTAAAATTCAACAACATACAAGAGAGTTAAGAGGGCTTACAATCAAATAGGGTCGGTCAAGTGGTACAAAAGGTAATAACTCTGATGGAAGAGTTAAAAGTTCAATTGTTAGTTGGAGGTGGGATAGGCTTCCCTGAAGAGATGAGTTTTCAGGGATCACCTAAAGGTGGCCAAAGTAAGAGATAGAAATAATTAATGTTAAGTCCTTTCCTGTGCTCAACTCTGATCTAGTTTCATATTGTTACTGGAGCCTGACTTCATAGCTCTACCAGCTGCCATTTTAGTGTCTAATACAATCACCCCAGTGACCATTAAAGGCACTTTACTTGGACATGGAAATGACAGTTGGCAAGGTTTAGCTATGAACTCAGAAGAAGTCACAATCTGGTAACAAAGTGAAACTAAATCAGAAAGGGGCACAGAAAATGCTTTTCTAGGCTATAAAGCTAACAGCAGGCATTTTGTGACTTCTACTCTTTGACAGCACTTTTACCGTAAAACTATAAAAAGGAGCACATGTTGACTTTATGAATGACAAGTCAACAACTTCTGCTCCCATATTTCTATATCCAAGTTTCTTCTGATTTTTAAGAATGAGCCTTTAGATTCCTAATGCCTTAACTTATATTTCAATCCTTTTAAAGGCAGAAGTAAACCCATCTATTTAACAGTGCCGAAAATTACATCAAACTATCTCTGTCTGGTGCCATAACTGATCACATGTGCAGCACCATGGCAGTTGATGATTAAACAGAGGCCAAGATGGCAGCTTCCTTGCCTAAAAATGATAGGAGGGTTTACTTCCGCTTTAATGTAGTACATTTCTGTCATTAGCAATAAAAGGCCCCCGTCACAGTTCTAACTGGTTTGCCAAGCAGAATTTTCTGAGAATGCACTCTATCTTTTTGCCCAAATGTTTCACCAGGTATAAGCAACATCTAAACCCAAATACATTTGGACAGCCATGGCACCACGGAAACTGAGTTCTTTTTTTGTTCCTGGTTCAGAATTACGTAGTTTGAAAGCAAACTGGAAAAAAAAATGTTGCTCCAAGTTTGTTCCTATCTTCATCCACCAGAAAATCCTTCACCCTTAGAGATTTTCAACAAAAAACTAATTTCACAACCCTCCGATTATGGTGAGATGAGAAAATTGCAAGAGACAGCCAGTAAACAGAATTACAACAAAAAGCTACAGACTCTATGTGAAGAGACAAAAACCCTCTGGCTGTGAGTTCATCAAGACCTAAAGCCAGCACTCATTATACTCCATGACATCCCGTTACAACTTAATCTTTAGACTTTTGTTTTTAAAGCAATTAGAGCAATGAGCAGTTTGTTTCTTTCTCATCAAAAATATACAACTTTTAGCCAGTTATATATGAAAATATATGAAATATTGCATATTAATATTTTACATTTTCATTTTCAGCCAACAGATGAAGTTTTTGGATGTCTCCCTCCTTTGTTGGAAAATGCATGTTGTTTACAGAGCTCAAGAACTCAAGGTGAAATGGCACGCATACAAAAAAAACTCAGCAGTGGCTTACTGTATGTCTTTTCAGATGGCATTGACTGCAGTTTAGAGAGAGGAAGCAAAACGTCTCTAGACTAAGATTTCTCAACCAGGGATCCATGGAACCCTAGGGTTCCTCCAGAGGTTGCTAGGGGTTCCTTGAGGAATGAGCAGTTTCTGCCTCTTCCTACTAACACCATTCATTTTTTTAGCTATCTGTAGAGCAATGACTACAAGTGTAAGGAGCATTCTTCTCACTGATCATCACACTAATGTATCATGAGTTGTAGACGTTGTCATTTTTAGCAGGGTTCCCTGAGACAAGAATGCTATTTCAAGGGTTCCTCTGTGTTAAAAAGGTTGAGAAAGACTGCTCTAGACAGTGTATGTTATACTGTCTCTTAGAAAATAGAAATGTGCCAATTAAAGTAGTTCTCCTCTGCCACTGTTAAAAATGAAAAACTTCTTTTACACTGCACAGTCAAATGATGCATTTATTGCCTGGTTCAGCTTTACAACAGCTTCCTGTGCTAAATACAAAAAAACTGTGCTACCCTACCATGCTAATATATATATGTGATAATAGTGCATGTGTATATCAATACAATATATACAAAGAATGAATCCAATAGTGCGATATATGCATACATAAAGTACTGTCTAGTGCATAAAAAGGTGCTTTTACATAATTAGTGCTTCATAAGAATGCTGTGAAAACCATCAACATAAAAAAGAAAAAGTCCATAAAGTAAGTTCAATCATGCTCCCAGTGTGGGCAGTGATAGACAAATCCTCAAAAGAATTCCATGCACAGGTGTCCCAAAACCATGCAAGTAAATCACTGCAAATATATAAAAACACATAAGCGGCGCTAAAATATTATAAAAAGTTTGTACAACAAGTGCACAAACAGTTTTCAATCATCAAAAAGTCTCCTTTTAGGTGCTAACTGTATTAAACACCCTGTGATAGGTGACTGTCCATAACATATGTTGAAAATCTTGAGATTCTAGAGCAAATAGGAAAATATATTTTTTTAGTGGAAGTCCAGAGTGACGAAACGCGTCGTGATTGGCTGGTACGGCAACTCTCACTAGCAGACGCCCCGCACACTCAGCTCCCCGCTGGACAGAGGAGAGTAAGGAAAGGACAGGGCTAATCACGGAGCCTCAAGGAGTCCAAGGACGGGTGGCGTCTACACATACGTTTTCCGTGTGTAACATATGGCAGTTCTGGTAAGAGTCCAACCACACAAGGGGAGGTTTTTATTATGTAGTATTTGGAATAAACAGTGATTGCGGTTTTACACTATGTACTGCTTCATACTTTCATTTTTATATGGATACGTGCTGGAGGATACATATCACAGTTAACAACCTGAAGTGCAGGAACAGCACTACTAAGCGTTTTAGCTAGAGCATGATGAGTGCCTAGGATGGAGGTGTGGTAAGGATCCATCTTATGGGGGAAGTCAGGCACCTGCATGCTCACGTGGTGTTCGGTGGAAGAAATAACTCCTTAAAAAAAGATGTTTTCCTATTTGCTCTAGAATCTCAAGATTTTCAACATATGTTAAGGACACCTATCAAGGGGTGTTTAATACAGTTGGCACCTAAAAGGAGACTTTTTGATGATTGAAAACTGTTTGTGCGCTTGTTGTACGAACTTTTTATAATATCTTAGTGTCGCTTATGCGTTTTTATATGCATGCATATTTTTGGTATCTTGCTTGTTTCAAAGTGGCAGCTGTTCCTGGTATACATTTAGGTTGGTTACCCACATCCTTAGTGGCCCGGATTCATGATCTATAATTGCAGGGTTAGCCTAGATCTACTTGGTTGATAAGATCACTGCAAATCTCCATACCTGCTCCCACCAGGGTGCACACTCACCCGCAAATGTGGACCCACTGGGTGTATACCTAGGCAGGTCTATAAGGCTTATAGTTAATGTTGTAGTACCTGAGCATATGGAGACCGCATCCCTGGATCCAACTCAAAGGAAGAATAAAGACACAAGAAATATCATAGCACAATAACCTTTATTAAAATGTGAATAAAACGGGTAAAGAAGGATGCCCACTTACAAGGCAGGTGCTGTGTCCTGGCACTAGGAATGATCTGCCAAATATATGTGTTAATGAACTCCGCTTCTCTGCAGTCTCCTAGAGCCAGTGTGCGTTCCACTGGACGGAATTAACTTCCAGCGTGACTGATAAGCCTGCTCTTAAGGGTTTCATCCTTAAGACTTTATCAGGAGGCAACAGTAGGGTAGCGCAGTCTTTTTTCTATTTAGCATTCTGTTATATGGTTTAGTCAAACAATTTAGCTGCAGCAACCCAGTCTCATTGTTTTGTGTGATTTTGTTGTTTAGGTACTTGACAATTTGCATGAGTAACTATTCTTATTTTTATTTACAGCTTCCTTTGTTACCTGCCTGCTAATGGAACAGAGGTGATGATGCTCATTCATAGTCCAATAAGCAGGCTGGTTGAAGGGAGGACAATATGAAACACTCAGGGGCTGTACAGTGCTGCCACCTCCTGGCTATATAGACCAATGGTGTTATGCAAGCATATCTGAAAGAGAACAACTATTTCTTGCAGACAGAACAGTATTTATATCAAGTGTGTTAACATGTTAATGCTCCGTTCATACTAACTTATGCCCCTGAATGCTTAAAAAAAATCATGAAGAGAAATAAAATTGGTCTAATTGAGAGCTTTTTTTCCATTTGACATTCCCTTGAAAATCAATGAAGGGGTTAATCCAGTAAATCCAGTGGTTCGAGAGTGGGCAGGTTTCAATTTTTTAAACATCGACAGAATTAAAAATTAAATGACGTCCTTTGAGTCTTTGATGGATTACCCACAAATATCCATAACATATATCAATGAATTTGATTTATTGCCATGAGTCGTTTGTTGTTGTAGAAGGCCCATAGATCTTATTAAAAGTCATATTGCTTTGCTCGTGAGAGCCATTGGTTTGCAGTTAAGGAAAAATTGATCTGGAGCAAAACAATTAATGTACAAACTCTATTACTTAGGTTGATGACAAGTACGTCAATGTGCGGCTTGGATCATATGGTTGAGCTATATGTTTTGTAAGGATGCTAAGCCATAAAATTTTATTGAAGAGCTAAAGATTTAGGATTTTTAGCTTTAACTCTGTAGAAGCTCATGTGTAGCCTATAGGCTGGAGAAATGATGACCTACAAAATTTGGTTCCATCTCTGTGAAGTTGATTTGTTACTATTGCACCACAGTGGGGAAGAGGAAGGTGATTATAATTAAGGGTAGGGCTCTCACAGCTACAGGGCAAGGTGCAGTGGTAGGCACATGATGGACATGCCATAGCACACATTATGAATATGTCTATGACAACGGCAATAGTATTGGAAGTCATGGTACTTTTACACATAGGGATTTCTTAAATTATGCAATTCAGCAAGCCCACATACCAAAAATGATGCAGCTAGTCTTTGGTTCTATCAATGACACATGATCCAGCCAGCAGGTAGTTCCATCTATGGAACTCTTGAAATGTTCCATGTTAGATGGTCTTAAACTAATCATGCCAACCAATGCGTAACTCTACCATAGAAGCTCCTTGGAGCCATCTAACACACAACAAACAGCTGAACATTCTACACGTGTTCCCTATTCTGTGAACATTGTTGGAATACCGAACCTGAAGCCAACAGAAATCAATGGGAGCCAAATCTGTCAAATCAAACATGCCCATTTTCTGGGATAATAGGCAAAGGGTTGTAAGAAAAATAGCAAAGGCCTGAGTGTGGGCACCCTGGGTGTGATTTTTTTAAACCACTGATATTGACAAAGAAAGAAGTTATTCAAATTGCCGGCAAATTACAATTCCCTGCTAGCTTCTTTTTTTGATAAAACGGCACACTGACTCCTCCAAAGGTCTCTTAAAAATACACAGCAGACCCTTAAAGCAGAAATTCATTCAGCTGCTTTGTAATATGTGCAGGCCTATTAGAAGTCCAACAAAGTGCATGTGATCTCCTGGACTTATCTCTTCTATTTACATCTGACAGTGTTATGGTAGCTCCAGGAGTACACACTCCCAGGGCTCTGAGAGGAGAGATGTCTTCATACTGCACCTTTGCCTGCCCCTCCCCTCTGCTGCCCATTCACAGATTGTTTTGGATTCTGTGAATGGGTTTACATAACATGATTGGGTAGGAGGGGGCACATCAGCTGCAAGCGACTGTGCAGCTACAGGAGCTGAGACCAGAAGGTCCAGTGTCAAAGTTACAGTAGTATGCTATAGCTTTGCTCCCCTCCAAAAAAACTGTAATTTGTAAATAAAAGAAACTAGTCCATAAGGTGACATGCACCTTAATGGACTTAACTCATAGTAAGCCAGCACATATTACAAAGTGGCTGAATTCCTGGAGTTAAGTTTTAGGGGTCTTAGGGGGCATGTGGCCACATTTAGGCAATGATGTCAACCCTCCTACCCCTAATGTTAAAGTGCTACTAAACCCACAACAGTAAAATCAGTCTATATATGCTGTAAAGCATGCTTGTTATTCACTGTGGAATCTGAGGGGTCAACCTCTGCATTGTGTAAAATGCTATTTAATCCTGTATGCACAGATCCTCCCCTTCTTCCACTGTCTCCAAAACATGTCCAAATAAGGCACAATTACTGGAGTCAGGCTGCACATGCTCAGTGTTGTGTTCATTGCTAGAGAGTTTTTTTTTCTTCAGAGAGTGCATGTGATCAGCACAGGGCCAATCAGCACTGTCCAGACAGAGGGTCAGGGGTCCTGAATCCTGATAGGTCAGCCAGTGCAGTATGAAAACTCCTCCTACAAGCTTTAACCAGGCACTGATGGAAGTCACAAGACTGCTGTATAGTGCTGATGATAAAAGGTATTTAGCAGTTTATATTTACTAAAATAATTGCATTTCCATGTTCTGTGTACTGTGGGAGACCAGATATAGTGTATGCAGGGTCCTGGGTTTAGTAACACTTTAAATGAGTTACACATCTCTACCAAACAGCTATTGAGATCTAAAACAAGCCATCCTGACCTTTCTATCTGCTTTTAATACAAAGGGTTTCATTCTTTAATATCTTCAAAGATCACTGCATACTCTGATGTCAGCTGTCAGTCAGTTCCCAACATCTTAGAAACACCTGCTGTGTGTTTAGAAGGCTGCCAAGATTTTACTCTAATAGAAATAAAAAGATATTTCAATGTGCTGTGAAATTTGAAAATGAATTTCTCCACCTTAGCTATAGATACAGAGGTGAACGGAGGCTAATTTTTAAGTGCTTTTGCTACTTGCCCAGAATATGTAATTATATTAGTGGGCATGGTCTGGGCATTGGGGGTAAATTACGTTTAGTAGAATGGCAGTGTTTGCATTTTAGCATTCCACTTTCTCTACCCGATTTTCATCATAAATTTCTGTTTTGTGCATAGAATATTTACACCAGTCAACAATAATTATATGTCTAGGTTTAATTATCCAGAAAGCACTATGCAAAATGTCCATATTTTTAATTCATTGGTTGTGTATTTCTACAAATGTTAAGGGGATCCTAGGGATCACAATAAATGAATGCTTATAATAATTTAATATATGTATTTTAGGAATGCATGTTCCAAAGCATGTAAAATACTGAAAAATCTCATTTTCACTGTGTACAAATTCCTGTATTGTTGTATAGTGAGTAATTCTGTAACAATATCCAGCATTTAGGCTGAGTACAACTCAAATATTAATAATAACAAAACACATGGTAATAATAATATTAGCCACTTCAGCCCCGGAAGGATTTTACACTTTAGGACCAGAGCACTTTTTGTGATTCGGCACTGCGTCGCTTTAACTGACAATTGCGCGGTCGTGCGACGTTGTACCCAAACGAAATTTGCGTCCTTTTTTCCCTACAAATAGAGCTTTCTTTTGGTGGTATTTGATCGCCTCTGCATCATTTTTGATCGCCACTATAAACAAAAGAAGAACGACAATTTTGCAAAAAAGCCCACATTTCTTACTTTTTGCTAAAATACAAATACAAAAAAAAAAATATAAAAAAACATTTTTTTCGAACGATTTTGGCCGATTTATATTCTTCCTCATATTTTTGGTTAAAAAAATTGCATTCTGGGTTTATTGATTGGTTTGCGCAAAAGTTGTCGTGTTTACGGACGATGAGAATTCATTTCTGGGGTTTTTATTTTTTTTTATTTTTTACTAGTAATGGCGGCGATCAGCGATTTTTAGGGGTACTGCGATATTGGGGCAGACATGTCGGACCATTTTGACACTTTTTTGGGACCATTGCCATTTATACAGCGATCAGTGCTATAAAAATGCACTGATTACTGTGTAAATGCCATTGGCAGTGAAGGGGTTAACCTGCAGGGGGCGCTCTAAGGGTTAACTCTGTTCTAACTGTGGGGGACTGCCCTGGCTGGGGAAAGGGGATGATCACGGCTTCCATATACTGGAAGCCTGTGATCATCGCCCTTCCCCCTTCAACAGAACGGAGATCCATGTTTACTTACATGGACCTCCGTTCTTTCACTGCGGGGGGGGGGGGGCATCGCAGGTAGCCAGCGGCGATCGAGTCCGCCGCACCCGCTCCCTGCCCCCCCCCGGACACAGCGAGTGCGTGTGCCTCCAGTGGCGCGCGCGCGCTCACAGCACTAGTTATTGCAGCTGCCATCGTATGACGGCGGTTTGGAATAACGAGCCACTCTGTCACCGTCAGACTGCGGTCGGTGGTCGGCAACTGGTTAATAATGTTAGCCCATATATAATATAGCTTTTTACAAGAACTACAATAGTAGTTGTTTATAGCCAATAAATTAAACAAGAATGCACGGCCAAAATCAAAAGCATTTAAATTTCTTTCAAAGCCAGTGCTTTAGATTTATAAGTATAAACTACTGATAATTGTGTCTCAGTTTCTGAAACTGCTATGACAGCTAATATGCAGATTAGGTTATCTACTAAATTAACATACATTTCTATACAACCTGTTCTTCTTTATAGAAAAACTATTGTGAGAGAACCATAGAGGCAGCCATCGCAGAACTCCGCTCCTGAAAATGCTCTTTGTCATGTTGACCTTTTTTTCTTCACTTCTTTGAGTCCTTGACCAAAGAGCAAATACACAGATAAAGAGTTCTGCTGAAAACGTTCCTTAAAGTGGTTGTAAACCCTTACAAACACTCAATGAAGTGATTGACCTCAGGTGAGACACAATTATGAAACAAATTCTTCTCCTTGAGTTGTACCTGTTTATCTGCAGTCTTCTATTCTCTTCTCGGCATCTGTTCTAAGTGCAGAATTTATAAAACTTTTCTAAACTTTCAGAACATTGGGGGTGGAGAGCTGAAATTCCACTCTGCAGAGCTCAGTGAGGAGAGCTCTCAGAGCTGATTGGAGGAAAGGGACAATCAGCTGAAGCTCCCTCTCCTGTCTCCTTTTTTTGCAATATCTAAATTTTTTGTACCAGGTAAGTGTGTTTAAACTTTTTTATTCAGAGAGCTATCCTGGAAGCCAAGGGACAGGAATTTGTAGAAGGGGGTCATCAATGGGAGCTACCATATTTCTCTCCTGTCCATTCAAGATTATTGAGTCCGCAGTCACCACTGTATTGTGACTGACAGATGAAGCAGAATTATATTCTTTAAAATCTTCATCATGTGAGAAATGTTAGAGAAATTGACACTATATATATACTGTATATATATATATATATATAATATAGTTTTTTTTTTTTTTCTATAAGAAAGGATTACTCTCTGAATTTGTATCAGAGATAGACAAAAGTTTTCAGGTGTATAGATTTTGCATTTGACATTAGGCTGAGATGCTTCTGAGGTCTGAGTTCCTTCACACGTGCATCTGTTCTGCAGTTGACCTCCTTCCAACCTGATGTTGACCTCCTTGTAAGCTGCATCATGCTGTTCCAGATGCTTTTTCATTCCCATTGACTTGCATGACAACACAGTTTTGAAATGAATGAAAGTTATACCTTCAACTAAGATGTAAATATGGCTTAGGTTTGTTTTTGTTTTTTTCAAATGTTACTAAACCCAGGACCCTGCATTCACTATATCTGGTCTCCCACGGTGCACAGAACATGGAAATGCAATCATTTTAATATATATAAACTGCTAAATACTTTTTTCTCATCAGCAGTATATAGTAGTCTTGTGACTTCTATCAGTGTCTGGTTAAAGCTTGTGCTGATTGGCCCTGCGCTGATCACATGCACTCTCCCAAGAAAACAAAAACTCTCTAGCAATACACAGCAAAATGAGCATGTGCAGAGTGACTCCATTTTCTCTGTCTTCTCCGGACATGTTTTGGGGGCAATACAAGAAGGGGAGGATCTGTGCATACAGGTTCAAACAGCCTTTTTACATGCAGAGGATTAACCCCTCAGATTCCACAGTGAGTATAACAAGCATGCTTTACTGCATATACTATATATACTATATATTACTGCATATACTGATTTTACTGTTGGGGGTTTAGTAACACTTTAAGTATAAAAATTATTTTAACCACTTCAGAGCACTTTTTGGGATTCGGCACTGCATCGCTTTAACTGACAATTGCGCGGTCATGCGCTGTTGTACCCAAACAAAATTTGCGTCCTTTTTTCCCCACAAATAGAGCTTTCTTTTGGTGGTATTTGATCACCTCTGTGTCATTTCTGATCACCGCTATAAACAAAAGAAGAGCAACAATTTTGCAAAAAAAAAAAACAAATTTCTTACTTCTTGCTAAAATACAAATCAAAAAAAAATATATAAAAAAAATATTTTTTTACATTGGTTTTGGCCGATTTATATTCTTCCTCATATTTTTGGTAAAAAAAATCGCAATCGGCGTTTATTGATTGGTTTGCGCAAAAGTTGCTGTGTTTACGGATGATGAGAATTCATTTCTAGGGTTTTTATTTTTTTTAATATATTTTACTAGTAATGGCGGCAATCTGCGATTTTTAGCGGTACTGAGATATTGTCAGACCATTTTGACACTTTTTTGGGACCATTGGCATTTATACAGCGATCAGTGCTATAAAACTGCACTGATTACTGTGTAAATGTCATTGGCAGTGAAGGGGTTAACCTGGAGGGGGCTTTTCCATATAGGTCTACTTTAAATATTAAATTAAATCTAAATGTAGCTCCATTTATATCTTTACTGGAATATCAATAGCATTATTATCACCCCATTAATTTAAGCTACACAAAGAACAAACCTGTGATTTAAGCTATTATCTGCTTGTATGTCTGTATTTTCAAGCTCTATATGCCAGCCGGAAAGAAATGGCCTAAGAAAATGTTCATTTTGTCACAAAAGTAACGCGTCACCAAAGTCCAGGTCACAATCAGCAACGCAAATGAGCAGTCAAGATACTCATCATTAGAGGAGCTTAAAAGGTGTCCTCTGGTCTTTGCCAATAACCTCCAATGTTAGACAGTTTCTATAATGGACGATAATTGCTGACTTGTTGCTAAATGTATAGCTGTTGACTGCAGGCTAGTATTATTATCTACAGTTGGATTTTGCTGCTGCCTTGTGCTGTTATTAACTTTTTTTCTTAGTAATCTACCCATAGAAGATGATTATAATTACAGAGACAGTGGAAATAATATCTGATATCGATGCAGAACCATGAAATGGTTACAAATACACATCAAAGAAGATTTAAAAAACATACAGAAATCATGGAGACACTTTCCATTGCTGTGATTGCTCCAAACTGATCAATGTAATTGCTACTACGCTAAAGTTTTGTAAAAGCTGAACTCGGGGCTGAAGAAAAAGTAACCCTTGCAGTGGAGCCCCATGTGCACTGGAAGGATTCAATGTTCATTTGGTCTAGGGAAATAGAAATAACCACAATACTTAGCTTTTTCTTTGTTCCCACAACAGCCAACCTTGTACTCCTTTTTCCCATGCTTTCTGGATGCGAATGGGCCCTGGGCAACCTTACGACCATTGTTATGTGATGATGCCGGAGAGCTGCAACCGGTCAGGCAACAAAGAGGAGTGGCTCCTTGTAACCGATCATGTAAAGAGGAGAAATTTTTCTAGAGCGTTCCATCCTATTCAGATCCCTCCAAGACAAAATGGGCATATAATCCCTGCAATGTGGATGGGACCCCACTCCATGGGTACCTTTGAAGCTGAACTCCAGTAAGCTGTATGGGCTTATGGCTCATTTAGCCTAGACAGCTGCAACCAGTCAGAAAGCAAAGAGGAGTAGCTCCATGGGACCAGTCTTACGAAGAGGAGGGAGCCTGCTGGAGTGAAGAATAAAGTAAGTATTTCACCTTATTCCTATGCCTCCAAAACAAAATAGGCATGTAGCCCTTGCAATGTGGACAGGACCACACTACAAGGGCAAGTTTGAAGCTGAAGTCCAGTCAGCTGTATGTATTAACAAGGCAGTGTCCTTTTCCCCTTAGAATTCATGGGTTTATGGCTGTTTTAGCCTAGACTGCTGCCTAGACTGCTGCTGCTGGTCAGGCAGTGCAGTTGAGTGGCTCACTTGGACCAGCCATGTAAAGAGAGTGAAGCTTGCTGGAGAGAAGAATAAGGTAAGAATTTCCCATTATTCCTCTCCCTACAAGATGAAATGGGCATGTAACCCTTGCACTGCGTACAGAAGCCCACTGCAAGGGTACCTTTGAAGCTGATTTCCACTCAGCTGTACATAAAAACAAGTCAATGCTATCTCGCCCTTACACTGTATGGGTTTACGGTTCTTTTAGCCTAGAGAGCTGCACCCACCAAGAAGCAAAAAGGAGTGGCTCTGTGGAATTGGCCATGCAAAGAGGAGGAAGCTTGCTGAAGTGAAGACTGAGGTAAGCATTTCACCTTATTCCTATCCCTCAAAGACAAAATGGGCACCTAGCCCAATGTGGACAGGACCTCAATGCAAGGGAACATTTGAGGCTGAACTCCAGTCAGCTGTGCATGTTAGCAAGGCTTTGGTCTCTGCCCTTCACAATGCATGGGTTTATCTAGAGGGCTAGAAATAAGGTGAAATAGTTAACTTATTTCTTGCTCATCCAGGCTTCGTCCTCTATGTACAACCAGCCCGCTTTACTGGCAAAGAGAAATGCTCAGGGCAGAGAGTGATGAGAAGTCTCGCCAACAAGGACAAAAACATAACAACTGTTTTTGTAAAGTAAGGTTAGAACCTCTGACAGTGTTTTTTTTGTGACCTGTCTTCCTGTTCCCGTGATGACATCTCCTCCCATCTGTTGCATGGGTGTAGGACGCGCAGGAAAATCCTCCCAATGGGGTCACAGACAGAAATTAAAACATGATAAAAATGTAACTTGTAAAAAAAACAGCTTGAGATAGTCTTTAAATCTTAGTAATACATTTCTGGTTCATAAAGGAAAAATCAATATATTAAAATACTCTTACATTACTGGTTTTCAAAATTACCCCCAAAAATGTGTTTAACCTCAAAGTTAGCTGCAATCTCTTTTAATGATATGTTTTACTAATAGCTTTAACACTTTAAAAGGATGAAATTGGATCATCTTGCCTTACTGGATTCGGGCACAATGATTTGAATACATCAATACTTATGGCAGTGTCACACTGTAGTATTTATAATTAAGCACTTTTAACTGACAGATGTAATACACAAGAAGAGAGTATTTTTGGAAGTCGGCTTACATTTTAAAAGAAGGAGAGATAATTGCTAATGAAAAATGAAACAAAATTGCCTAGCTCAGTAAATTAGCCATTAACCTTTCACCTCTAGCGCTTTGGAAAAGAATCCTGACCAGCACAACTGGGAACGGTCTTCCATGTTGTAAATGATCTTAATAAAATTAATCTGATCATTTCTGATTAATTCTTTTTACTTCCATTTGAAACTTCCACGGACTTGGCCGCCATCTCGCAAGGACACACTAAAATGACTGCAAAACACATCTTTGGGTAATTTATCTTTTGGCGTTTGCAGCTAGAGATATGGCTCAATTTAGTTACAATTTACTGACTATTTGTGTGACCCATGTGGGTCGTTAATAGATAGAAAAATGTTTAATATATGGGGTAGTTCAGCAGCATACAAATCCATGGTCTGAAGTAGACTTCAAGTAAACTTCTACGGAAAGAAGTACAAGGCCTGCCAAGGCTGCCTTAACTCTCTGAAAAGGCCAGTTGCTTGGCTGTAAGCTGATCCAATGGCTTCAAGTCTTCTCAGGACTCCTCAGAGATAATTCATGTGCAAATAAGGTGTTCTTACTTTTTTCAGGTCAATACCCAAATGTACAAACGTCGAAGGATCAGGATAATCACCAAACATCTAGCATTTTAAGAATTAAAAATAAGAACCTGCTATAATTCTTTCCAAATATATTTAAAGAAGATAGTGTTTTGAGGTATGTGTCCCTATTGGGGACAACTCCTGCCTTGGTGACTGAGGTCACTGAAACAAAATGAGAATAAGTCTCCCAGAAGGGGAACGATGCTCTAATCCCCCGTATCCTAACCAAATTATAATTTTCATTTTGGCTGGAGCTCTACTTTACCGCATAACCTCGACCAAACCCTTAACTTAAACCCTAAGGCCTAGCCAAAAGTCATATATCTACAGCTACAATATCGAATTTATACATTTCTCTAGCCAAATAACATAAATAGAGCTGCAGGCACAAAACCAGCTCGGTTTACATAGATCCTAGCTTCTGATTTGCAGCCAGTATACATCTAGTTATTCGTTGAGCTCCCCATTCAGGAACTCTATATCCTATTAAATAAATCACATCTAACATTTGTTAAAAATACATGGATATTTTACTATAGTCACACAGATTAAAATTACCTAAAATCAGCAAGACCCTACATGACTTCTTAACTTATAATTACAAGAATGTTTTGGTATACAAAGGTATTTTTACATACTGTTTCTGTACTATTGTGATTCCTTATGTATCATCCAGCCACATCCAAACAATTTCTAAATGATCACTTCAAAAAAAAAAAAAAAATTCAAATCAAGTCAAGAATGGTATTGCAGTTGTTTACTCACTAAAGGCTTAGAAAAGCCTGTAAAACATCCATCTACCAACTAATGGGGCTTACCCTATTCAACGTGAGAAGTAGATCACAGCAAAAAGTGCATTCATTTTTTAGGATATTGAACCTCTTAAAGCCATAATTCAACTGTTTGCTGGGGCCTGCTTCTCCCAAAACATCAGTTAGGGCCCACTAAATTGCAGTTTACAAGTTCATGATGCTACTAGAGGCTTTAGTACTTCAGCTTGATGACAAACACTCCACAACGTTATGCTTTTTGACATTTACCTATTGCTGAACACTACAAATACACCAAACAGGTTATACTGGTAGAGGGCATAGAGGAGGCCCGTGCTAAAAAAGGACCCATTTGTATCCACCATAAAGATTTAGGCTGGGTTCACACCTATGCAAATTGGATGCGGCTTACACCAAATGCAATTCGCAGACCATTTGAAAACATGTTGTTCTCAATGGGTCTGGTTCACATATGTGCGGTGCATTCACACTCTGTGCAGTGTGGTGCAAATTCCAGGCACATTCTGTTCAATGGGAATGCATCTGATTCGCAGATGTGTTCCGTTCTGAACAGGGATTCTATCCCCCTCTCACTGCACCCCCCTTCCCCTCCCCCTCACAGGTCAGCTGATCCCCTGCTAGAAAGGAAAGAGACCACTGAACCGCAGCTATTTCTCTTTGCAGGGGGAACAGAGCTGGAATTCACACCAGACTTATTTGATCAGAATACCTGCCCCTGGGATGTAGTTTTCACAGGGGCAGGTATTCCTTTTTTAGATGCTATTCTTATGAGGAATAATAGTAATTCTCTTTTTTAGGGCAGTGATCTCATTGGGTGAGGGTGAGGAGCTTGAACGGTTTCCCATAACATAGTGTAGGGTCATTCTACGAGGACAGGAAGTGAACTTCTAATGGTCCTTAAAACCATTTACCAGCTTACAAAGCAAACTGGTTCAAGGTAAAGCATGGATTGGTTGGCTTTCCCAAACATATGCTTGGATGGACCAGCCCAAGCTGGTGAAAGTTCTGGATCACATGACCCAGTCGATCATCTCTATTCAAAAGTCTAGTTAAATGCATGAGCCTTCTTGACTTGCTCAATTATTGTTTTGGCCATTGATTAAATTGAAGGTGTACAGGGGGGTTTAATTTGTTTGATCATTACGGTAATTCAAAACCACAGGAGGTGATTGCTAAGGACAGAAGACCTCAGGATTTTGTTTTAAACTTGAACTCATTTATGATATTTCAGGATAAAGTGAATGGTTGGTAATATAAAAGTTACTTGACTTTTTTTTTGTAAAGCATAATTCACAGCACAATAAATCACAGCAGTTATGTGAGTCTTGTCAGCTAGAAGTTCCACATCTCATTATAATTTCATCTACAACAGAGATTAAACAAACATCATTTACATTTTCCCGACAAATTGCTAAGATGTAGACAAGTAATTCAGTCAACCGTCAGTCATGTAGCATGTTCTCAGTGGACATTCCTCAATATATACTATATATCACTTATGATCAACATTACTTGCATCTAAATTATATTTTTTACTGCTTATTCCTATCTCATTACTAGAAAACAAAGCAAACTAGACGTCTATGCAGGTCCGCACTAATCAGAGGACAAAATCGAAAACATATCATGTTCATACATTCATTGCTTTCATGGTATCCTTCCTGACATAGCAACAGAAAACATGTCAGCCAATAGAAAGCAGGGGTTACAGGGTTTGGTGGCACACAAATAGTGGATAGTAACGCTCTCATGTTGACAATGAAGGCAGTTAGGATATTTAAAAGTATATATGCAACATGCACCACACAGTCCAAGTTTTTTCTGTCTCACTAAGCGCCCCCCCCTGTACTATATATATATATATATATATATATATATATATATATATATATATATATATAGTATAACCCTAACTTGGTTTATCACTGGCCAGTCTGTAAAGATGTATTTGTCAAAGTTTGTCCTCACTAGAGAGCTGGAGAAAGTTAGTAGTTGGTTGATTGAGGTACCCATAACAGATGTTTTAGGAATCTATACCCTGACACTTATTGTACAGTGATTGAAGAAGTTGCTTGGATAAGCTAAGAAATATCTAAAAGGAGCAAGAGACTGTGTTGTTTTTTTTCTCATCAACCTTGGTTTCATCCAACCACATTCAACCACTTTATAAATGATCACTTTAAAATCCACTTATATTTCCTTGTCAAATTTGTTTATTTGAACATATAGCACATAAAAAGGCAACAACCAGCATGTAAAGTGATGCAAAGAAAGTTTGGAAAACATCCAATTACAACAATTTAACAAAATGGTAGTGGAAAGATTAGCACATCAGCGAGCTACAGCATATGAATTAGAAGATAAAAAGGAAAGGATGATGTTGGGGATTAAAGGCCCATTTGTAAGTAGTTGAACATCTTGCAGTCCAGAGTAAAACCAAAGAAGCTGATGCAGGTTGTTGCACATGGAGCAGACCAAGATCAGTATAAATACCGAAAATGGTAACTAGCGCAAAAGGAAAGGGTTGAGAGAAAGTGGAGAAGAGAACCGGGTATAAGGTAAGAATAAAACAGAACTTCCAAAGAGGTAGTGTGAATCTAGTTTTCGAGATATAGAATGGGTTACCAATGCAATAAGATGGAGTCATCAAAATCCAGGGGGTAAACAGTGCTTGACTCATGGTTGCCAGACTTTCTTGAATTTACGAAGCTTATCTTTTTCCATAGCTTCCGATTTAGCATGGATTAAGACCTTATTCATTCTGTGCTTAGTCTCAGCTACAACCAAGGACGGGGACTTCCAGGCCTTAGTGATGGTTTATAACAACAAATAGAAAATATTCAGCGCATCAAGATATTATAAATAGAGTTGAGCGAACACCTGGAAGTTCGGGTTCTGCTGGTCCGTCCGAACTTCGGGACAAAGTCCGGGTCCGGGTCCGGACGGAACCCGAACGATCGCACGGACAACGAACCCCATTGAAATCAATGGGGACCCGAACTTTTAGGCACAAAAATGGCTGTAGGAAAGTCCTGGAAAGCCCCAGAGGGCTGCAAAAGGAAGTAAAATGGGAGTAAGGGTAGGGCAAGTGCCCTACAAAAAAATGGGGACAGGGAAATAACTTTAAATATTTTAAAAAAAATAAAAACTTAAAAAATGCAAAAATGGAGGTGAATGTGGATCATCTTCAAACTGTGTCTGAAAAGTATTAATTAACGGTAGAAGCCATATAACTGTTCTAAAATCATCTTCAAACTAGGGCAAGTGCCCTACAAAAAATGGGGAGAGGGAAAA
>BLSH010114109.1:755713-768768 GCA_018402905.1 Glandirana rugosa | reverse complement strand
AATAAACACATCGGAGATAGACGAATCTCAAATGGAAATTTTATTTTATGTGGGTTGGATTCGGGCCAATAAGAACTGGGATTAGAATTTGAGGTAGGGAACCTCATACTCGGTCACACTGGATGAGTAGAAATCAGGACGAGACCTCTAGAGGTGACATGACATACCATTATATAGAAGTTTTACACAAAAGTTACTACCCCTTAATTGTTCTTCACCACGTCCATATTACGAATGTGGTGAGAAGATTTGTATTTATTATCTCGTCTACGACGAGGATTAATTGTTTTCAGCACGTTCTGGGAAACAATTAATCCACGTTAGTCGAGAGACAAGATAGTGTAGACACTGTCTGTGTCGTGTCTCATGTCCTCTCGACCCCAGCTCTCCTGTACTCTGTGCTGTGTCTGTCACAGATGTGATAGAACAGAGAGCTGATTGCACCTAATTAACAAAGGGTCTTGCACGACTTTTGTTAATTAGGAGCAGCATCTGCTCTATTATTTATGTTTAGAAGAGTGGTGTAAGCATTATACCTGCACCACTTCTTGTTAATTCCCCATCATTGAAAACACATTTTGAAGATATATTACCATACAGTACAGTGGAGATCTCCAGAGCAGGACTAAAGATGAGTAGGTCACACTGGCTCATACTCCAAGGGATGGAGTTTAAGATTAGGGTCAAGAATAACCGGGCTTAGGTTGGGTGTATTTTATTTTAAAGGTAAACTCTAAGCAGATAGAGGCTACACAAATAATGCAACTCTGTAATAATTAAAGTAATTGTAAAGTCTTTTTTTTTTTAGTTAAAAATAACCAACATGTTATACTTATCTGCCTGTGTAGTGGTTTTGCACAGAGCAGCCCCGATTCTCCTCTTCTTGGGTCCCTCTTCGGTGCTCTTGGCCACTCCCTCCTCTTGAGTGCCTCCACAGCAAGCAGCTTTCTATGGGGGCACCCGAGCCGAGTCACAGCTCCCTGTGTCCATTCAGACACAAAGCCGTGGCTCACCCCGCCCTCTTTCTCTCCTTATTGGTTGACTGACTTTGATTGACAGCAGCGGGAGCCAATAGCGCCATGCTGATGTCTCAGCCAATGAGGAAGGGAGTCCCAGCCAGCTGAGACACACCTGCAACATCACTGGATCTAGAGGGACCTCAGGTAAGTATTAGAGGGGCTGCTGCACACAGAAGGCTTTTTATTTTAATGCATAGAATGCATTAAGATAAAAAACATTCTGCCTTTACAATCACTTTAATTCATCATGAACTTTATTTTACAAATTGAAGCAGTGTTAGTTCCTGACTTTGACCTGGAATCAGACTCTTACAGTCCCTGTATAGTGGTCCAGAGTCTGGACATATGTGGCTTTGGCTCTGAGGAAGAGGGTCCTTCCCTCGAAATGCGTCAGCCAGTACGCAGCAAGTACCTCCCACCATCCAGTCTACCGGTGATCTTGGGACCCGCTTTGGACTTGAATTGTATTATCTCTTTTTGCGGCATGCTAATTTTACACGGTTGTATGTGAGTATAACCATTGCTGTTTTTAAACATATATTAAACTATCTTTGGTAATGCACAAGGTCGATGTGGCTTCCTTTTCCTTTTGTATAGGGGCAGATCCAGGACAACCTGGACTCAGAGAAAGTGGATTGAATAATGTTGGCTATAAAACTGAGGACATTTAGAGGCATAAAAAGTACTCTGGGGGAAATCTCTGGATTAAAGATAAATACTGCATCAAAAAGCTGGCTTTCTTATTTTATCAATTATTGGGCTATTCATCTTTATTGTGTTTTGTTTTAGGTGGGTTCTGCTTTTATGTTTAAGTGTAGACATACAAATTACCCATTGTTATCCGGTTATACATTCATTGGGAAAAACGTAATGTGTGCCTACATAGTAGGTCAACCCCTCCATTCATATACCTGTCTGCAGTTATCCCCTGCATATCAGCATTCAAACTAAAAGAGAAAGGGATGTCATCTTAAAACTTATCAGGTTTTTCACAGTATATATGTACCTAACAAATGAAGCTGGATGAATGGAGGAGAAAACGCAAATAACCCCAGCAATAAGCTGTTAAGCTCCAAACTCTGTCCTTGCTGTATTGCTTGCCAAAATCTATATACACACAGCTTCACACCGATTGCTTCATTCTTTAAAAAAAGCTTTATTCCAGGTATCCTGTCTGGCTGTCCTGGCTCATAGCCAAAAACGAACGCGTTTCGCCCTGATTAGGTTTAGTTGCAGAGTGTGAAGCAATCAATGTGTGGCTGTCTTTATATCGATTTTGGAGCCCATCAGTAAGCTGCTGTTTTTACTATCTAATAAGGAACTTGATCAAGCTGCATTGCTTTAGCTACAGTGGAGAAAGTTAAATGGTCGAAACGTTCAATACCAGTGGTATCCAAATTAGGAAAATTTAAAGAACAGAATTACAGTTTTTGGCAGTTAATACATAGACTGTATATCTCAGCTGTGTATATGGCAGCTTTTCTGCATTAAGATTTTTATAATAGGTTAAATGCTGGGCTAAGGTTAAAGGAGTTGTAAACCTTCTGGGTTTTTCACCTTAATACATTCTATGCATTAAGATGAAAAACCTTCTGTGCTGCAGCAGCCCCCCCCCCCCCAAAATAAAAATGAACCTTTACAACCACTTTAAGTGTCTATTTAAAGTGTACCTTTTTCTGCTCTGAAGAAAACACTGTTCATACCACTATGTAATTTGCATGCTGATTCTGAATGAGAGGGTTTGGTTCATTATAATTAGCTGATGCACATTCAGTGAGGAAATTTGCAGGGTTTGCATCCTTTTAGAAGTATTCAATGCTTACAGAATATTTCACCAAAACTTAAATGCCTATTGCAGGAGATGCCTAAAACTTGACTTGAGTTAATCACACAAATGGGAAATTACAGTTCTGTGAAAAGTACTGTACATCAACATTGTACAGAACCCTTTCAGGTTGCCATGTTACATTGGATTTGTACAGGAAATAGCAACTGAAAAGGAAGATTATATTTTTTTAATAACATAAAATTACAGTATGGCTTGTGTAGCAATTGGCTATATTATTTTATTTTCATTTGCTGTTTTTTTTTTTTCAATGAAGGTGGAGATATCCTTTAAAGAGTAAGGTTAAATGCTAGGGATAGGTCAAGGGTTCAGGCTAGGGTTTGGAGGAGGATTAAGTGCTGACTATTGAGATATGAATTTGGATTAAGGGTTACAATTAGAATTAGGGGCAGGTTATGTGTTATGATTACATTAAGAGGGCGGGATAAATTACATGTCAATGGCAATATTGAACTGCCTTTAAAACACCAATCAATGTTTGAGAAAAATATTGACAAATGACAAGAGAAGATCATTTTTTGGGCGTATTTTATAGTCCCACTGGGAGTAATGCAGGGTCAGTATTTAATGTCATTGCAATGGCGTTTTGTAGCTGGAATAGCAGTTTGAAGGCAATAAACCGATTAACGCCCACCCACATGACAACAAGCAACATTTGAACATTTCTCACGGGGTTCAGTGAATAATTCAAAACCCTGTATAGATTGGACACAAAAGAACAAAACAGATAATGAGCACTGTTAAGAGCGTTTATCATGTCATTGCCCCTGCCTTGCCTTTCACCAATGTGTAGGAGCCAGCGATTCCCCTGGATAACTGTTCTCAGTTCCTATACTGATTAGGCAACATGAAGAATGGAGGCATATCAGATCTGTCCCTGTATGCATCCATTGCGCTCGCCTTCCCTCCCACACACACAGTCCAGAAGTACATTAATCAATCCAAATTTGTCCATGTGGAAGTTAATATAAATTGCATATTGTTTACTAGGATGGATACTTTAATAAAATACATTGTCAATGGTTATGTTACCTGAATTGAAAATAGCTTCTTTTTTTTTTGTCCTTGGGGAAAAAAAAATCCTATGTAGAGGTAGTTTCCTTTGCCAAAATGCCAGATGATGTAGGACGTCTCTAAGGAGCCTAAAATGACTGACAACATTAGACTGCTGTTAGTTCAACTCTAACCTGAACATTTTTTTTTTAGCCTTGGATAGAGTAAGGAAAGTCTTATAGTTGTCTATGTCTCCAGTGGAGAGATTTTTCCTTAAGTCCTTTTCTGTCTGACACCCACCACCTGGACATGAAGTTAAAAACCCAATACTAATGGGGAATCCCGGGCACATTTCTTATAGCTCCTAACTGTCCCTCTTTTGAAGCCATGTCCTCTGGCCCTCTTTTCTCCTTTTGGTCCCTGTCCTATGTATAGACTGCTCCATTAAAGGCAATATTTAACTACTGTACAACAAGTTATACGACACTAAACCTTTCCTCTAACGTCAAAATGATTGAAAAAAGAAAAATTGGGCTTGAAAAGGAGCGTGACTTCCGGGACATTCGCAGTTCACATGCTCGGAAACGCGTTGCATTGCAGTGACCACCCCACGCTGCTCTTCACCTGCGTCTTAAGCCTCGCTTTGGAACCTACTCCATCTTTCGGCTGACTTCCTGCCAGTGGGGAAACAACACACACAGTGTTTGCTGGCGGACAGTCATACTTTTTACTGATGACAGACTATCACATACCCTTGTGAGCTGCCATTTTTTTATCTTTATTAAATTGTTTTATTAATCTTACACTTAGAGTCGCCTCTCCTTCTTGTATTATTTTCAGCTGCTGCTGGAACCTGCTTCTGTTCCTACATTGGTGGCTGCCCTTAGTGGATGGACTTTTTATAGCCAAAGACTTTGTGCACAGCATAAATTGCCATAAGGACTATAGTTTGGGGATTATTCTTATCTCCTTATAGAGACTATAATATTAATAAATGTAATTTACAGGTATACTGTACTTTGGAATAGTAGTCTTGTGCCTTTATCTTGTGTTTGATAAAAATGATTGCCTTTGTTTTTAAAGAGCCAGAATAAAAGTAGTGATTGTCAGGAGTGTGTAACTCTCCTGTTCCTTGGCAGCTCCTGGTCTCATCCCAGCATCCTGGTTTTGGCCGAGCGGCACCCCCCACCCTATTTGATTTTACACCTGCAGGGTGATTGGTGTAAACTGGGTGGAGACCAAAGCTGATTTAACCCTGCCAAGACTTTAGTGTCATGCTTGTCATAGTGTTTGCAACACATGCTTCAAGCTCCCTGTTTTCCTGCCTTGTTCCCATGCCTTGATATTTGCCTAATCCCAGACCTGCCTGCTAGTTTGGATTACTTTGTTATTGACCTCGGATTCGATTTTGGACTACTCTCTGAACTGCCTGCCGTTTGACCATGGATTTGACCCTGACTACTCTCTGAACATTGTCTGCCTTGAACCCAGACTGCCATTGAACCATTTTGCCTGTCTGCCCACTGCAAGTACTTGTTTGCTGAGCTTAGCTAGCATCTGCCCCGACATGGTAGCCAGGCACTATAGCACTGTATCGGTAGGCCTGCTTGCCTTATGGGAAAGGGGGCTGCTATAGGTGAGCAACACAGAGCCAGCTATAGTGCCTGACTAACAATGCTAAGGGTAAGCGTAACAGTGATAAAAAAAAGCACTTGCTGGTTTTACTATTAATTTTTTGCGCATTCATTCTTCATGGGTCTTGTAACGTGCCAAGGGATTGTCCTCTACCTACATACTTTGTGCTAAAAGGTGCCCCTCTTTCTTTAGAAAGTAGGGAGTAAGGATGAGCGCAATGTGAGTTTGGTTCAAAGGATATTCGCCGAACAGTTAAAAAAAAAGAAAACCTAGTAAATTTTCCCTCTCCCACCATCCTCTCATCCCTCTCCCCATTCCCCCGCCGCATGCAGACACTGTTCAAGCAGTGTATGTGCTTACACCTCAGTCCAACCCAACAAACGGTCAGATTCGTTTAATGGATCTTTAAATGTTAGCCAGGTCTTCCATACCCTATTGAACTTTTCCATAGTGTCATTATTTTCGGCTACCAGTTCCTCCATGCGCATAATACCATTTAGAGTCTCAATCCACTCTAGAAATGAAGGAATGCCGGATGACTTCCTATACCTAGGGATTAACTGCCTAACTGCTGAGACAAAAAAACCCTAGAAGAGATTTCCTTGCTCTAAGCATTGTTTCTTGTAGAATAGAGAGAAGAGTCACCTCTGCAGAGTCAGTTAACCTTTGAAATTGCAAATGTTCCTGGCACACCGTTGTAGTTCCCTGGCTGGTGAGTAGGAAAGGGGTGGGTGAAGGTCACATGCCCTCAGCATAGGAAGATGCCTTGCTGGGAGGTTCTCTATGTTGATGAGGATCAGTGCTTCATCATGAATGACTTCAGGCACAGGCAGAGGTTCACAGCAGAGGGCGGGTGGACAGGCCATTTATTTCACTGGAGTGTGAACAGATAGAGATCAGGGTAAACATTGCATTACCCAAAACTCGACCCCCAATTCCTAATTGGAAGGTAGGTATGCCATTTTTTTGTTCTCATATGACACCCATCAAAAGGATTTACCCCCTGGGAACACATAAAGCACTACAACCTTAACAGAGGTTTTCCCGTTCAGTTCAAAACTAAAATAACGTTGTTGGCTTTAGTTGGGTTTAATGCAGTTAACGTATACCTCTCATTTTATTTAAGCACCCACCCTGGCTCCAGAAATTAAAAGCAGGCACCCCCAGGGGGCACGTGGGGCACTGAGATTGTTGCTTGTCTTCAATGATGGTTCATACTGTATGTACAAACACATTTTAGATGAGTAAGATCAGAAGGTTGTGGTTTATTAAACATTACAGCTACCCTTAAAGCACTTTGGTTTCTATAAGGATACAGTTGCTTTTTCAGACCTACAGAAAACAGTGTAGCCCATTGTCTATGTTTTATTTTTTTAAGCCCAAGGTGCACTGATGCCTCAAAATTGTCCTGGCACAATCTCCCAAAAATACACACAAGCATTAATCATACCGAACAAGAGTCAGAACATCAAAGTTCCACTGTCTAGTATGTTTACAATAACCCTACAGGCAGTGCAATGAATCACCGCATAGCCCAGCCAATTCCCTTGCCTAATGCTGGTTTGAATCCTATGTCAACATTTCTTCTCTCACTTGGCCAGACCTGACATCTTCCTATGCTCCAAATGAGACGGTATTTTCGTCCTAAAGACAAGCATCCAGCAAAGAACGCATTGTGTGCTCTGTGCCAGGAGCTCTGCTGGGACCGCTAGTTCATCAGTAGCTGTAAAGCCACTTTCAGGGTATTTTTGTAAAGCTGAAAAAAAGCTACGGAACTAATGAATGTATGTACTGTGTTACGCTTGGTCATAGTTTTATTTTTCTTTATTTTTCATTAACACTTCCAAATACATTTTTGCTTTATTTTACAGAGGACTTAGTCACATCTGAAGACAACCAGACTTTACAAATGTAACACGGTTCAGAACAGATTGTTGCTGTTATTAATGTACTGATCTCTCTGTGTATATTTCAGTTTATTTCTTAACTTAGAAGCAGCTGTTACAATATAAGTATATATTTGTTTATTTATATGTGTGTGTGTGTGTGTGTGTGTGTGTGTGTATATATATATATATATACACACACACACATATATATATATTTTTTTTTGGCACAAAGGATTCCAACACAGCAGAGGTGAGTAGCAGGCAAGAGGTTAGGCTTGCAATAGAGAATGTCAGTGTTACAGTTACAAGGAGGTTACGTGTTAGTGTGAATGTTACAGTGAGGTTAGTATTGGATTACAGGAAGCATCTATTGTTAAGATTAAGGGCTCATTTACACTAGAAACTGCATGTGAATTGCACAAGCTGCAAGGTTCCTTGCGATTCACATTCAATTCTGTACACATTATGCGATTTTCATTTTGAATTGATTGAAAATCTCACCGCACCAAAATTAGTGCATGGACTACTTTTTTAAACACACGGCAACCACCTCACATGGTACGTTTGCACTGCTTTTGGGGTGTCGTTAACTATACACTGACATGTAGATATTCGCCATCACACCAAAGATCCTTAGTTTTGTCGAAACGGTTCTTATTCAGAGAGTGATCACATCACAGTGTGGTGCAACGTTTCAGAGCCACGCAGGGCCCTTTAGTCAGGCATGTGATAGAATGTGTGCGATGGGAATATGGACTATGGGTTAACTATGCACTGAGGCCCGCAACAGATTGCAAGGGCAGTGCGATTGGGTGCGTTCCCTTGTGCTGTATGCAGGGCAGACCTTTCATTTTAATGGGTTGCCCTAAATGTAGGAAATGCATTTCAACCGAACTGCATGGTTAGCACTTAGGGCCAATTCACACTAGTGCGGTGACCAAAATTTTCCACACTGTATGGCACCAGTCACCACTAGACCACACAGAAAACAAATGATCGGGAGCCAGTCGGCTGCTGGTTTTCCAGCATGCTCAGCTTCTGTCGGACCAGGTTCCTTACAAACGGGCTGAATGTCAGCTGTTTTTTTTTTTAACCAGCCGATGTTGCCCGACATTTAGCCTGTGTGGGTACGGGGTTTAGTGTTGGAGTTACAGCCAGGGTAATAGGGTTACAAAAGACAACAAAGGCTTATGGTTATATTGAGGGTTAGCATCGTTATTATTACAGGGAGAATTTGGCATCAGGTTCGGGGTTACAGGGAGCGTTGCTGTTCCAATTACAGCAAGGATGAGAATTAGGGTTAGTGGGAGGGTAAGTGGATGGTAAGAGTATGAGGAGGGTTATTAGATGGTTGGGGTTACAGGAAGGGTGAGTGTTAGGATTACAGGGAGGGTTAGTGATGTTGTAAATTATAGGAAGGTAACTGTTAGAATTACAGCAATGGGGAATATTAGCGTTATAGGGAGGATTAGTGAAGGCTCGGGGTTTTGATTGAAAGTTATTGGATGTTGCGGGATCCAGGAAAGGTAAGAGAAGGGTTACAGAGTTACAGGGCAGGTTAGTATTAGTGTTAATGAGGGTACGTGTTAGGGTTTCAGTGGGCTGTACTCTATTATGTTATTATTGTATTAGAGTTTCAGTGGGTTATTGTTAGAGTTACAGAGATGAGGTTAGTTGGAGGGGGCCTTAAGTTTGAACATCGCCCTCAGCAGAAAACGAATTTAACTAGTTCCACGCCGCCTACCGCATATTTACGGCGGCAGTGTGGATGCTGGCCGTGAATCGCCTTAAAAAGGCGGCGATCTGCGAATGGCCGCTAGGGGGCGCGCACGCGCCCGCCGCACTCCTGAGGAGTGTGCCCGCAGCTCGGGCGGACCCGATGTCCGCCGGTGAGCCGCGATGAGCGGCCACAGGCAAAGAACGGGGAACTGCCGATGTAAACACGGCGGTTCCCCATTCTGACAGTGCAGGCATGGGAGATCTACTGATCCCTGTCACTGGAATCAGTTAGATCTCTCGTGCCCATGGTAGCCCAACCCCTCCACAGTTAGAACACACCCAGGGAACACAGTTAACCCCTAGATCTCCCCCTGCAAGTTAACTGATCGCTGAATAAATGTCATTGGTCCCAAAAAAGTGTCAAAAATGTCCATCATGTCCGCCCCAATATCGCAGTACCGCTAAAAATCGCAGATCGCCACCATTACTAGTAAAAAATAAAAAAAAATAAAAACCCCAGAAATGAATTCTCACCATCCGTAAACGCAGCCATTTTTGCACAAACCAATCAATAAACGCCAATTGCAATTTTTTTTATCACAAATTTGAGGAAGAATATAAATCGGCCAAAACCGGTGAAAAAAAATGTTTTTTTATTTTTTTTTTTGGATTTGAATTTTAGCAAAAAGTAAGACATTTGTTTCTTTTTTGCAAAATGGTGGCTCTTCTTTTGTTTATAGCGGTGATCAGAAATGACGCAGAGGTGATCAAATACCACCAAAAGAAAGCTCTATTTGTGGGGAAAAAAGGACGCAAATTTTGTTTGGGTACAACGCCGCACGACCGCGCAATTGTCAGTTAAAGCGACGCAGTGCCGAATCGCAAAAAGTGCTCTGGTCCTAAACTGGGAAATTCTTCCAGAGGTGAAGTGGATAAACAGTATAATATATATATATAGTTCCAAGTGTAGCCAAGGCACTCTATACTTGAACTAAATGTCCAGGTACTCACCCACAAAGAAATCCAAAACTGGTTTAGAGACACTCATGGGTCTTGCAGAGAAGGAAGATCAAAAACAGCAGCCTTTTTATTGTCAATGTTTCGGTGAAGCTCAGCCCATCTTTTTCATGTCTCAGTCACTGCTGTTTTTGATCTTCCTCCTCTGCAAGACTTGTGAGTGCTTCTAAATCAGTTTTGGATATATATATAAAACAATCAAAAGGAGATTGCCCCACTCATGTTCCACTCTGAAGGAGGTTGCTATCCATCCAGCCCGAAACTGTTAATATGGAACACTACAGCTACTACTTGTTTGTATGATTCTCTCTTTCTAAATAAATGTTTTTAAGTTGCGCAATCCCGTTTTGATTCTTTTATATATGGCCTGTGGGATGGCCTGATTGCTTGCACTTTAATGCTATTGCCATGTTGCATTTTACCCTGAACTTATCACTATATATATATATACAGTATCTCCCAAGTGAGTACACCCCTCACATTTTTGTAAATATTTTATTATATCTTTTCATGTGACAACGCTGAAGCCATTTTCCCTCCCTGACGTCATCTGACTCATTAGTGTTACAAGGTATCAGGTGTGAATGGGGAGCAGGTGTGTTAAATTTGGTGTTATCGCTCTCACTCTCTCATACTGTTCAATAGAAGTTCAGCATGGCACCTCATGGCAAAGAACTCTCTGAGGAACAGAAAAAAAGAATTGTTGCTCTACATAAAGATGACCCAGGCTATCAGAAGATTGCCAAGACCCCGAAACTGAGCTGCAGCACGGTGGCCAAGACCATACATCAGTTTAACAGGACAGGTTCCACTCAGAACAGGCCTCACCATGGTCAACCAAAGCAGTTGAGTGCACATGCTCAGCGTCATATCCAGAGGTTGTCTTTGGGAAATAGACGTATGAGTGCTGCCAGCATTGCTGCAGAGGTTGAAGGGGTGGGGGGTCAGCCTTTCAGTGCTCAGACCATACGCCGCACACTGCATTAAATTGGTCTGCATGGTTGTCATCCCAGAAGGAAGCCTCTTCTAAAAATGATGCACAAGAAAGCCCACAAACAGTCTGATGAAGACAAGCAGACTAAGGACATGGATTACTAGAACCGTGTCCTGTGGTCTGATGGGACCAAGATAAACGTATTTGGTTCAGATGGTGTCAAGCGTGTGTGGTGGCAACCAGGTGAGAAGTACAAAGAAAAGTGTGTCTTGCCTACAGTCAAGCATGGTGGTGGGAGTGTCATGGTCTGGGGCTGCATGAGTGCTGCCAGCACTGGGGAGTTACAGTTCATTGAGGGAACCATGAATGCCAACATGTACTGTGACATGCTGAACCAGAGCATGATCCCCTTCCTTTCGGAGATTGGGCCACAGGGCAGTATTCCAACTTGATAAGGACCTCAAACACACCTCCAAGATGACCACTGCCTTGCTAAAGAAGCTGAGGGTAAAGGTAATGGACTGGTCAAGCATTTCTCTAGACCTAAACCCTATTGAGCATCTGTGGGGCATGCTTAAATGGAAGGTGGAGGAGCGCAAGGTCTCTAACATCCTCCAGCTCTGTGATGTCATCATGGAGGAGAGGAAGAGGACTCCAGTGGCAACCTGTGAAGCGCTGGTGAACTCCATGCTCAAGAGGGTTAAGTCAGTGCTGGAAAATAATGGTGGCCACACAAAATATTAACACTTTGGGCCCAATTTGTACATTTTCACTTAGGGGTGTACTCACTTTTGTTACCAACGGTTTAGACATTAATGGCTGTGTGTTGTTATTTTGAGGGGACAGCAAATTTACACTGTTATACAAGCTGTACACACGACTTTACATTGTATCAAAGTGTCATTTCTTCAGTGTTATCACATGAAAAGATAGAATGGAATATTTTAAAAATGTCAGGGGTGTACTCACTTTTGTGAGATACTATATATATATTCCTTTTTAAATCTGGTCCTGCATTTTGGCCACACACAGCTTATTCTCCTTAATACCAATGAAAGACAGCAGAAGCAGCTTTAAAGTGGTCTCTTTTAGCCTTAAATAACACATCAATGCATACTATAGTAACTGTATTCTTCAATAGCCACACATGATAGAAATCGACATGCCTTTGAAAACCCAGTTATTGCCTTGTAAAAGTAGTGGTAACATCATCACTGTGCTGTACATAGTCTGTGCACAGAGCAGAGCTGTGGAAGGGAACCAGAATATCCCGCCCCCTACAGGTTGCCTACATAAAACTACAGGAAGGGTCGGATACAAGACCAGTTGCCCTTCACAAGGAAAGAGAGCAACAGTGAGAGGTCCTTATTACAGGAAGCTCCTGCACAGAGGCAAAGTTTAACACTGGATTACTGCGCAGATCTGGAAGAAATACACAAAGTACGCCAATATGCAAGGAAGAAATACAAATGACTCTTGTATTTGGATCATATTCACTCATTCCAAAGTTCAGCTTTAATATCTATGCACATGCGGGCCAAATATCTCAGTTTCTCTAGAGCTGTAGTAACATTTTAGTTCACATTTCTTCATGGTTTTACTATTTCTTTTATGCAAAGGTAACTTGCTTTTTTATGTTCCCTGATCCATAAAGGATACACAAATGTCAGCAGACCTTAACTGAGATATACAATCTAAGAATTTCAGTTACTGAACACCCACAATTCATTTCACACATAATATTTTACAGCTTAGTACAGCAGGTCAGAATATAATTTTCTCTTTAAAGGGACCGCTTAGACAAACATCTACATATATTCAAAAATAGGTTATTCTTTATATATGGGTCCTAATATATATAGATAGATAGATAGATAGATAGATAGATAGATAGATAGATAGATAGATATGTATATATATATATATATATATATATATATATATATATATATATATCTATATATCTATATATATATATATATATATTATATATATATATATAT
>BLSH010114109.1:745187-755703 GCA_018402905.1 Glandirana rugosa | reverse complement strand
ATCTATATATCTATATATATATATATAGATATATATATATATATATATATACACACTGTATATACACAGTAGATAAATAGATAGATAGATAGATAGATAGATAGATAGATAGATAGATAGATAGATAGATAGATAGATAGATAGATATAAATAGATAGATAGATAGATAGATAGATAGATAGATAGATAGATAGATAGATAGATAGATAGATAGATAGATAGATAGATAGATAGATAGATAGATAGATAGATAGACAGTATTAGAAGCCCTGATGATTTATTTTTTTACTTTTTTTTTTAAGTAAAAATGCTTTAGTGGGGATTTTTGTCAATTTCGATGCAATCTTGCATGCTTATTTTGCATACTTTATTGCAGGGGA
The DNA here is from genome assembly GCA_018402905.1 of Glandirana rugosa. Taxonomy (NCBI): domain Eukaryota; kingdom Metazoa; phylum Chordata; class Amphibia; order Anura; family Ranidae; genus Glandirana; species Glandirana rugosa. The sequence goes on along the minus strand of BLSH010114109.1, from coordinate 755,323 downwards.
TGGGAACGGTAGTTCATGCTGAACGAGTTAAATTAATTGAATCCGCATTTTGTTTGCAGCAACCTGATTTGCAACATATAGAGTTTATAGAGATACACCTATGATGAGGATAGATCTATGGAATATGGTTTTATACTATAGAAATTAATAATTATCATAGCCTATAATGTCCTTTTAAACAATGCCACTCATTTTAAAAAAGAATCTCTATTATTACAAATAATAAACAAACTAATAATGCAGAAAGCAAGATTATCTCATTACAAGTAGACCCCTAGTGGTGGGAACTAAAATAACACATAGATACAGCAAGATTTATTAGCACACTGCATTTGTCAGATAGATAAGCAGGAGAGATCAGGAAAAAAAAAGGATCCCAATTATTATTTTTTTCCTCATATATATCGGTTGCTGTGCAATTGGTACAAACAGAGGACATAACATCACTAAGAGAATCCATTCATTCAATAAGTCTACCCCTTTGCAAAACATTACATTAATAATTATTTCAGAGCCATGCAGTAATAAATCATTAGAACATTCTAGTTATGACATATAAAATTATAGAGTAGCACCATGCCAATTAGAAATGTAAAACAAGGTTTAATATGTTTCCTTTTCAACCATACACATATTCAGTGCTTAACATACAAATTGGCAAGAAAATAATTAAACGGTACATTATAAGGTGCTTCAAACCAGATTCAATGCAGGATTTTAGATGTTATATTTTAAACTTCTCTATATAGAAAATTCTGCTTTAATTACATCAAGTTAACACGAAAAAAACGAAACCTCAAGCACAATTATGAAGCGGTCCAAATCTCAAAAAAACTGATGTTCCCTTTCCATAACCTACTCCCCACAAACATCTACAGGAAGATCCACACATGAGATAGCAATTGGAGCCTTACTAAGCTTTTGTCATTGCAACAAAAGTTGACTGTACTTAAACAAGTAGATCCTTCACAGGTTTTCCTTAAATTCATCGGAGGGAACACCAATAGACTTCTAAAGATTGCATATACCACCTCCACTTGTCTATGTTTTTGCAGCTATTCATACCTGTCAATCACTACCCTCACAACCTGCTATCTTTGCCTTAAAGCAGGAATACCTTGTAAGAGATGAGGCAGCAACACAGTTAATACTTTTTTTCATATGGACTAACAGTTACATTTTCAGAACAAGCTTTCAGGGCCTACCCCCTTCTTCTAAGGTCCAAGCAGGACTCACCTTAGAAGACCTTAAACAAATGGAGGTCGGATTTGAATGCTTGTCCTGAAAATGTAATGGTTAGAGCAAATAAAAATATTATCACCAATGCCACGACAAGGTCATCCAGTGCCCATGGCAAAGTGCCAATCTGTGCACCACCTACCCACATGATGTGCAAGCTTAGGGGATCCTACACTCAGCAGTCACTTGCAAGGCAAAATCACTGCTGCTGTCACTGCTCCTGTCAGCTTTGTAACAAAAGGAAGGCACCACCATCTCTACAATAAACCATTGCGCCCAGGGCAGACTTCCCTCCCGCCCACTCCTTGTCCCGGCTCTGATTATCTCTAACAGTACTCAACTGTGTTGTCACAATTGTGCACTAAAAGGGCTACAAACACCTTAAGAGATTAAGGGGAAGGCAGAAGGAAGGAAGTCATACAGAGAGGACAACCAACACTGCCACTGTCACTACTCCTGTCAGCCAGAAGGAAGGCACCCACATCCCTACGATACACCATGGCACCAAGGGCAGCCACTCCTCCCGCCCACCCATTGTCCAGGCCCTGATCATCTCTAACAGTACTAAACTGTGTTGTCACTAATGTGCACTAATACAGCTACAATCACCTTAAGCGATTAAGGGAAAGGCAGAAGGGAGTAGAACAAGAGAGGGCAACCAACAGTGTGAACTGGAATGAGATCAGATAGCATGCAGTCTGTTCTTTCTGAGTTTGTCTCTCTTACTGCTCATTTCAGCAAACAAACAGTGTCCTATAAAAAGAAACCAGGGTAACTGTTTTCCACTATGGCTATGTGCCAAAAGTTAACATCATGTACATAAAAGCACAAGCAAAAAGGTTTTATTGCACTAGTTTTAACACGTGAACATTTTGATGTTATTACATTGAAATATCAACAATGAACAGCCTTCATTTTTAGTTACGGGTTTAAATTAAGGACCTTTTTATAAATGTATTATAATTGAACAAGAGAAATCAGTACAATGATAACACAATAATATTATCTTGCATTAAAATTGGTTGGCCTCCAGTAGCAACTTTTGGGAGGGCTGGTGGGTCCAATATATTTCAACACCATGTTTTAGGTAAAGACCACACTGCATGGCCCATATTCACAATTAAAGACCAAACTTGACCCTTGTCAACAATTAACTTCCTTAATTTTTAGTTAAAGTGGTTGTCTACCCTCTATACACATTTTCCTACAAGTAAGCCTATAATAAGGTTTACCTGTAGGTAAAATGAATATCTCCTAAACCTGTATGGTTTAGGAGATATTGCACTTGCATGCAGCCGTTGACGTCACGGTGCATGCGCAGTAATGTCCCGGTGAAGGCCCGGCGCATTGCGCTAGACCTTACCGGAAAGTCCGCCGGAACAATAGGCTCCCGCGCATGCGTTTCGTGACGTCTCGTGGCTCCAGCCACTCACAGCGCCAGAGCTGCAAACCCAGAAGAATCCCCACAGGGAAGATGTCCGCTCCCTCTGCGGGCACCGGGCAGCCCTGCGGGAGCTTCATTCTGTGGTAAGTATTTCATAATGAGCTAGTATGCGGTGCATACTAGCTCATTTTGCCTTTCCCTTGCAGGTTTTTTTTTTTGGTTAGGGTAGACAGCCTCTTTAAAGGTTTAAATCAAAGATCTTTTTATAAATGTATTATAATGTAATGTATTAAAATTTAACAGTACAATGATAACAAAATAATATTATCTTGCGTTAACATTAGTTGGCCTACAGTGGTAACTCTTGGGAGGGCTGATGGGTCCAATATATTTCAACACTATAGGTAAAAACCACACCACATGACCCATATTCACAATTAAAGACCAAACTTGACCCTTGTTTTGCAATAACATCCATGATAGGTCATAGCTTTATTCCCACTGGTGAGGTATTGAGATGTCTGGGATATTTGAATACATTTCCATTGACATTCTGTTCACAAACTAATTGCCATGCAAAGATCACAGCCCCTGAATGAAAACGCCAACACTGAAGAGCATATTTTTCAAAGTGCCATATGACTCCAAAGGACTCATTAATCTTGGGCCAAGCGCTGTAGAGATGTAAAATAGACTCATTCCGGTTTACCTTTCAATTATATTAATTTATGTGAAGAAGCCACACCTGTGTCTAACCACGTTCTGACACTGAGGGTGATATGTAGTTTTTTATTTACGTCTAACGCGTCCCAAACAGAGTTGACTTTATCAACTGATAAATGACTCATGAAACTTTCTGCAAAGCAGCATAAATGTATGAAGCACGATTCCCCGGGAACATTTCCAAGCAAGTTGAGTTGCGAGGAATATATTTAGAGACGGTTTTATTTAGCCAGCAAACTAACAAGAAGGTATTAACTAATCTGGCGAAACGCAGAAGGCAACTTAGAAGCTCTTCTGTGAGACATTTGTACAAATCACCTTGGTAACCTATCTTCCTCTGACAAATGCTCCAATATTACTTGGAGCAGGAATGTGCTTGGACCCTGGGTGACAGAAACATAACAATGTCGCCTAAAGAACCAAAATGCCATATGGTGCACGCTGAATGAGGCTTAGATGTCTCTGTGTCCATACAGTCTCTTAATGAGAAAAGGACAGTGTGAGATAATGAGGAGGATTCTATTAAAAGACTCTCTGAATTTTGGACAAATTCCTTTCAAACAGGCCATGTAATGATATGCACCATTTCACCGTAGATTGTTTTAATACTTGGATATGCATAAGGTAATACCACTGATAGTTGCTCACTCGCAGTAGTTTAAATATAAAGCTTCTGTTGTGTTCTTAGAGATGCTGACGGATGGCAGATTTGTAAATCCGGCAGTATATAAGGCAATGAGGTCCTTTAAAGGTAGACCATGAGGTCTTTCAGGACAACACATGTCACCCATCATGTGTGTCAATGCACATCCATACCCTATAGCACCCAATTAATAAGGTAAATAGAAACTACGCAAGGGCAACCAAGCAGAAATCATATTTAATTGTTCTAATGACACTAAGACAAAATTTGATTGGTTAATGACAGGGAGGGTAGCCTCACCAGTGTGTGCACTCTCTAAATATTTAAGCCCTTTTAATGTAATGATATATGCTATACATGGAGGCACAGTATGATACAAGAGCCCTTACCATCATGAGTCTATTTTACATACTGCATTTCATTTTCAGATTACCGAATCCCGAAAGGGATTTTTCCAAGTTGAAATAATGCATATTAATGGACAAGTTAAGAATTTGGTTAGCCAGGCTGCGCTGTCAAATAACCTCTCCGTATGTTTTACCATACGGTGTAGCATATGCCACTGAACACATTAGACATGCATGCATTAATACATTAAATATCCTTTTATTATTATTTTTTTCTCTGTAGGGTAAAAATATGCCCTGAGCCAGGCTTGTAACCTATCCCCTGCTGAAAATCATAAACCTCACCCTAGCCATTTCACAAGATCAACTTGGAAGAAACAGAAGAAAGAAGACAAAATAATGTTTTATAACTCAGAACCTTGCTACCATTTTTAAATGCCTGCAGTTGCCTCCGCATGGAGGGCAGCAAAAGTTCCAAATCTAACACAGTTATTACAGCTGCACAGCTCTCCGTTGCCGCTATGTTGACAGCTTATTGATTGGCATTGGTTTTCTTAAAAGATCCATAGCTAAAATCACAGTCTAAAAAGGGTCTTTTTTCATCCTACACAATTAGACGCTTGAGCGAGAGAGAGATATCAGGAGCACACAAGTTTATAAAGCATTGTTGTTTCTGCAGAACAAAAAACTATAAAGCCTCAGACCATAATGTGCTATAAAAACCCTTTTCCTGGGTACTTGCTACCATCTACATGTGAAACCTATCATAGCACTACAGCAAGCTCAGGTAAGAAGATTGATAAGTCAGCTTCTGATTGAAATTCCTTCTGTCTCCGGTGAACCGAAACCAAGCCAACATCAGCCATGCATCCCTAAATGTCCATATTTAAGACCCTTAGGTTTCTAACCGATAAGCATCTTGCAGCACCCGGTAGCCCCTTCTTTAAATACTCTACTTTTCTTAATGTCTAAGCATCACAAAGCATAGCAAACATTAAAATAATAATAATAATAATAATCACACTCCTTTTTGAAGAGCATCAGCCCCATCCTCAGAAGCTACAAAGATAACTTGGAAGTTGTGTCAAGGGATAGAGACTTCTTACCTGCATCAGCACCCAGACTCAGCACCTTGGCAATAGGCAGTAATCCTGATAGAGCCACCAAGGCTAGGAAGAACTCAGACATTGTTGCAGGCAAAGGATTGAAAAGAGACTGCTGATGACTGCCTGGTTGCACACAACACTCAGCGAGCTTGGAGTCTAGTGTAATTTACAAATGTCAATGGAAATTCTTCTGCTAAAGCAAGCCAGCCTGCCTGCTTCCCCCCCCCCTCCTGCTTCCAGCAGGACTTGTAGGTGTGTATGTGTGTGCGAGCTGCCTGTGTGTCTTGACTCCTCAATGCAGAATACACGTCTGATGTTACATCACAAGAGAGGGGCAGAGAGAAAATGAGAGAAGGGAGAGAAGAGAAGAGATGCCAGTAGGATTGGATCTTCTGATTAATCACACAATCTAACACATACACCCCAATCCTTGGCCATAAATCACCCCCATCAATGGCTAAAGAGCTATTTGAACACACAAGGAGGGATGCACATCAGCCTAAAAAGACTGCATAGAACAATTCTGTTCTTCTGCTTCCTCCTCTGTGTCACTTCACATCCATCTACAGCAAAAAAAGAAGAAGCTGTTTTCTATCTGGTCATTTAATAATGGCATTGGATACATCCCACTTCTGTTTTTTTCCCGTCAGATGCTATTTTAGCCAAACGGTCCTCTTGCAAAGAGATTTGGTGCAAACGCAAAAAAAAAAAAGCAGTTCTGTAATTAGCTATAGAAGAAGCAGAAGGGTGGGGGGAAGGGGGGTTGCTTGCCATCTAGCTGCCTCTGACTGTGCTTGGTGGGCTGAGGGATTAATAAGCTTTTGGGAAGGGAACCGGAGCAACATAATAGATGATTCAGCATTAAACAGTAAATGAGCAGTATCCACAAAGAGTGATTCATGGATTGCTCTGGATCTGAAGTCTAGCAGGACCCTCGTCGAGTATAAACGATGCCCCCTTATGTTAGCCGAGCAGAAGGCAGGATTGCAAGGCAGGTTGGTCGCTGACCTTTTGGTATCAAATAGAGAGAATAGTTACCCCAACGGGGATTTTTAAGGCAGACTAGGGAGTAACTGGAAGGTATAACACAAGATATAAAATATAACAAAATGTTATTGCTTATTGCATAGCCCAAAGAGGGCAAATGTACTTCACATGATAAAAACATAGCATGATGATACAGAAATGAACAGAAAAGCACCTGACCTTTTGGTATATGCAGTGCAGCTGGATAGCAAAGGGTTAAACAGCCCAAAACGGGCATTTAAAGTGGTTGTCAACCCGTGACAACCACTTTAAACTACAGGTAAACCTATAATAAGGCTTACCTGTAGGTGCCCTGCATATCTCCCAAACCTGCACGGTTTAGGAGATATGCAGTGTACTGTGATGTGCCAACGTCATTTCGGCACATGCGCAGTGAAGGCACGGCCTCCATGCCGTTTCTTCACTGAGATTGTGCCATGACTGGCGGCTCCTGTGTGAACGCACGGGGGTGACGTCACGCGACTAAGGCCAGTCACAGAGCTGGAGTTGCAACCCTGGAAGGAAGAGGGGTGGAAGATGGACGCTGCCTGAACAGGGGACATCGCTGGATTTCGCAGGCTTTGTTTGCAGGTAAGTGACACATAATGGGCTACTATGCGATGCATAGTAGCCCATTATGTTTCTACTTTGTAGGGGAATACATCCATCAGGGTTTACTTCCTCTTTAAAGGGGTTGTAAAGGTTTTTTTTTTTTTTTTTTAAATAACAAGGGTTTTGCACAGAGTGGCCCCCGATCCTCTTCTTCTGGGGTCCCCCAGTGGCGCTCCTGGCTCCTCCTCTTCTTGAGTGCCCCCTCAGAGAGCTGTTTTCTATGGGGGCACTCTTGCGGGCACGCTCCCGAGTCCTGCTGATGCGTCCATTGACACAGACAGCAGGACCCGGACCCGCCCCCCGGCTCCCAAGTCACTGTAGTTGATTGACAGCAGTGGAAACCAATGGCTTCTGCTGCTATCAATCTATCCAATTAGGACCCGAGGCAGCAGCTGGAGCTGCTGTGCTTGTCCCCTTCGCTGGAATGATCGGGTTCAGGTAAATAAAAAGGGGGCTCTCGGGGGGCTGCTGCACTACAGAAGGTTTTTCACCTTAATGCATAGAACGCATTAAGGTGCAAAAACTCAAGACTTTACAACCCCATTAAAATACATGTTATTTCCAGCATTGGGCTGATTTATTAAAGGCAAATAGACTTTGCAAGTGCAGTTACACTCTGCAAGGGCATTTGCAGCAGAGCTTAGTAAATGAGCAGGAGCTTCACATTGCAAAAAACACCCAATCATGTGCAAGGAAAATAAAAAAAAAAACAGCATTTTTCATGAATAGATGATGGAAGTCAGCAGAGCTTCCCCTCATTTACTAAGCTCTGGAACAACTGCACTTACCCTTGATTTCCATCATCCAATCATCCAATCATTTGCAAGCAAAAATGCTATTTATTTTTTGTTATTTATTTATTTACCTTGCATGTGATTGGGTATTTTTTGCAATGTGCAGCTTCACCTCATTTGCTAAGATCTGGAGTAAATGCCCTTTCAACTGCACGTGCAAAGTGCACAGTCTATTTGCCTTTAGTAAATCAACCCCATTGACATAGCAAGGACAAATTATTTGTAAACATAACATTATACTGAGGGAATATATGGAGGGCTAAAACTGACTCCTCTTCTGAAAAAAAAAGGTCAATTGCCTGCTTAATGCTCTAAACTGTCAGCAAATATGAGGATATGTTGGTGAAATGATGCTATTTTGGTAAAATGTATTGGAGTCAATGAGGTCAAAGGTGAATATAGGATGGCTTAGGGGACTTTAAAGGGTGCAATGGGCTTTAAATGGCTCCTGAAGGATATGGAGGCTCCTTTGAATTATCCTCAACCTGGTCTTTTGCCAAAAAAAACTGTCACTAATTAGTCCCTCATTATTTTAAATTTTCAAAGAAAGAAAAAAAAAATTAAAAAAATAAAAATAAATAGATAAAACATATAAAGTACCAGTGCACAGATAACCGTCAAATACATATAACAAAAGGGGAAAACATGCTAATACTTAGAATTCTAAGAGGTCTTTTTTTATAGATTTCACTTAGGGGTCTATTAAAAAAATTGCACAGGCCTCATAAATTATCCCTGTATTTTGTCTAATATGTTTATTACTTATGATCATTAGCCCCATCTAGTGGCCATATGCGGTATTCTCCTTATATAGATATACTAGGAAAATACCACATGATGGTCACTAGATGGAGCTGACAATCAAAGGAAATTAACATATTAGATAAAGTCAATTTCACTTAGGGATCTATTTAATTTAAAAAAAATGCTGGGCATATGTCATAAGCATTTGCACAGTCATAACAAATTATCTCTGTATTTTGTCCAGTATGTTATTATTTATGATCATCAGCTCCATCTAGTGGCCAAAATTTGGTATTGTCCTTATTAAATTGTTTTAGGAAAATACACATTATGGCCACTGGATGGAGCTGACAATCAAAGAAAGAACATATTTGACAAACTCAGTGACTCAGAAAGAATTGAAGCCAGCAACAGCCAAGAAACCAGAATTCTTATAATCAGGTCAGCATTGCTCTTGGTCTTTATTGGGAACCTATGAGAGTGTCTGTCATCTATCACCTATGCCCACCAAGACTACTATCCAGAACTAAAGGATGAAATTATTAATGGGGCTAGTTGTCAGCCAGTACCCCTGCCTGGCACAGCCTCTAAGAATAGGATAATGTCAGGCCAGCTGTGATGCTTGTTCTGACAGGTTCACTTCACATTCACGCTGTCTTTGCTGAGGAAACTGCAGTGCAAAATTAGCAGTTTTCCATCATTTAGTTAACGTTCTGGCATGTAATTGCATGTTAACACATCCAAACATGCCTTAACACTAGGCGCATTTAGTGCTTGAGCATTAATTCATTTCAATGGCCAGAATAAATTATTATTCTGACCAATAAAATGAATTATTGTACATCCAGGGTGCATAAGGGCAAATAGCACAATGGTTCTGCCCGCTCTTCCTCTCACAAATGCCGGTGAACTCATCTCTTAATCAGAAGGCTAGACGTGCCTTTACTGTGGTCTGGTGATGTACAAAACAGATAATGACGAATCTGTGTTCTAATTGTGGAATTGTTCAGTGATTTGTGTCACCTAAACTGGGATTCAAAGTGAATTGGACCAATTTAAGGAGGTCAAATGTTCCCTAATTTCCTTCACTGGGTAAGCTAATCCAACAGTGGCATAGCATGGGTTGGCAGTGCCCAGGGCAAGGTAAGTATTGCACCCCCTAACCTGTGGACTGTTAGCACTCCCTGAATCCCTTCCATCAGAATAGACAGATAGATTATTCCCCCCTAAATACCCCTCACAGCACAATTACTCCCCCCTCAAATCCCCCTCCCAACAAAATTCTCCCCCCCCTGAATCCCCCCTCCCAGCACAGTTCTTCCCCCTAAATCCCCCCTCTCAGCACAATACTTGCCCCCAAATCTCTCCTCCCAGCACAATTCTTCCCCTCAAATCCACCCTCCCGGCATAATTCTCCTCCCCAAATTCCTCCTCCTAGTACAATTCTTTCAACCCCCCCAAACCACCCACCCAGCACCATCCTCGCCCCAAATCCCCCCTCCCAGCACAATTCTTCCC
>BLSH010114109.1:717924-729473 GCA_018402905.1 Glandirana rugosa | reverse complement strand
CCCCCCCCCCCCCACAGTGTCTGCTAGCTCCCTGCAGTGCCGTTTAGGTTGTGGCAGAGCCTCCAACCCCCATAGTGCCCCAACATCAAACAGTGTCCCAGAGTGGACCCCAGCCCCCTACATTGCCCTCCAGTCTCCCATGGTGGTCCTGCAAAGTCCCCAGCTCTCTCCAGAGACACATCCACCAGAGTTGCCCCCTGGTCCCTTGAGAAACCTTATACTTTGCCACCGAGTCTGTTGTACGGTCCCCCCAACCCAGTCCAAAACCCTCAGCCCTATCCAGAGCCTTCCATATTTTGCATTCCCATACTTTTGTTGCGTGTGTGTATATAGGCTGTTATTTTTACTGCTGGAGCATGGAATGCTTTGAAAGAATGTACCCAGCTCTGGTCTCAATAAAGTTGGGAATCACCAGAGAACAGGAAGTGTACCTACAGCAGGCAACACAGACATGGGTCAGATGCTGAAGATTCTGTAGTTGGTACAGCTCTGCAAGAGAGCAAAGATTGGAGTTGCTTTAAACAGAAAGAACTATAACCTTATTGGCTGCAAAGGGTTGCAGTACAGTATTATACTTTGGACAACTTAAAGCAACCCTTAAGCAAATAAAATCCTATAGAAAAATGAAATTGGATTAAGTAAAAGGTAAAAAAACAGCTTTTGTGGCAATATTCACCTTCAGTCCATATATTTCCCCTGCAATACTTTTTCTGCCACTAGATGTCCTCAGTCAGGTAGCAAGTATCATTCAACTCTGTTGAAGGTAGTTTTAGACCCACCTCAGCTTGTGACTGGACAGTGAAAGGAGAAGCAGCGCATTGATGAGGCATTTTTTCTGTCACTCTGCTCTCTCCTCTTATCAGCATTCTTCTTGTCGGTATATGAACTGATTGTGTCCTCTCATATTTCAGTCCTTCTGTGCAGGAAATGCAAGAGGCTAATAAACATAAATAAATAAATACTACTACTACTACTATTTAACCTATATGTAAGTGATATAACGAAAGGTTTGTTGGGCAATGTATGTCTCTTTGCTGATGATACAAAGGTGTATAATAGGGTTGATGTCCCTGGAGGTGTCTGTAACATGGAACATGATTTACCATTGCTGGAAGATTGGTCAAAGCAGTGGAGACTGCAGTTCAATATTTCTAAATGTAAAATAATGCATCTAGGGAAAAAGAATCCCCTTAGAGAGTACAACATTGGGGGTACAGTGTTAGCCAGCACTACAGAAGAAAAAGATTTGGGGGTGCTTATTTCAGATGATTGCAAAATGAGCAAACAGTGTGACCAGGCAGTGGGAAAAGCAAATAGAATTCTGGGATGTATTAGTAGAGGGATCACCAGCAGGAGGAAGGAGGTTCTGATTCCTCTATATAGATCTTTAGTGAGACCTCACTTAGAATACTGAGTCCAGTTCTGGAGACCACACTTACAAAAGGATATTGATAAGATAGAACGAGTTCAGAGACGGGTAACAAAAATGGTGAAAGGTCTGGGGGATAAAACATTTCAAGAGTGACTTCAGGAACGTAATATGTACAGTCTGGAGGAAAGAAGGGAGAGGGGAGACATTGATTGAAACCTTTAAATACATCAAGGGGGTGAATAAGGTTCAGGAGGGCAGTCTTTTCAATATGAAACCAAAATCAAGAACACGGGGACCTCAAACTAACTGGGGGGAAAGTTCAAAACTAATCTTAGAAAGTATTATTTTACTGAAAGGGTGGTTGATGATTGGAATAAACTACCAACAGAGGTTGTGAGACAGTCAACAGTAAATGGCTTCAAACATGCTTGGGATAAACATAAATATATAGTCAGACAACAAGGTTAATGTAAAAAAAAATGTATAAATAAATAAAAAGAGCAGACTCGATGGACTACTCAGTCTTTTTCTGCCGTCACTTTTCTATGTTTCTATGTTACCAATAATAATAATAATAATAATAATAATAACAATAATAATTTTAAAAATAGTAAATAAACAAATCAGATTTTTAAGCGAATATTAGCATTTTTACAATTTTCCAACTCTTGACAACCACTTTAACCTACAGGTAAGCCTATAATAAGGCTTACCTGTAGGTTCCCTGCATATCTCCCAAACCTGCACGGTTTAGGAGATTTGCAGTTTCCTAGATGTGCCGACGTCATCGGGCACATGCGCAGTGAAGAAACGGCCTCCATGTCGTTTCTTCACTGAGATCGTGCCGTGACTGGCGGCTCCCGCGCGCATGCGACTCTGGCCAGTCACAGAGCTGGTGTCGCAGCCCCAGAAGGAAGAGGGGCAAAAGATGGACGTTCCCAGCACAGGGGACAGCGCTGGACGTTGCAGGCTTCGTTTGCAGGTAAGTGGCACATAATGGGCTACTATGCGATGCATAGTGGTGGTTTACAGAAATGTAAGAGGATAATAGCAGGTCAAATTCATATACTTACACTGCTTTAAAAAAAAAAAATACTACTACTACTACTACTAATTTAAAAATCATGTGTCTGAGACATGGCTAGTGTAGAACATACCCAAAACTCACCTCAACCCTTTTTTACATTACCTATTTAAATAAAGGAGACCCCACAACCAGTAGAGTGAAAATGGCCATAGCAGCCTTTTATTAACAATTCAATGTAAATTAACATAAAGGAAGAAACATTCCTTAAAAAAGAAACAGATCACCACTAAGACTGTTGGTCCATAACAAGTACAAGCCGACAACTTGACAGCTTCTTGATAGAAAACTTTATTGTAGCATCATAGCAGTAACATCATCCAAAAACTGACACGTTTCGGCATAAGCCTTCATCATAGCATAAGTATATAACATTAAAAACAGGTATATATAAGAATACAACCCTCCTCAAATAAGGGGGCGGTGTGAACTGAATTTAAAAATCATCACATTAATGGAGATCATTAAAATCTGGGTCAGCTAAGCAAAGGCCATTGGTCTTTAACCACTTCAATACTATGCACTTAGAACACTTTACTACCAGACCAATTTTCAGTTTTCAGTGCTGTTGCGCTTTGAATGACAATTGCGCGGTCGTGCGACGCTGTACGCAAACAGATTTTTTATCATTTTGTTCCCACAAATAGAGCTTTCTTTTGGTGGTATTTGATCACCCCTGCGGGTTTTATTTTTTGCGCTACAAAATTTTGAAAAAAAAAATAATTCTCTATTTTTGTCACAAAACTTTGTAAATAAGTAAATTTTCTCCATCACTGGTGGGCACTGTTGAGGCTACACTGACGGGCACTGATGTGGCAGTACTGATTGGCACTGATGAGGCGGCACTGATGAGGTGGCACTGATGATGAGGCACTTATATGCAGCGATGATGAGCACTGTTAGGCGGCACTGATAAGCAGCACTGACGGGTACTGAGAGGTGGCACTGATATACAGCACTGATGGGCACTGATATGCAGCACTGACGGACACTGCTAAGTGGCACTGCTGGGCACTCATAGACAGCACTGATTGGCACTCATAGGCGGCACTGGGCACTGATAGGTGGCACTGATGGGCACTGATAGGTGGGCACTGGTAGGTGGCAATGGTGGGCACTGATGTGTGGCACTGGTATGCATTGATAGGGGCACTGGTGGGCACTGATAGGGGCACTGGTGGGCACTGGTGGGCATATACACTGATAGGGGCTCATTCCCTGGTGGTCTAGGGTGGCATCTGAAGGTGGCACTGAGTGCCATCCACACTGAGCATTATGTCATTTACCTGGTGGTCTAGGGGGTTCTCCCTGGTGGTCCAGATTGGCTCCCTGGTGGTCCCTGGTCAGCTCCCTGGTGGTCCAGGGTGGGCACATCCCTGGTGGTCCCTGGGCAGGCTCCCTGGTGGTCTAGGGTGGCGACCCGAGGGAGGGCTGTGCTGATAAATCATCAGCACAAACCCTCCCTGTCAGGAGAGCAGCCGATTGGCTCTCCACTCCTCAGGTCTGTAGACCTGAGTACAGGAAAGCCGATAAAAGGCTTTCCTGTATTACACTGTGACCAGCCGTGATTGGTCACGGCTGGTCACATGGTAAAGTGCTTCGGATCGAAGCGCTTTACTGAGATCTGTATTGCGGGGGGTCAGACTGACCTCCCACACCACTGATTGCTGCGATGCGCACCCCCCCGGGCGCGCGGCGGCTTGTTATCCTGAGGACGTCATATGACGTCCAGTCAGGATAACTAAGCCACTTCCCGGCCGTCATTTTGCATACGGCGGTCGGGAAGTGGTTAAAGGCACCCAAAGCTATGTTCCATTATACAGTGTGGGACCTTTAACCATAATAGGCCTCCAGCCGCAACACACCAGCTCGAAGACACCCCACTATCCACAGTATAACCATTTCCATATTACAGTTAAACAGTCGTTAACAGAAATGCACCAGAAGAACACATACCACCAATGGGCCCCAAACCATTCACTTAGTCTAAATTTCCACCGCCAGCAAAGATCAACAACCGCCCAGCTGCCATGACATCCATTGATTCAACAAATCCTAGCAATGAAAATGACAACAACAGGGAGGGTGGAAAGCTATCTCCCGAGTCCGCCGAGCTCTATCGGACGCTAGGGCTAAACCATTCCTCCTTAAGCTGCCCAAGACCCCACTCAGCAGCATGCTACCCCCAATCCGGTAAGCCCCCTTAACTTAAACAAAAAAAAATACAATAACCCCTTCAAGGAATGCCTACCCTCTTCTCACTGTCATGCCTGCCCTCCGCTATATATATATATATATATTTTTTTTTTAAGAAAGTATTTTTTATAAATGAGGTTTGGAGTAGTCCTTAAACATGTTACTTTTAATCACAGGTTTCCATAACCTCCCTGTTTCCTAAAATCACCTCACTGTAAGCTTCTGGTTATTCCAGAGATTCCTCCTAGCTTTTCTTTCTGTAATATATGGAATGTCAGAGGTCACGCTACCTCTCCTTTGATAGAAATGTTCCAATCTGAAACCACACAATGCAATTCTTTTTTTTTTTAGTATCTGTCAAGTGTGCGCTTTCCCAGTGACAGTTAATAGACAAGCTGTGCTGTACTGAAGACGTAAGGGGGGTCATGGGATTGCAAAGTTTACAGACTGCTTAAAAAAAATGTTTTGTTTATAAAAAAATAATACAATTTTAAGTGAATATTAGCAATGTTTAGGTGCTATATGGTTTACAGATTGCTTTATAAAAAAGGGTTGATTAAAGATAAATAAATAAATAAATACAAAAATATTCAAGAGTATTAGCAGTTTTTCCGTTTTTAGAGCCGGTGGACACAGGGGTGACTCGAGTCGCCTGGCAAGTCGCGCTCCATGCAGTACAATGGAACCGTTCTAATAGGAGCAACTCAAGAAAAAGGATCCTGTACTACTTTGGGGGCGACTTCAAACGACTTGCATTTTACAGAAGTCGCTTGCAAGCCGCGCTGAAGTCACGCTGTGCGGGACGGCTTCAAGTCGTCCCTGAAGTCGGATCACCCCGTGTGAACCGGCTCTTAAGGTAGATGTTTACAGACTGCTTTAACCAATTCCCTCCTGTAGGCTGTCATATGATGTCCTCAGTCTTGAGTGGGGATATCTGAATGATGGGGGCAGCTGCAGGCATCATCCAGATATATTTTTTTTTCAGCCGGCGATTCCCTTCACCGTAAGAACAATCATAGCGGCAGTTCAGCCACTTGATCATTCTTTCAGGCGGCAGGAGGGGACGAGGGAATGTTCCTCCATCCCCACCCACCGCCCTCTGGTCCTTCTTCTGCCTCACCTGTGCGATCCGTGAGCCGGAGAAGGAATCAGCCAGAGCTGGAAGGAAGCCATAGGGAAAACCGAGGGACAGATGGTCCCCGGTAATCTCTATGACTCTTGGAGGCCTGGGCGTGACGTTATGGCATCACATCCGGGCCGGCGGAAGTAAACAAAGCCAAACACGGCGGGAAAGCCTGAGATCCTTCATTTTTTTTTAATATCAGGCTTTCCAGCCTGGAGGAGAGATAAGTAAAATAAAGAATAAAAAAAAATTAAAACGCCCCCGTCCCCGCGCACAGAAGCGAATGTAAGTCGTGCCCACATATGTAAACGCCGTTCTAATCACACACGTGAGATATCGCCGCGTGCATTAGAGTAAGAGCAACAATTCTAGCCCAAGACCTCCTCTGTAACTCTAAAAAAGGTAACCTGTAAAAATTTTTAAATCATTCACTATGGAGATTTTTAAGTACGAAAATTTGGCGTCATTTCACGAGTGTGCGCAATTTTAAAGCGTGACATGTTGGGTATCTATTTAATCGGCATAACATCATCTTCCACATTATACAAAACAATTGGGCTAGCTTTACTGTTATGTTTTTTTTAACTCATGAAACTTTTTTTTTTAAAAAAAAACACGTTTGAAAAATGGCTGCACAAATAACACGTGACATAGAAAGTTGCAATGACCGCTATTTTATTTCCTAGGATCTCTGCTAAAAATATATATATAATGTTTGGGGGTTCTGAGTAATTTTCTAGCAAAAAAATGATGATTTTTACATGTAGGAGAGAAGTGCCAGAATGGGCCCGGATGGGAAATTAAAAAAAAGTGTATTAATAAATAAATAAAATAAAATACATAACACATATTATTTTATGTGAGTATTAGCAATTTTAGGGGTAAGGTGATTAACAGGCTGCTCAAACAATTAGTAAATAAATACATTTAAAAAATATTTTAAAAAAAGGTTGGTTTAAATAAATAAATAATTACCTATAAATATTTTATGTGAATATTAGCAATTTTTATTTAAATAAAAAGTTTCCTTTAAAAAACAAATGAAAACTTTTTTTTAAGTAAAGATTAGCAATTTTTCCAGAGAAGGAGGCTAGTAAGAAAATCTATTAGAGACATAAGAAAATGGGCAAAAATTTGTAAAATAAAAAAAAGGTAATGAATTTCCGCTGCATTTAACAGCCAGATTTACTCCAAGGTGAGGTTTTAAATAAACCCGGCTGCCTATCATAGCTTTAGATCTTGTGAGATGCCACGTGGCCTCCTCTGCGGGGACGGCTGCTTTCAGGGCTGTGACAAATGAAGTCCTCATACAAAGGTGAAAACATCTGTTCAGCATTTGATCTATTTTATGCTCCCGGGTGATCAGAGCACCTCAAGAGACGTGAAAATTAGTGCGAGGGAAGATCTGACGCTGTCCTTAGCAACCCGGCTCTAGCTGTCATTTCTCCAGAGCACGCTAAAGTAGGAAGACCAACATGATTGTCACAGGCGACAAGAGTTTAAATGTGGAAGCTGCCAGACATCCAGTATAAAGCACATACATGCGAAGACGGTATCTACCAGTGTGCGTATTACTGCCTGTACAGTTTAGCCATCTTTTGTTTTCATTAGTGATACGTACAAAAGATTGAAAAGCACTTAGGAATATTAACAGGATAGAAAAGGTATGCATATCACACCCTCTACAACTCGAACTATTAAAAATAATATTAAAAATTAAAAAAAAAAAAAAAAAACAGAAAATACTAACACTACAAGTCCTTTGTATCATAAACAATTGCTATTTTTTAACACTGAACTCAAAAAAGATATAAAAGACACAAACTAATGCAGCTCTGTACTCATTAACCACTTGCCGACCGCCCGCCGTAGCGTGACGGCTATAAGGTGGCTCGTTATCGCAAACTGCCGTCACCTGACGGCAGCCGCGATAACTAATATTGTGAGCGTGCGCGCGCCGCCGGAGGCACGCTCGCGCGCTCACTGTGTTCGGGGGGGGCCAGGGAGCGGGTGAGGCAGACTCGATCTCCCCCGGCTACCCGCGATGGCCCCCCCACAGCGAGAGAATGGAGGTCCATGTATGTAAAAACGGACCTCCGTTCTCATAGAGGGGGAGGGCGATGATCACAGCCTTCCTGTATATGGAAGCTGTGATCACCCCCTTTCCCCAGCCAGGGCAGCCCCCACACACAGTTAGAACACGCCCAGGGAACACTGATAACCCTTAGAGCGCCCCCTGCAGGTTAACCCCTTCACTGCCAATGGTATTTACACAGTAATCGTGCATTTTTATAGCATTGATCGCTGTCAAAATGCCGATGGTCCCAAAAAAGTGTCAAAATGGTCCGACATGTCCGCTGCAATATCGCAGTACCGCTAAAAATCGCAGATCGCGGCCATTACTAGTAAAAAATAAAAAAAATTTAAAACCCCAGAAATGAATTCTCATCATCCGTAAACGCTGCAACTTTTGCGCAAACCAATCAATAAACGCCGATTGCAATTTTTTTTTTACCAAAATAATGAGGAAGAATATAAATCGGCCAAAACTGATGAAAAAAATTTTTTTTTATATTTTTTTTTTTTTTGATTTGTATTTTAGCAAAAAGTAAGAAATTTGGGATTTTTTGCAAAATTGTCGCTCTTCTTTTGTTTATAGCGGCGATCAGAAATGACGCAGAGGGGATCAAATACCACCAAAAGAAAGATCTATTTGTGGGAAAAAAAGGACGCAAATTTCGTTTGGGTACAATGCCACACGACCGCGCAATTGTCAGTTAAAGCGACGCAAAAATTGCTCTGGTCCTAAAGTGTGAAATCCTTCCGGGGCTGAAGTGGTTAATGCATCCCTAAATGTAATTTTATTTTTTTTAATGCTAACAGTAAAAGTACACTGCACAATACAATAAACAATTTTACATCCCAATGGGGTTTTAAAGGCAGAGTAGGAGACAGTAGATGTATGTTATAGATTAAAAAAATACTAAGACTTTATTTACAAACAGTAAAAAATGACCAAAAGAGTCATAGTAGTAACACAATCAGCACCAGAACATGCAAACAGGCAATACATTTGCGCAAACACGCGAACCCTATTAAAGTCTATGGGACCTGAACATGAAAAATCAAGTCTTCATTTGAAAAGCTTATATGCAAGTTGTTGCCATAAAAAGTTTATGGGGACCTGGGTCCTGCCCTAGGGGACATGTATCAATGCAAAAAAATGTTTTTAAATCTATCGTTTTTTTCAGGAGCAGTGATTTTAATAATGCTGAAAGTGAAAAAATAAAATGAAATATTCCTTTAACCACTTGCCGACCGCCGATCGGAGATTGACGGCGGCAAAGTGGCTCTGTAACGCAAAACGCCGTCATACTGTGTTCGGGGGGGGCCAGGGAGCGGGTGCAGCGGCTTCGATTGCCGCCGGCCACCCGCGATGCCCCCCCCGGAGCGAAAGAACGGAGGTCCGTGTAAGTAAACACGGACCTCCGCTCTGTGTGAGGGGGAAGGGAAGTGATCACAGCCTTCCTGTACACGAAGGCTGTGACCACTTCCCTTCCCCAGCTAGGCAAGCCCCCCTACAGTAAGAACATGCCCAGGGAACACAGTTAACCCTTAGAGCGCCCTCTGCAGGTTAACCCCTTCACTGCCAATGGCATTTACACAGTAATCAGTGCATTTTTCGCTGTATAAATGCCAATGGTCCCAAAAAAGTGTCAAAATGGTCCGACATGTCCGCCGCAATATCGCAGTACCGCTAAAAATCGCAGATCGCCGCCATTTTTAGTAAAAATTAAAAAAAAAATAAAAACCCCAAAAATGAATTCTCATCATCCGTAAACGCGACCACTTTTGCGCAAACCAATCAATAAACGCCGATTGCGATTTTTTTTATCGCAAATATGATGAAGAATATAAATCGGCCAAAAACGGTGAAAAAAAATGTTTTTTTATATTTTTTTTTTGGATTTGTATTTTAGCAAAAAGTAAGAAATTTGGGTTTTTTTGCAAAATTGTCGCTCTTCTTTTGTTTATAGCGGCGATCAGAAATGACGCAGAGGCGATCAAATACCACCAAAAGAAAGCTCTGTTTGTGGGAAAAAAAGGACGCCAATTTCGTTTGGGTACAACGCTGCACGACCGCGCAATTGTCAGTTAAAGCGACGCAGCGCCAAATCGCAAAAAGGGCTCCGGTCCTAAAGCTGGAAATCCTTCCGGTCCTTAAGTGGTTAAATATCATGCCTGGGGGGTCCCCTTAGTCGGCCTGTAAAGTGCCGCATCTCTGTGATGTTTAGAACAATGCCTGAGCAAAATGACTTTTCTAAAAGAAAAATGAAATTAAAAATTGCTCTCGGCTGTAATCTATTACCGGCTCCCGGCATTATAGATAAAAAATCACTGAAAAAATGTGCATGTGGGTCCCCCCTCCCAGTCGATACCAGACTATTAGGGTCTGGTATAGATTTAAAGGGGAACTCTACCCCAGAAATAAAAAATAATTGACCTGAAGTCACCCCCAAAATCCATACCAGACCCTTATCCGAGAATGCAACCTGGCCGGGCAGGATGAAGGGGGCAAGCGAGCGCCCTCCATCCCCCAACAGTTACCAGGCTACATGCCCTCAACATGGGGGGTGGGTACTTTGGGGCAGGAAGGGCTCTGCACCCCCACCCTAAAGCACCTTGTCCCCTTGTTGATGGGGACAAGAGTCTCTTACCGACAACCAGTGGCTTCGGCGCCGCCTCCCCGCCAGCTAAAAATAAATAAAAAAAACCTACAGTTGTCGCCAGTACATTGACTTTCTTTTTTTTTTCTTTCCGGCTCCTTGGCTGTCACCTGGCAGCCAAGTAGAGAGCCTATTGGTCAGCCTTTAAAGGCTATGTGTGTGCGCGCTGAACATGCGCACACACATAGCCTGATTGGCTGCCCTGAGCCTATGGCTCAGTGTGATTGGATGCGGTGGCCGGGGGAGGGTCACTGTGGCAGCGGACGTGACTCCCACTCCCACAGAGACCCTGACCGCCCGGTGACCGACCGACGATGGGAAAAACCTGCTTCTCCACATGCCGTTCTCTGCAGACTCACAGCCCACTTCTCTGCATGCCAAACTCTACATTAATTCTGCCTGCCTGCCTATTGGATAGGGTAAGTGCGGGACTTGTCCCGACCTTAGGGGGGTGTCTCTGCAATGTACGCCACCGGTGATACTGGCTGAAAACTGCACCCACCTGTGATATTGGCTACATAACTGCCCCCACCTGCGATGCTGGCTGCATAACTGCCCCCACCTGTGATACTGGCTGCATAACTGCCCCCACCTGTGTTATTGGCTGCATAACTGCCCCCACCTGTGGTGCTGGCTGCATAACTGCCCCCACCTATGTTACTGGCTGCATAACTGCGCCCACCTGTGATACTGGCTGCATAACTGCCCCCACCTGTAATACTGGCTGCATGACTGCCCCCACCTGTGATACTGGTTGAATAACTGCCCCCACCTGTGTTATTGGCAGCATACTGCCCCCACCTGTGATACTGGCTGCATAACTGCCCCCGCCTGTGATACTGGCTGCATAACTGCCCCACCTGTGTTATTGGCTGCATAACTGCCCCCACCTGTGATACTGGCTGCATAACTGCCCCACCTGTGTTATTGGTGTCCACCTCCGTCAATACGTCGGTTATTGTGTCCACCCCCGTCAATACGTCGGTCATAGTGTCCACCCCCGTCAATACGTCGGTTATTATGTCCACCCCGTCAATACGTCGGTCA
>BLSH010114109.1:690061-704805 GCA_018402905.1 Glandirana rugosa | reverse complement strand
CTTTCATAATTTTTTATATTTTATTTTTTTTTTATTTTTTTATATTAACATTTTTTAATTTTATGTTTTTGATGACTGTAGTGTTTATTTTTTTAGCTATTTCTTTTAATATTTTTTTTTCACAGTGCTTCTGGGGAAGGGGGTGGGGGGAAGTAGGAGGCAGTGGACAGTGTGAGTGGTTGGTGTTAGTAGAGCAGTGTATGTTGTTAGTTTATTTTTATCTTTTATGTATTTATTTTTTTTTTACAAATCAACCTGTTTTCCTGTTTTCAATTTTCTTTTTTGGGGGGGGGGGGGCAGTGGACAGGTGATGTCAGTAGTTTTTGTATTTTAATTTTTTACAATTATATTTTTTTATTTTTTTTTTATTTTATATTTTTTAATACTTTCTCAGCAGCCTCAGCATTAAAGATAGATGGACAGGAGACAGCGGCTCCCGTCCATTCATAAACTGAAGCAGAGTAATATGCAGGTTACTCTACTCAGTTACTGTATTACAGGACACAAGAGCGATCGGTAATGAAAGCTCTCAATGTCCAATTCAGACAAGGAAATTACATATTTATCAGCCCCTTCCTCCGCTCTCCATTCTGACACATCACCCCAGCATCCGGCGGGAGAGGAAGCAGCCAACTGCAGGGGGGCTGAGGAGGAGGACACAGTGGGCCGGAGGAGAATGGGGGGAGTGGAGAAGGAGGACACAGTGAGCTGGGAGAGAACACAGGGGAGTGGAGGAGGAGGACACAGAGAACAGCCCAGGAGGAACATTGCAGTGGGAGGGACAACGGTAAGCACCAATAGCCACGGGAGGGAGAGAAGGAGAAGTGGCTGTCATGCAGGGAAATCGGTGCTTACAGCTGTCCCTCCCGCTGCACTGATCCTCCCAAGGGAAAATCATTCATGTGTGCAGGGATGTGCCCCCCCCCCCCGTGAGGCTCGTGTGCAGTGAACACCCTGCACACATGGATGATACGCCACTGCTTAGAGATAAGTTATTCTTGCACAGCAAATACACTTTTGTACACTTGTATTTCAGAATTTGTTCTACATCATTTTTTCTCCACCATGGAGCTAACATGACCCCAGCGCTGACAGAGAGTGGTGAGGGTCAAACAAGGATGCTGTGCAGGTATCAAATGTCCTCCTTATTAACTGATGCAGTGTTGCCCACACAGAGCCCAAGGTTGTAATGTTGCACATTGAAAACGTATGGCTTTGTGCAACAAAAAAGGTAGGCTTGATCCACCTGCTGGCTTGCACATTTTTGGCCAATTTGGGCCAATTTTTAGGCATTTTGTCAAGGCACCCCTGAAGAACCCAGAAGCAGTGGCAGACATCCATAGCAGTGGGGCGCAGGGGTGCCGCCCCCCTGATCTATGCAGGGTGCTGGATGCATGGATTCCAATGTTTTTTTTTTTCAGAAGGACGTGATTAGAGCCAGAGCCTCTAATTGGCTTCAGAAAAGGGTGGGCTCGGGGCGCAGAGCACCCAGTTGTGTGACAATAGGGAATTAATATTCGCTAATGACTTCCTGATTCTCCTCCTGGCCAATAAGGAAGCTGGTCATGAAACCCGATTAGTCAGGGAGTCTTAGGACTCTCTGGCCAATTGTGTCTCAGTCAGGACACTTCTTGTTCAGCCGGGAGGAGAAGCAACAGCCCGGCTCTTCCTTTCCCCTGCTTCCTAAGGTCAGTTTGTCTAACGCCGGGGGGTGGTGCCTACGGCGATCACTGCCTTCCCATCCACCATTCATCTCCCGCGGGGTGAGGGGGGGGGGACGTCCACTTGCGGCAATTGCCACCTTCCCGTCCGTCTCCTGTGGGGAAGGGGGGATGCTTGCGGCGATCGCCACCTTCTGTCTCCCAAGGGGGGTCCTTGCGGCGACCGCTGACTTCCCATCGTCTTTTTGGTGTTAGATTGCAGCCCCCCACCCAAATTATTTAGCACCAGCACTGGCCAGAAGACACCCCAGGGTGCCTAGGCACCCTGGTTAAAAAAGGCTGGTTTAGACTTTAAAAAGCCAGCAATGGCCGTTCCCATCCTACTGTCCTCACAGATTCACGTTCACAAAGCTAGAGTGTTCCTTTAACAGCTGCTGAGGTCCCGAGGCGCGGTATTATATGACTTCATTATGAAATAATATGAGATTATACAGTAAATATTGCATTTAAGATCCCCTGCACAAGTATTTTCGGTCGTTTAATACATAAGAGCTCCTGTATGCATTAATGTTACTGCTGGAGTCCATTTGTCACCTCGTATTGCAAAACGCTGAAATGCACACACGCACATAGAATTACAGAACATATATTAATGCCCCGTGGTTGGCTGGTGGGAATCATCTCTGAAAATCAATAGCGCTTTATAAAAAGTGTAGGACCTTAACCTGCTTCATTATTCCCCTTGCAATTATTTCAATGTCACCGACTTTAACTCATTACATTATGGAAGTAATTCGCCGGATACACTTACCGTACACTGCTAGATTATAAGGCTTCACTGTCATTAAATGCAGCACCAAAAGCACATTTGCAAGCATTTCAGTCTGCAAGATAATAAAGTGGGAATGCTGGTACAATATGGTAATGCTATCTGTTACAGTGTGCCTTGGTTCATGTAAGGGGCCTAAGGCAGAACCCCAGCTGACCACTAAATGAAAAAATTTAAATGCATGAACTGTTTTCACTTTTTAATTTTGTACTCTGTGCTTTCCCCACTTCTCTGAGTTGTCTATACAACTCCCCCTTCAGCACCCAGAACCTGAAACATGTTCATTACTATCCTAGAGCATGCAAACAGCCTGGGAATTTGCAGCCTGACTGGTACATTTGTTCAGGGTAACCCCTTTAATTGTATATTAAGGTTTTTTTTTTTTCAGCTACACATTACAGTATTTGTCTTGTATTCTCTTTTCATGGATCTTTTCCACACACCTCCAATCCTCAAATGAAATAAGGCCCCTGGTAACACAAGTCATTTTACAGGAGCATGGCTGTGGTTGTCAATTGGGGGTGCTTGCCTCTCGGGGGCCATATATATATTTTTTTTTTATAGGGAAAGGGGGTTAAAATGTTACTAAAGCCGCAACAGTAAAATCATTCTGTATATTCAGTAAATCATGCTTGTTATACTCACTGTGGAACCTAAAGGGTTAATCCTCTGCATTATGTAAAAATACTGGTTGATCCTGTCTTCTCTGATGCTGCCCATCTTCCACTGTCCCCAAACCATCTCCAGATAGAACAAAGCCTTGGGGGTACGCTGCACATGCTCAGAGTTTTTTCTTATGTGAGTTCATGTGATCAGCACAGAGCCAATCAGCACTGTCCAGACAGAGGGTCAGGGGTCCTGCAGCCTCATAGGACAGTGAGGGGAGAATGAAAACTCCTCCTACAAGCTTTAACCAGACACTGATGGAAGTCACAAGACTGCTGATGAGAAAACGTATTTAGCAGTTTATATTTACTAAAATAATTGCATTTGCATATTATGTGTACTGTGGGAGACCAGATATAGTGAATGCAGGGTCCTGGGTTTAGTAACACTTTAAGCCCTATGAACCCAGAGGAGAAAAGCTAAGTGGTGCAAACAATGCAGCATGGTGTATGTGGGAGATGCTTAAAACTTGAGTGCATATTGCACAAAGTGCGGGTTCCAGAAGTGCCTAAGACACAGGGTTCAAAGGTCAGGAGTGCATAATATACACAGTACAGAGGCCAGGACAGCCTATTACACAGAGTACTGGGGGCAGAATTGTGCAACACACATGGTGCAGAGGTCAGAAGCACATATCACACAGAGCACAGGGGATGAGAGTGTGATGAACCGAAAGCAGGGGTCAAGAGAGAGTGACGCAAAGAGTACAGGGATCAGTAGTGCATAGTGTACAATTACCAGAAATGCATATGGCACAGAGCAGAGAAGACAAGAGTGCATAATGCACAGAGAGAAGGAGTAAGTGCAGGGGTCAGGGGTGATCAACACACACTGCAGGTGTAATGAGTGCATAACACATGGATTACAGGAGTCAAGAGTGTGTAAGAGGTCAGAATCAAGTAACACACCAAGTACAGGGCTCAGGAGTGTGTATCATACAGAGAACAGGGTTCAGGAGTGTGTAACATACAGAGTGCAGGGTCAGGAGTGTGCAACACACAGAGTGCCAGGGTCAGAATCAAGTAACACACTAAGTATGCGGGCCAGGACTGCATATCACACAGAGAGCAGGGGTCAAGAGTGTGTAAGACACAGCGTGCAGGGGTCAGGGGTGCGTAACACACAGAGAGCAGAGGTCAGGGGTGTGTAGCTTACAGAGTGCAGGGTCAGGAGTGTGTAACACACAGAGTGCTGGAGTCAGAATCAAGTATCACACCGAGTCAGGAGTGCATATCACACAGAAAGCAAGGGTCAGGAGTGAGTAACTCACGGAGTTCAGGGGTGCATAACTCACAGAGTACAGGGGTCAGGGGTGAGTAACACAAAGAGTGCAGGGGTCAGGAGTGAGTAACCCACAGAGTGCAGGGGTCAGGAGGGAGTAACACACACAGTGCAGGGGTCAGGAGGGAGTAACACACAGAGTGAGGGGGTCAGGAGGGATTAACACACAGAGTGCAGGTGTTAGGAATGAGTAACACACAGAGTGCAGGGGTCAGGAGGGATTAACACACAGAGTGCAGGGGTCAGGAGGGATTAACACACAGAGTGCTGGAGTCGGAAATAAGTAACCCACAGAGTGCTATGGCCACTGAGATATGTAGTCTGTGCTGGCAAGTCACCTGGTGGATTTTTAATGTACACCCGCAGCTTGAATGTGGGTGCAGAAAAATGTATGTAGAGCCTATAACACGCATAGAGGTAATATTTTACAAGTAAAACTTTAATACTTGAAATCAGATTACTGATTCGATTACTAGGCGAATGCACTACAGGGATAGCTTTATTATACCTATAATCTTATTTTTTAAACAAGCACTTAATTCTACTTTAAGGAAACCTGTTGTGATAAAAACATTGATTTTGTCATAGCTGAACTTTTCATGAAAATAAAAGTTGACTGGCTACCGTCGTGATCCTCTAGCTTCCATATATTATTGGAATATACAAGATCTTCAGCTGTCATGATGATCCAATGGCTGCAGGATTTTGAGGTGCTTCTAAACACAAGTATGCAGATAGAGTGCTCTGCCTTTTCTCTGACTTTATTGATTGCATTACTTGCTCCAGATCACTGATTTAGGCTTGATTCGCATCAATGCATTTTGCTTTTTGGCGTTTTTTCAGTGCTATTTGCTGTGCTTTCCGCAAGTTTTTTAGCGTGTTTTTTCCGCGATTTTTCCGCAATTTGCGTTTTGAGTTTCCTTTTATTTTCTTTTTTTTGGGGGGGGGGGTTTTGTTGCTAGGCAGATTTAAAAATACAAAACCCAAATCGCGGCAAAATAGCAACAAAATCGCCAAAAACCCATGTTAAAAAAAAAATTCCCTGCATTTCTGCAAAATGCATCAAAAAACGCATTGGTGTGAATGGAGCCTTAGAAAAGTAATGAAGCCAATGGCAATTAGCATACAGTCAGATAACTAGTATTTTTAAATGGTGGTCAGCCCAGTGTGCCAACCTCCCGCAGCGTTTTTTACTGGCAAATCATGGAAAATCTTACTGGCAGAGCACCTTTTTTTACTGGCAACCTGAAAAATAACTGAACTCCTATTAAAAACTAAGACAATTGATATTTAAACACAACATGGAAACACTGACAATACCCCTATCAAGTAGTTTGTCTGGTTTACACTTAAAAAGTCAGCACAGCATGACAAATTATCAGACCCTGATATTTATAGACAGTTGTAAAAATAACTGATTTTTACAAACTGTCAGTAAATTTACTGGTGGTTGGCAACACTGGTCAGCAGTAGCAGCCTCCATATGTGGTTCCTGATAGGTTCACTTTAGTAGTGAAACTGAATGATCAGCCAGCAACTTCTAAAAGAAGATAGCAGTGAAAACACTTTAATTCCCATTATAATTCATGACAGGTGCACTTTAATGCTAATGTAATGCTGGAGCTCAGTGGGCCAGGTCTGAGTCAATTAGAAGCACAGTGTTTTAATGTAATATTTGACATTACATTTATTACTCTATAATCTGCCAGCAGACTGTCAGACAACTGTCCCAGCAAATGACGCACTAAAGACCAAGGGTGCACCTGGGAGAATGGAGAATAGACAGAGGATGTCAGATGTACACAGACCCTAAGGCAACTCTATAAATGTATACATCTCTGGCAGGTTGGGGGAGGGGTGCTGGGGGAGTTGTTTTTTGTTAAAGTGTATGTAAGCCCTAATGGAGAATTTATTTTATTTGCTCTGTTAAATATGCCATTGAGGTTTCCCGTACTGTGTTCCAGTGTGAACAAGCCCTTAAAGTGGTTGTAAAGGCAGAAGGATTTTTATTTTAATGCATTCTATGCATTAAGATAAACAACCTTCTGTGTGCAGCAGCCCCCCTCAGCCCCCCTAATACTTACCTGAACCCATCTCTATCCAGCGATAGTAACAGCAACAAGGTTGGAAGTAGCCGCACTCAAACGATCCAATTTCCAAAAACGATTTTATTGCATCAAAGGGTGATATAGACAACGAACGAAAGGTCCAGCTGACGCGTTTCGCACCCTACAGTAGGTGCTTTCTCATAGCTGTGCAATAAAATCGTTTTTGGAATTTGGATCGTTTGAGTGCGGCTACTTCCAACCTTGTTGCTGTTACTACCTGATTGCTTCATCAGCCTGCACCTGCCCTTGTGTGTCAGCACACCAGATCCACACAAGCTGTGTTACCCTCTGAGCGGTGAGCCTGCTCTATCCAGCGATATTGCAGGAGAGACTTGGCTGCCCTGGACTCTCCCTCCTCATTGGCTGAGGCAGCAGCGGATTGCCATTAGCTCCCACTGCTGCCTATCAAAGTCAGTGAGCCAATGAGGAGAGAGAGGGGCACACAGAGCTGCAGCTCGGCTCGGGTGCCCCCATAGCAAGCTGCTTGCTGTGGGGGCACTCACTCAACAAGATGGAGGGGGCAGGAGTGCCAAAGAGGGACCTGAGAAGAGGAGGATCTGTGCTGCTCTGTGCAAAACCACTACACAGAGGAGGTAAGTATAACATGTTTGTTATTTTTAAATGCAAAAACTTTAATATTACTTTAAGGTTAATTGAGACTTGTAGTCCAACACACCAACAATCCCGAAGCTGTCTTTTTTTTCCCTTTAACTTTCCCAGTTATAGAAACAATTCAACTATCTGAGTTGATCTTAACAAAAACGATTATAAAATCTGGTCCAAGTATCAACATTTCCATAATTACTAATTTCAAAATTACCACTGGCTGGTAATTAATATTCATGTGTTGTTTTTGAATGGCAAATAGGAATGATTAGTTTTACAATGTCTAATTTATCACAATAAGAGATTTCATAATATCCCATAATTTGATGGATTCATTTGTTTAACTTGTCAGTGTTAATAACCCTGATTACAATGACGAAGCAAAAGATGAACTGCGGTCCCCGGAAGATCCCAGTCGCCTTCAGACTTTGATTTCTCCACTAGCAAACTCTTGTTCTATTTCATTTAATTTTAATTAACTTTTTCTGTTACTGATGAGAACATTGCTGGCAGTGTGGGGCAACCATGGACTCACTATCTGACCACACAAACACAGTCCATGCTGCCGACCACTAGTTAAAGGCTGCAGATACTATCAGCTTCATTTGGAATGACACTGTGCAATTTGCCCAGTGCAGTAACCCACAACAACTTATTAGAATTCTATCACACTTTTCAATTTACAATGGAATACAATTTGATTGGTGGCTCTGGGTGGCCACCAAAAAAACACATTCATGAAAAGACATTCATGCCCAATTTGGCATGGTTGGACATTGTATGGGTTATCGGTAGGGTGGTAAGAGATGCTTATAAATGCTGGAAGAAATTATTATAATGTTGCCAATGTCCCCCTTAGGGGTGGCTGGTTGATGTGGTTCATCTGATCACACTGCCCTCAATCACATCCATACCGCATCCAGAGTCATTAAACAGGCCGGTACTTTGTTTTTGTTGTTTTATTGGGGGAATAAACTTGAATATGGATTGGGGTGTTGTGGGATGCCCATAGAATCAGTTCATCAAACGGGACCATCTATATACATCACCAGCACATCACTTGCTGCACAAACTCCTCTTGCTCCCTCTTGCACATCACTTGCGTTACAGTTTAGACCTGAAAGGATATTTATCAGGCCTCCATTTTCTCCTTTACAGTCTAGCTAGCACATGTGAGGCCTGCCGTAGATTAGCACAGCCTCAGGACCACCCATTACAGGCAGGGAATGTTGATCCCATATTTGTAGGAAACGTTCTACTGTGCTAGCCAGCCTGATGGACTACTGCTCCCAGCCCATCCTCTTCCAGACCCTGCTAGCCCTCCTGGCTGCAACGGTCTTCTCCACTGCCACAGTGACTCTCCAGTCCCCTGATGGCCTCTGCATTCTTCCCAGACTGTCTCTCACCCCAGACTGCTCCGGCATGCCTCTCCTCCAGCTTCCCAGGGGCTGCATCAGTCACTGCTGTGCCTTGTAGTTCCTCTCAGACATCTCCCCAATGTGGGAGATTGTGTTGTGTTGTGCCTGCCACCAAACTCTCACTCCGTCCGGCTACACCGAGCTCTCCCCGGCCAGGTTCACCCCTCCTGACTGAGGGTTCCCCCAGGGCCACAACAGCCATGCACTATCTCATCTCTGCTCTTTCGAACTCCTGATTACCCCTGATTATTTGTGGAGGCCTGCCCCTGCCAATCCAGATTGGGGATTGATCAGGGCTCCCCAGAACACTCTAGATGGCTACACCCCCTCCCACCTTTCTTTCCAGAACTTTCCACCAGCCTCTGAAAAGAAGTGAGAGGACCTGGTGACCTCATCTGTGAATCATCCCAGTCCTACCAGCCCAGAAATCAAAACAACCAAGCCTGCAAACTCAAAAGGCCTGGCTAAATTTTCCTCACCTAACAAAAATCCTGATTCCTAGCATCTACCTACAGTAGAGGGCGCTACAATAACATGTATGTGTGTGTTCTGACATACTGGGAAATTTCTTGCATGACTAATATACTGCAAAAAGAGAAAAAATACTCTCAAAGTTTAAGTGATTCATATCATTCCTCGCTCCCTCCATTCCCTCTTTCTTTCCTTCTCCCACCTCATTTCCCTGATCCGTATTTACTTATTCATTATTCTTCTCTTTTATTTCTTGCATTGTATCTTCTTTCTTCCCTTGCTTTTTCCTTTCTTGCTTTGTGCATGGATTTGGAATGAGCTTAGGTTCAGTCTGAGCTTCAGTTCAGCCAGACCCAGAATCCAACTGCCATTCCCAGGCCAACTGCAGCAGAGACCATGTGGCAAAATAAGGTCAATGCTGTCAAGAGCATCTCCATATCTTTGTGTAAGTGTAGGTGTAGGACAGGGCTTGTGGCATCATTGACCTAATATGGTCACATGGCCACCATATTAGATCAATGATGTCACAATGTTTCTCGTTCTATTGTGTATGTGCATTTGTGCAATGGGGATGCTCATTACGTCATCAACCCAATAATGCCACATGACCCTATTAGGTCAATGTCAAGCATCCCCACCCCTTTGTGTCTGTTCAACTACAGGGCAGGCAATCCCTTCCTCACAACTCATTGCCTTGGCACTGACAGCTGACTTGAGGGTTTGGCCAAAATCTGGAGCCAAACTGTCACATACCTGAATGAGGCTGAGCTGACAAGAGGGCTTCCCCTTACACCTCCTGTCCTGTTTCTCTTGGAGGTGATGACCTGATATAAGAGGGCCACGGAGTGGCACGGGGGCCTTGTAGAAGATCCTCGCGAGAACAACCTTGCAGCAGGTGCCAAGCAGCAGGCGGACTAATGAGCTGGCTGAAGCGGAGACACAGCAGCAGATGCGGAACCACAGGTAGCAAGCAGGTTTGCAAGCAGTCAGATGTAGAATCTCAGGTGGTCAGGCAGGCAAGAGTCGGTTTCAGCCAGGCAGCAGAGGTGCAGAATCAGGAACCAGAGCAGAGGTCGATATTGGGCAAGCAGAGAAGGTACCAAAATAGCAGGCAGAAGACAGGGTCAGGTCACAAGCCAGAATCAGCAATAGGGTATCAGGAATAGAGTTGAGCGAACCCGAACTGTAAAGTTCGGGTTCGTACCGAACTTTGGGATGTCCGGGACCTGGACCCGAACCCGGACTTTTCGAAAAAAGTTTGGGTTCGGGTTCGGGGTTCTGGTATTTTATTCTACGTGTTAAATAGCTGCCAAGGGCAGCCAATCAACAAGTGTTTCACTGTTTTGCCCTTAAAAGCCATCACAGCCATGCCTACTAATGGCATGGCTGTGATTGGCCAGTGCATCATGTGACTCAGCCTCTATATGGGACTGGAGTCACCATGCTGCATGTCACATGCTCTCAGGCTAGTTTAGGGAGAGGATGCTGCTGGCTCTGTGAGGGACAGATTGCAGATATTATATAACATCTCATTCTGCATTACTGAACCATCTGATTGTGGACTAGGTAGAGATTACTAGTACTGATGCTTTGAGGGACAGATTGCAGACCTCATCCTGCTGCACAGAACAATCTGACTGGACGAGATAGAGTCTACTGCTTAGAGGGATAGATTATTGTTCTAAAATCATCTCCAAGTTCTATAGGGAAAGGTTCCAGCTGTTGCTTTAAGGGACAGATAATTGTTCTAAAATCACCTCCAAGTTCTATAGGGAAAGGTTCCAGCTGTTGCTTTAAGGGACAGATTATTGTTTCTTGCACAAAATTAAAAAGTGCATCTACAATGCTGGTTTAAAAAAAAAAAAAAAATATTCCAAATACTACATTTGCGGCCAGCGGTGCATTTTACTGCACAAAAATAAAAAAAACAGTGTTGGCTACCTCCTCCACCGCCACTTCCACCGCCTCCTCAACCTCTAACTCCACATCCACCTCCATTTTTGATTTTTTTATGTGATTTTAGCTTAAAAATTATTTTAAGCTATTTCCCTATCCCCATTTCTTTGTAGGGCACTTGTCCGATTCTTACCTCCCTTTTGCAGACCTATAGGACTTGCCAGAACTTTGTTACAGCCATTTTTGTGCCTAAAAGTTTGGGTCCCCATTGATTTCAATGGGGTTCGGGGTCCGGGATAAAGTTCGGGTCAAATTCGGTCCCGAACCCAGACTTATTCCCGAAGTTCGGCCGAACCTGCCGAACTTGAACTTCCAGGTGTTCGAACAACTCTAATCAGGAACAATCAGAGTTAAGGCAAGCTGTGAAGTACAGGATCAGGTCACAAATGGAAGAAGTCGAGGACCACTCAGCAATCCTCTGGTTTCTGGAGCCACGTTAAATAGGCAACTGAGTGCCAAGTATTGACACACACACTCACGCTAACCCGCATACGCAAGTGCGCGAGGTAGGGAATGCCTCGTTGTCACTGGAGAATTATTATTAGCATGTGCACATCTTCACGCAAGTCTTTGTGCACGACTGTGCATATGATTTCCCTGATACAAACCCTAGCTCATCCTTATTAGAGAACCTGCACTATATTGCTGTGCCCCAATTAAAGTTAGTGTGTTTGTTACTAGGCTGTAACCAGTATGAGCATGTGTTTTATTTTTTTATGGGCCCTGCTTTTCTAGGTTCTGGGCTCTGTAGGTTTTCTCTAAGCTATTATTGCCACATGACCCTATTAGGTCAATGATGTCACAAGGAACCCCATCCCTTTGTGTCTGTGCAGCTACGGGGTGGGGAATCCCCTGCTTGCTCTGCTTGGCAAGTGGGGGATTGGCTCTGCATTGGCAGTTGGCTTCCGGATCTGGCCTGAATCTGGAGTCAAACCCAAGCTCATGCTTAACAGAAAACCTGCACTATGTTGTTATGTCTCTATTTGAAATTAGTGTGTTTGTTGCTAGGCTGTAACCAGTGTGAGCATTTTTTTATTTTTTTCTGGGCTCTGTAAAGCTGCTCTAAGCTCAGTGGATTGATTATTTCTGCCTGTAACAGTGAGGGAGTTTCAAGTATTCAACGTGGGGAGGACAATCACAGTTATGAACATTTTTCTGGCCCAACCAATCCCTGATGTTCTTGTTTAGAGGCATAGATTGGAAGATGATAAATTATTGTGCCACTTTCCAGAGTGTTTTCTCCCTCCTGTGCATTTGCCTAATCAGGATGTATGCTCAGAGGATTTTTACTTGAGCCATGCCCAAGCTTGGGACATGTGCCAGGGCCCCAATGACTTTATCTGCCTGCTAGAGTGGATATCTGGAGGTAGCTGGGTTTATAAAGAATCTTCTTGCTGAACAATGTCAAAGAGAAGCTGGGCAGAAGCTACTTCTGGACAGTATTACAAGTATTCATCGCCCATCAATCAATGTATCTTTGACTGCTATCAAAACATCGAGAGTCTGATTTAGCAGAGAGATCCATTGCAACTCAAGAGAAGGACGTGACTGCTCTTACAGGGTCATAGAGCTGTCTAGCTGCTTTCACAGAGCCAATTATTACCAAGAGACTGTTCTTAAACAGCCAGTTGCTTGCAAAATACGTATGTTATTTTTGTACCCTTATTGAGGTCTGAA
This sequence comes from Glandirana rugosa, assembly GCA_018402905.1. Lineage (NCBI taxonomy): Eukaryota > Metazoa > Chordata > Amphibia > Anura > Ranidae > Glandirana > Glandirana rugosa. The sequence continues at coordinate 692,132 of BLSH010114109.1, read as the reverse complement.
AAAAGTAAAAAGACAAAAGTGACTGGTGCCCAGAGTATTTTTCACTCTCCATACTCCAAGAACCTGAGATAAATGTAAGCCAGCTACACTAGTTATGGGGTCATTCCCAGAAGGGGGAGTGCTTCAGTTGAATGCTTCTTCCTTCCAGGTCAATTTTCTTTCTGGACTTGTATCTTTCTTCTTCCCTCCCTTGTTTTGTGTCCTTCTTCCTCTTACTCTCCTTTCTTTGCACCCTTCTTAAAGCTAAACTCCAGCCTTACCTTCCTTCTTACCAGTGGCGGCTGGTACTCCAGTGGTCGGGCTCTCAATCGGCGCCGATGCAGAGCACTGAGAGATCGTTCTGGACAGCCATCTTCCTGTACATCTTTCCCCCCTCCAGCCAATATGATTACTTCTCCTCTCGGCCAATTACGCTCCTCCCACTTCCCGATTGGCTGGGAAGAGAAGCAGGAAGACAATAGCGAATATTAATTTGCTATTGTCATACAACTGGATGGGCTCTGGCGCAGTGCTCTGCTCCCCGAGCCCATCCCTTTTGTAGCCAATTAGAGCCTCGGGCTCTAATCATGTGCTTAAAAAAAAAAACCCCATTGGAATACATGTGTCCAGTGTCCTGCATGTAGATTAGGGGCGCCCCTGCACCCCATATGGAGCAGCCACCACTGCTTCTTAGATAGGCTGCTATCTTGAACTAATATGTATTTCTGTGATTTCACTGCACACTCTGAGCTTCTCACAGCATGCCTTAGAAGCTGCAACAAGTCATATAGAGCCTGCCTCATTTTCTCATTGGAGGATGCCCGGCACCATCTCCTCCCCAGCTCAACTGTCCTGGACCTTCTCCTTTAATTTTTTGGATTTCAGTTCTTTCAGGGGTGGAAGGTTAGCATCACATGTGGACGATACCTAGAGTGGCCTCGGTCCGAATCAGACACATAGCATCCACCATATTACTTTCAGATTTCATTGTATACCTATCAGGGAAATAAGGAAGGCAAATCTGCAAACACATATTCGCATGTCTTCACCAATCTTTAAATGGCTCCAGTAAACCTGCTGTATTTTTTATTTTCAAGATTCAAACTTTTTGTTGACAATAAAAGAAATCCAGACCCTTTCTACTTCTTCCTATTGATCTATCACCATGATGTGCGTGTGGGGCATAAGCAGAAGTGTCAGTGTCTTGGCGACTGGGACTAATATGTTGGCACATATTGGCACACCTCCTAGGTAGGTGCTAGTGAGTGTATATAGTTTTTGGTTTCTCTGCTTGACAGGGAGACAGCTAGGTAAATGTATGTGTTGTCTGCTTAACAGAGAGCGGTGGTTGCTTGATAGAGTCTGCTCAGTGTGCTCTGGTGCGGCTCATGCTGTCTGGGGAAGTTCCACACTGCTCCAATAGCTATAAAGTATATTGGACAGTGGGTGGAAACCTGGCAGATGAGACCATGGATGTCTATACAGCCCTGGCCAATTGGAAGGGGGTGTGCCCCGAAGCAAGCTGAGTACCTGTATTTAAGTATGAGGAGCACATGGTGTGGGCAGTCCAGTCTACCTCTGGAGAGAGGTCCAGGTGCGGAGGGGGCTGCTGCCTCTCCCCAGCACAGGCTGCCATGCAGCTTCAGGTGGTCAACCTGAGGGCCTGAAACACTGAGGCTACAATCCATGGTTCCTTTGCAAGCTGACTGAGCGAGGATGTCCACGGATCTTGTCTGGTATGACTGGTATAGATTTTCACTCGGAGGTCGGAAGGAGGCTACTAGCTATTCCCTGGACATTTCGTGAGTACAGTAACCTAAAGGGATCCCTGAGACTGTGAGTCATGGGCGTACGCAGAACTTTTTCCAGGGGGGGGGGCATAATTTCAAGGTCATCCATGCTCTGCCCATTTTTGACAATGGCATAATTACATTATCACGGTCAGAGACTGCAGACTTAGTACAGGAGATGGTCAGAGACTGCAGACATGATCCAGGAGATGGTCAGAGACTGCAGACGTGATACAGGAGTAGTGCAGACGTCAGAGACTGGTAGAGGACCTAGTACAGACGTCAGAGACTGGTAGAGGACA
>BLSH010114109.1:653623-668815 GCA_018402905.1 Glandirana rugosa | reverse complement strand
TGGACCATAACTATCCATGGGCGAGGGTGAAGGCCGACTAGAGCGAAGTGATTACCAAAGGGAATCGGTTTTGTCACGGGAAACATTTTAGCGGACCCCACTTCTGTGACGACCTAAGGTCCTTTCCATTCACAGGATTATAATTTTCAGTCGTCGATGTTATAAACATCGACGATTTAATGTAAAAAAGACTTCCTCGGACCTCGAGACGAAATTCAATATGAAATTTCATCATTTCACCTTTACGTGAGGACATGAGGGTGAGGTCACGTGATACGACCGTATCAACTCATTACCGGTGTGAGGAAAGAGGTAGTCTCGGACCGAACCCGAACGATTTTTGAAATGTCCGGGTCCGTGCCACGGACACCCGAAAGTTCGGTACGGACCCGAACGTTACAGTCCGGGTTCGCTCAACACTAATCAGCACTACTAGTCTGATGGAGAAAGGAGTGTGGCCATTACTCAACTATGCCAGCATAGTGCACTGGAGTGGGAGTACAGGAGTGCATTTCCACTTTACTACTTTAAAGTATAACTTAAAGCAGAGCTCCAGGCTCCTTCAGAAAAAATGTAATTTAGCAGCTACAAATATTGTAGCTGCTGACTTTTAATATTAGGACACTTACCTTTCCTGGAATCCAGCAGTGTCTTCACCCCAGGCGATTTTACAAAGGGCACTGTTTTGGCTAAGGGAAACCATTAGTGAAGCGAGATCAGCCGGAAGTGGGAGCGGGTACCTATCAATACCAGGTACCCGCCCCCCCCCCAAAGGTGCCAAATGTGGCTTCCCCTTTCGGGTGGAGCTCCGCTTTAACTGTATCTGAGCATCCCAATTTGAAAACGCTTTAATTCACTTTTAATATTCAAAGCAAACTCACCCATCCATCCATGTCTCCATATTTTATGTTGCTCAGAAATCACTAGCCATGGCCATCTTAAGTAAGGACAGATAATTCATGTAGCGTTTTCTTCCAGGAATCCATCTGCCCTTAGATCACGCATGCATGCCGGAGGGTGGGCTTAGCTGAGAAAGCCCCCTGGGTTGACATAATTTTGGCCTAGGCTAAAAACCAGGAAGTAACTAAAGAGATGTTAAAAAAAGCAAGTAAATATAATATACCTTCCTATATATTTACCAACGCTAGCAGCATAAGAATTAAAAAAAAGTTAATGTTGGTTTAGAGAGTGAAGTTCTACTTTAAGACACTGTTAGGTGAGAAATCAGCTAAAATCTTAACTGATGGTGGTACAGCACTATAAAGAGAAAAACCCGTGTAAGCCTTCAATTTGGCTTTAAGCGATGCATGCATTAATATAGTTCTCTACAGGTAGAACCTAGAAAAACCTTGGAGTGTCGTGGGAAAATGTTGCATTTAAGAGCCTTAAACAGAACCCTGCCTCCTAATTATGGAGAATATTAAGGGATTATGAGAATGTACACATGTATAGATATTCAGGTATAATGTGCCCCCCACCGGTCACCAGTCCACAGCAGTACATCTGTTCAGAGGCGAAGGTGGCGGCGGTCGCTGCTTCTACCGTTACTAATCCCCTAGAGATAAACCATTCTATCCATATCACATGTTCTTACCCCAGGTGATAAGCTACCAGCAAAAGCCATTTAACATCTGGATACAAGGCAGCCTGGTTAGTATACTGCTATTTTAATGTTTTCAAGATATGTATCTTCTTTCCGCTCAGCTGCTACAGAATATTGCAATCATGGGCACAGGGATGTACGTTTGTTGGAGTTCATGCAAAGGTGGCGGAAAGAGTCACTAGAGGATCACATAGTCCAGGCTCGGAACTCGTGCTTAATTATAAGTTTAAATTTAGATATGCATATTTTTGCACCTGTGAGGTTTACCGGGGGAGAGAGAGAGCTTCTATTATAACTTACATAATTATTTATTCTGTATTAACAAGCAAGCAGAGCGGGGAAGGAGAGCAGAGGAGAAAGTCAAATGGAAAGAATGTCCTTTATATATTATATTGAAAACCTCTTTGAATGCCTATGGAAAGAAACCATATGCGGAAAAAAAATAACTGCGAGTGCAAGATTATAAAGCCCTCTCTTTATATAGGGAGCAACGATTTTACAGATGAATTAATCATTAAAGGAGAAGTACAGCCAAAGCTTGTTTGGCTGTACTTCTCCTGTGGATCACAGGAGTGCAGTTCATTCTACACTCATGTGACCCGTTTTCGACAGACAGTGGGCTGAGGCCCGGTGTCGGCTGATGTCACAGAGCCGGTCTAGGCTTGGGCAAGATCATGACAATATAGTGGGGATTCGCCCATGTGCCTGGACCGGCACCCAGCTGTTCCCGCACCCTCCAAAGCCCAGCGCACCAGTGAGAGGGGGGGGGCAGATCAGAGAAACGGTGACTGACAATGACCAGCTCTTTGCTCAGGGAGCTCTAAGAACCGAGCGACCAGTGGGGTTTGATTGCTCGGTTCTCAGTGTTAGAGCCAGCAGGGCCCAGATGCAGGATCAAACCAATGCTGCATCCACCTAGGTAAATATGATTCTACAATTAAACAAAAGCCCATACCTCTCTCTTAATGTAGCTTCAGAAGAATACAGTGTACATTTTGGCTTTAAATGTTTGGCTGGGGGGCATTAAAAATTCAGAGTTAGGCTAGGTTTTTAGCGCTCTCCAACCAACACCCCCCTCCCCGCAAACTGCAAATGGTGGGGTTCACATGCCACGGTCATGATTTTTCCCTTTGTGGCCTCTACAAAACTATCCAATATATCATGATCAGTGGGCAGCAAGCTTTCCAAATAGGACCCTTGTTTGTAGGGACCCCAACCCCTCCCCTGGCTATCTGCAATGGCAGTAAACGGTGGTGTTCACATGCCACAGTCATGATGCTTCCCTTTGTGGCTGCTGCAAAATCTATCCAACATATTGCGATCAGTGGGTGTGAAGCCCAACAAATAGGACCCATTTAAGCGAATGGTGAAGTGCTACAAATGCCCTGTCACATGGCCTTCTAACCAACTGTCAATCACCTTTAGGGGTGTATTGGATTATGACACATCAAGACTTATCATTTTTTAAATTTTCTTCTTATTTTTCCTTTTTTTTTTTGTAATTTTTATAATTAAAAGTCAATCCTTTGGATCCAGGCAAGTGACAATGCCTTGGTCTAACAAATGTCCCAGAATGGACTGTACAAAAATGTTTGTGCAGAAGCATTGTTGTGTTGGAGAATACACTTTTCAGGCCTGAGACACGGCCTTTTCCTCCAAACAGATTCCTATAATCTTTTCAGAACTTCCAAGTAACAGTGTTGGTTGACTGTTGTACCATGTTCTATGAACTTGCAGTGATCTATCCCCTTGTCATGGAAAAAAAACACACCAGCATGAGCATTTGAGGGTTCACACTCTGTCCACATTTGCATCCATCCTTTGTTTTTTTGGCTGGCCACTTCTTGTGTTGGAATGGACATCTTCCTACCCTTCCTTAAACTGGATTTGAAAAACATGAACACGAAAAACATGAACATTTGAAAAAATGAAAAACGTTTGATTTCTTAATGGAATGCTCACCATTAGCCTGTTGTAACAGAGCTAATATTTTGCTTGAACTTTTGCCAATTTCTATGTAAAATTTGATGTTAATCTGCTGATCCAAATTCCTGCCCCTTATTTTCCGCCAACAGCATCCCACACATATTATTTCTTCTACTACTCCATAAAGTCGGAGTCAACTGGTCTGTGACCCAGGTGAGTGCCAGTTAGAATGAGTCAGAACACATTCGAGTGCAAATGGCTGTGTGATTCACCACCATAGTGCTACACTGCAGACATTCTGGGAATAAAATTGTCACACCTCATATGTATAACAAAAAATATGTTTTGAATAAAGTAGAGAAGAATTAGAACCCAAGTTTGTTTTGCTATTCATGTTTTTGTTAGGTAGATTCTCCCTCTTCATTTGCCTTGGTGACCTTTTTCAGTGATGGGATACCAAAATGTTACAGATGTCACCAAAACAAAAGGTGAGGTTCAATCTTTCAATGGGGACACCTGGTATGCTAACAACTGTCTAAGAGTGGAATTACTCTTTCTTTTTACTTGCATCTCCAGCAGGTCTGTGGATAAGGGGGTACCACCAGTCCTCCTGTATAGGGCCCAAGCCAGTAGGGAGGCCCAGGCAGCAGAATGAATCGGATGTGGGCAAGGAGGATGATGGGTGTGGTGGAGGGCAATTACTGGAATTTTTATGTGAATTACCCATTCACATAAAAAAAGTGTCAAAAAACACACTGCACAGGTTTTTAAAGTATTTTATTAAATTAGCTCCAGCGTCTTCTCCCTCTACGGCTCTTCTCCCTCCTCCGGCGGCATCTTCTCCCTCTCCGGTTCTTCTCCTCTCTGCCCTGTCTTCTCTTCTCCCTGTTCTGCTAGGTCTTCTGTCTTCTCGCTCTTTTGCTGGGTCTTCTCCGCTGTCTTCTCCCTCTGTTCTTCTTCCGATGTTGACTCGATGCGATCTCCCGCACTAATGCTGGCTCCACGCTGTGGCATGGGGCGGAGCCACCCGCTGAGTTATAAAAATGAAAGTTATATAAATATGATTTAAACAAATAAGCAGCTAGTACACTTAAACCCACACAGAGAGTTAAGCAAGCTAGTAAAAATAATCAAGTGCAGCGCTAATATAACAAGTGGTAAAACTGTACATAAAAAAATCCTCATTCAATCTGTATAAAGCAATGAAATGCTGGTGCAATGGCATGATTTCCTAGTGATAACGTTCATAAGAATTTCTTCCGTGCATAGAGATATGAAGAGAGTTCCATTTCCAGAGGATATCAGATAAAGGAGATGTGTTATTGGAAAACTGCCATCAAATTATAATCCTTCACCATTGAAGATGGGCGCTTACCGGAAGACCAGTGACACTCCTTCTCAGGAGTGTCGGAAACCACTTAGAGGGATCCCAGATCTGCCAGAGTGCATCTCAAATGTCCACTGATGGCTATGATGTTAGTAGCACCTTCCCTCTCTGTCCACGATCTCTGTATCTCCTCCCCAGTGTGTGATAAGGTGATATGAGATGTAGAAAAAACATAAGGACTAGCGTAATAAGTCTCAACTTGTGTTTATTAAAATAATAGGCAAGTATAGCGTGCAAACGCCAACCATTCCATTAAATTAAATTAAAATGTGCATGCAAAGCAGCGTGTGTGCGTCATGACCCGACGATCATTTCGTCTAACCAGACATCATCAGGGGAACGCCCACACGTGAATGCCGCAATCTTATATAGCCCATCTGGAGGGAGAAAGAGGCTCCACTAACAAAAAAGTAAATTAGAAAAAGTAAAAGTCTTCGCATTCACGTGTGGGCGTTCCTCTGATGGTGCCTGGTTAGACGAAATGATTGTCAGGTCCTGATGCACACACACCACTTCGCATGCGCATTTCAATTTAATTTTATGGTATGGCTGGCGTTTGCACGCTATACTTGCCTATTATTTTAATAAACACAAGTTGAGACTTATTACATTAGTGGAGTCTCCTTATGTTTTTTCTACATCTCATAGCACCTTATCACCCACTAGGGAGGAGATACGGAGATCATGGACAGAGAGGGAAGGTGCTAATAACATCAGAGCCAATCAGTGGACATCTGAGGCGCAAGCTGGTGGATCTGGGATTCCTCAAATTGGTGCCCGTGTGTATGTAGCCTAAGAAAGAAAGTTTGTTCGTGAAAATAAAGAAAAAAAAATCATGGATATAAAAAGAATATAGCCACTACATCTAAGGACTGGTAAACTGAAGCGTATTACATTTTTGTTCTTAGGTTTAGATACACTTAAAGGGAAGGTTAATATAAGGTTTAAGCAATGTTAAACCCAAAAGCAAACATTTGTTATTTTGCAGCTTATCAATTTTTGTGATGGCTGCATTCATTTTCTTATTTAGGCTTTCTTTCTTCTCTTTTCATATGGTCATCTGGCCAGTAGGTCTGTTGTTTTACAAAAGAACAAGCTCTCCCACAGATGTATTGGTTTTCAGAGAAGAAAGAAACTATTTACTACTGGCAGGGGTGATTAAAATGATCAGCCTTTAGTTATTGATGCAAAATCTTTATCCCAAAAGGAAAAAAAAATGGTTTGCTGTAACTGATTATAAAGTGTGAGCTGGTCATTGGCTTCAATTTGTTAGTATTTCTAAATCTGATAATTCATTTAACACCCCCCTACCCCCAGACTGAAGATGCTGCTGTTTGCTTTGCCTACTCTGCTCATTCTTCAAGAGTGGTGTTTTGCTAACACAGGAGGTGTGTTACTGGCATGATCACCAGGTGAAAACAGAGAGGAAAAAGCCAAAGAAAAGAAAACAAATGCAGCCACCACATCCAATGATTGGTAAGCTGCAATATATTACATTTTTGGTTTATGGTTTAATACCACTTTTACAGGGAGGGTTAATGAGAGGGGTTTATGATAGGACAGCATTCTCAGTGGCAGGAAATCTGCACCAAAACTATCAGCCCCGGTCTGTTGGCACTGAAAACTCATACATCGTCTCACCTTTCTCCAGTTCATGGAAGAAGATGGCCCAAAAGACACACTGAGACCGGTGGGTCATGCGTACAAGTTGACCAATTCCTTCTTATTTAACATCTACTTTACACTGGACCAAAATAAAAATGGTCATTAGGTCAATTATGTTTTTTATATAAATTCAGACAATGGAAAGAAAATACAAGATTGAAGAGGGACAGATATGTTTGGTCTACAGCAGGGATATGCAATTAGGAGACCTCTAGCTGTTGCAAAACTACAAGTCCCATCATGCCTCTGCCTCTGGGTGTCATGCTTGTGACTGTCAGAGTCTTGCTATGCCTCATGGGACTTGTAGTTTTGCAACATCTGGAGGTCCACTAATTGCATAGCCCTGGTCTACAGTATAAGAGGACTGCTAGTTGTGTGAAAACACAATGATATAGAGAAGCTGATTTCTATCCGGGATTCTGATTCTACAGTAACTAAATAATTAAGCAAACTGGGTCATTCTGATATGTTGTTTAAATTAGTCTTTTCAAATCCAATCATCATCATTTTCAAAAGTCTACATTGTCCTTTACAGCTTCTCTGTCTCCTGTCTATAGATTTTCACATTCATAGCAATTGCCGCATCTCATAATTATTTTAGGGAATTTATGCTACAATGCTTGGCATTTAACATGTACGGGTTTCTAAATTTGCCTGTGGGTCATCCAAAGCGAATTGACAGTGTCAGAAGTCTGTTCATCAGACTCAAAGGCTTGTTGTGCGCCAATGTGTGAGATGCTCTTTGCTCCATATCTCTTCAAAAAGCTGAATGTCACATGAAATTACTGTCCCGATATTCTAAACCTTAAAGCAAACCTGTCACATGGATTCAGTGTTAAAAACTAACAACGTGGCTGAAGGGTAGACACTGAGGCTTGATTGTGCCTTCCTGTAAATATCTAATCCTTCATTGGGAAAGCCCTAATCCTGGGTGCCCTGCCAGCATAAGCCATGACTTTTACTCGCACGTAAGTCCTATGATTGCTGAGAAGCATAGGCTTAAAGCCATTAAAAAAGACTATATCATGCCCAAATAAGAAACAAAGGCAGGTTATGTTGGAAAGGGCGAGACCAAAGCTTTAATGAAATAGCTCAAATAATTTCCAACATAACAGGAAACACCATTGTGCCAGAAGGCTTGGATTGGGCCACCGGTGGAATGCCGTACCCTGTGGTGGGTCCTCACTAAATTGGCAAAAGAAAATGATTGAACGCACTGATCTGCTGGCTCACACTTAAAGCGGGACTTTAGGAATAAGATTAGTTTATACACTTACTTTTGGCCAGCTTGGCTCAAACAAATTATCTAGAAGCCCCCTTCATGTGGCTTAAAGTGAAGCTGTAGTTTGCTGTAATAGCCTTTGCTACATATAGTAAATGGCATCCTCTTCTGGCGGGTGCTGGAGCTACTTTTGTAGCAAGTGTAGAGCAGGGGAAGATGGCATCATGATCTCTGCCTCGTCCAATAAGAGAATACATTGTATTCATTGAAAAAAAAAGGCTTCTAATGAGTGGTTGAGCAAACAACGTTCAATCTTTAGTGCAGAGAGGGGAAGTCACTCAAGCACGGGATGGAAAAGTACCTGAAGTTGGGCCATCCTTCTCATTATCTGTGGTGGGCCCCAGGTCTCCAGTCCATCCCTGCATATCAGTCACATGTTATACTGTGTGCACACCTGGTCATGCCCTTATCATCCCCCTGACAAGCATCCAACTGCCCTAAAACTCACTTGAGGGCAAAAATTATTAAGAATGAATAATTACTAACAAGGTCAAACCATCAATAAAGCCATGACAGCCATCCCTTGAAGAAGAGGGTGCAGACGGGCAACTCTTTAGATAGCCGCACAATCTTTATAACTTAGTAATTTACCTTAGCTTAGGATAGATAGATAATAGCTCAGAGGCATCCACCTCACTCCATGTCACAATAGCCAGCGGGCTGATCTAAAAAAACAAAACAAATGGATTATCCCATCCACACAAGCAAAGTGGATAGAGGAATCCACCCGGCTGCGCTATTGTGTTCTGACAGCGGGGAACTCTTCTGCTGTTAGAATACACTGATCAGTGTGGCAGCTAATTGGAACAAAAATTTACCAAATGTCCCATTTGAGATAAGTTGATTATTAGATTAACTCCTATTGAATGTGAACAGCCTTACATGGATTGAAAGTTGGTTGGTCTCTGCTCTACTGGCCATCTATGGCCCAACTTAAGGCCACCTACTTTTGAGAGCCATGCTTCCATTAATGAAGGCTTCCTTTCACTGAGGGGCCTTCATTCAAGCTGGAACTAAACACCACCACCACCATTCAACAAAGCCAGGTTCACAGCAGGCAATAAAGGTTCTGGCACTGAATTACTGCACAGAGAAAGGCTGGGTTTAGCTCCAAATCAAAGAAGCTTGGGAATATGTGCCCAGGCATGGGAGGTTGCATTACTTGAAATAATTACTAACTAGTAATGAGTAAATAGCTGAATAAGTGAAATGCATCTTTCTTGGATGTATGCAAACAGATATGTCTTTTATGCAGCAGAGCAAACTCATGAATCATGATTGCGCAGATTTCTGAAATGTATGGTTTTCTGAAGATCGGATATATCTCTACGCAAAGGTCAGGGTCAAATAGGCGAATCAGCAATTCTCCACCTTTGGTCATCACTGGAAATCCAAAACCAAAAATCCAATGCAAATTGTTAAATGAAACCTATGCAGAGAAAAATATGGAGGCTGTCATTGATGGTCATCATCTGAAAATGCAAAATTTGCAGGTATCTCTGGCTTCAGTTTTGTCAAAAGTCACTAACTCAGAACAGAATTGAACTAAAAGAATGTCTGTGCTCAGATCTCAGTAGCTTACATATATACAGTATATACAAATTAGCAGTGGTGGCCTGTCCAATACAGGGCACAGGGGCGCCACCCCTTAATCCATTAATCCATGCGCCTGGCCCGTAATCTACATGCAGGGCGCCGCACGCATGGATTCCAACAGGTTTTTTTTTTTAGAAGCACATGATTAGAGCCTGAGGCTCCAATTGGCTTCAAAAAAGGGTGGGCTCGGGGCACAGAGCACTGCGCCCTGAGCCCACCCAGTTGTGTGACAATAACGAATTAACCACTTGCCGACCAGCTCACATACATGTACTGCTGCGAAGTGGCAGCCCTGGGTGAATCGCCGTACATGTACGTCAGCCCTTTAAATGGATACACGCCTGGGGAGTACGCCGGAGGAGCCGATGCACGTGGATGGCGGCAGCGATGTCCGCCGGCCATCCTCGATTACGTGAAAGAGACACAGAACGGGGGATCTGTCAATGTAAACAGATAGATCCCCATTCTGTCAGGGAAGTAAAGATCTGCTGTTCCAAGTAATCCAGAACAGCGTTCTCTCTCTAATCCCAGTCAACACACTGCCCCCACAGTTAGAAACACCTCCCAGGGAGCTCATTTAACCCCTTGATGGCCCCCTAGTGTTAACCCCCTTCCCTGACAGTGACATTTATACAGTAATCAGTGTATATTAATAGCTCTGATTGCTGTATAAATGTCAATTCTCCCAAAAAAGTGTGAAAAGTGTCCGATCCGTCCGCCGCAATGTTGCAGTCCTGCTAAAAATCAATATATGCCTATTGCGATTTTTGTTTAGCAAAAATATGTAGAAGAATACATATCGGCCTAAATTGATGAATAAATTTGTTTTTTGTATATATTTTTTTGGATATGTATTTTAGCAAAAAGTAAGAAGAAGTGTTTCTTTTCAATATTGTCGCTCTTTGTTTGTTTATAGCGCAAAAAATAAAAACCGCAGAGGTGATCAAATACCACTAAAAGAAAGCTCTATTTGTGGATAAAAAAGGACGTCATTTTTGTTTCAGTACAGCTCCGCAAAATTGTCAGTTAACGAGACGCAGCGCAGTATCACACAAAATGGCCTGGTCAGGAAGTGGGTAAATCCTTGTCTTCCTGATTCTGATTCGCCAACCAGGAAGCGGGTCCTGAGACCCGTCACCCGATTGGCCGAGAGGTAGAATCAATCCTATTGGCCACCTAGGAGGAGGAGGAGGGAGGAGACGCAGGGGAAGCCGCTGCCCCCTGCCCGGAGGAAGCTTTGCCCGCAGCCTAGATGGGGTACCGACTGGTGACCGACCAATCGACAAAAAAAATACCACCTGCTGCCACTGCATATGAGGTGCTAGATCGGAGGGACCAAACTAAGGACTTGTTCACACTTGACTAAATTTCAAACGCTTAATAAATGTTCCCATAGCATCAGACTCACATTCATGAGCTTTAATATGAGCATTAGATTGGCGTTTACAAGCATTAATGACAAGTTAAAAATGCTCCCCAAACGTCCTATGGGCAGTTTTGAATCGTTTGATGATTGTTAAGGTGCATAAAAACCGATCCACAAATGCCAATTCATTACAGAAAATAAACTAATCCTAATGTCCCACAACCATACTGCAACTACCTGCCAGAGCGTTTGTTAAGAATTACCATAGACTTGAATGGGAGGCTTCGAAAGGCTTCAAACGCCTCCTGGCTCAACATGAGGAGGCTTCAATTTTGAAGTTACGTGACACTAACGCTTTATGTTTTGATAGAATTAAGAGAGCTGTGGGCTGTCCATTGTATTATTTGCATAAGCATTTGAGGGGCGTTTTTAATACGTCTCAAACACCTCTTTTAATGTCAGTGTGCCTAAGGCCAACCATACACTGAGCAAACCTCTTTCCTTCACTCAATTCCTCCATCAACACAGACAATGCTGACAGGGGAATCCCTCATGCCGGGCTATTGTCCTCTCCCAGTGGATGGGTGGGATTCAGAGAAGATAGTGATTATTGGTAGCAGCTGCCACTAGTAATACTCGAAAGAGAATCCGGCAGGCTGGTTGTACTTTTGCTTGTACTTTTACCTTGCTTTGTGCACTGGAGCGCAGTCATGTTGAAACAGGAAGGGGCCATCCCCAAACTGTTCCCACAAAGTTGGAAACATGAAAGCGTCCAAAATGTCTTGGTATGCTGACACCTTAAGAGTTCCCTTCACTGGAACTAAGAGGCCAAACTCAACCCCTGAAAAAGAACCGCACACCATAATCCCCCCTCCACTGAATGATTTGGATCAGTGCACAAAGCAAGGCCCATAAAGCACAGATGAAGGTGGGGGGTTTGGGGTGAAGGAACTTAACTGGCCTTTACAGAGTCAGAATTAGAGTGGAGACTGGGAACCAGGCCTTCTTGTCCAATATCAGTGCCTGACCTCACAAATGCGCTTCTGGAAGAATGGTCAAACATTCCCATAGACACTCCTAAACCTTGTGGACAGCCTTCCCAGAAGAGTTGAAGCTGTTATAGCTCCAAATGGTGGGCCAACTCAAAATTGAACCCTACGGACTAAGACTGGGATGCCATTAAAGTTCATGTGCGTGTAAAAGCAGGTGTCCCAAAACTTTTGGTAATATAGTGTATGTCTTGTTGTTTTCTACACGTATTTGGGTGCTGTAAGTAGTTAATTCTACATTATTTTGTTCCACACTCCTAAACCTCGTGGACAGCCTTCCCAGAAGAGTTGAAAATGTTATAGCTGCAAAGGGTGGGCCAACTCAATATTGAACCCTACGGCATTATGCACTAAATATACACCGATGAGACATAACATTGTGACCACTTTCCATATCATTGTGACCACCTATCTAAGATTACCTAGGTCTTGCTTTGAGGCATGGACTCCACTAGACAAAGTGCCACACTGCCTCCTTGCCTTTTTCTCGTTCTGCATTCGTGTGCCATTTCTTCCCCAGATAAGGCATGCGCGCACACCCGGCTGGCTGCCCATGAGCCTGATTTTCCTTCCTTGGACCACTTTTGGTAAGTCTTGACCAGTGCAGACCGGGATGTCCAAAAAGAGCTGCAATTTTGTAACTACTCTGGCCCAATCTTCCATTATAATTTGGCCCTCGGCAGAGATGCTCAAATCCTTATTCTTGCCCATTTATTCTGCTTTCAACACATTAACTTCGTGATTCGTCATAGCTGATTATGTGGTAAAGAGCTTCAGACAAAAGCTCTGTACCAGGATCCGAGATTCGGTTTGTCAGACTGATACACCACTGATCGCCACGCTGTGCCCCCCGTGAGCGCGCACCCCCGCAGGCACGCGCTGGCTTGTTATCCTGCTGTACGTCATATGACACCCAGTCAGGATAACTGAACCACTTCCCGGCCGTCATTCTGCATATGGACGGTAGAGAAGTGGTTAAACTTTAATTGTTGATTTGGATTGGAATGTGCCTTTAAGGCTTATGATTGTTAAAGGGGTCATTTCAGATGAAATCTGAGAAGCCATAAGATCAGTAATAATATTTTACAGCGGAGTCCTAATTTAAACACTGGAGGTTTCTGTTGCCCTTTACCTGAGATTAGTGTTAATTCCAGAACAGAGATGACCTATGCAGCCGTCAGCAGGCATCATGCACCCTCGCTGTATATGAGAAGCAGCTGTGGCAGTTAAGAGTCATGCCGCCAGGTATGAATACACTACAGTAATCTGTATGTAACTGAATATAATAATAATAAAATAATAAATTCCTTAAAAAAATAATGAGCTGATACATAGCTACTCCTTCTGTCCCCAACAACAGCCACAGTATTAATTAGCCATCATCTCTTGTTATGCACCTGCTAATATCTCCATTCAATTATGTATTCTTTTAAATAATTCTTTGGTTTTCTAAGTCTGATGTTCCTCTTGTTTTGATCATTTGTGTTCTGGCTGTAACAAGTAATTTAAAAGCGTACCCTGGAGTCTGCCCTATCCAACCTAAAAACACCTAAGAGGCAGCGAAGAATGAAGCCAATGCTGGTTTGTGATACAGGAGTGCCCCCTATTGGTAGACTAAAATGTGTTTTGTCTTTTTACTAGAATGGTAAACATTTTACAGATTAATTTTTTTTTTTTTCTAAACACAAAATGTTTTATTTCCCCCCCTTATTGTATGTTTTTTTACACTCTACCAATAATGTAACTGCTTATTATTTAATAGTAGAGCTATGGGGGTGTTTATAAAAATCTGGATATATTCTGTCCTCATTTTTTCACATCATTTTTTGATGCTATTAAAAGTTTGTGAGACAGTTGGTGAATTTTGGTGAACTAATGTGTCTACGAAAGCCCACTAGTGATCAGGGCACATGTAGCAGCTATTGACAGCCTTGTGCTATTATGAAGGCTTCATTGCTACTACATGTTACACTGCATTGTTCTCTATGTTTGACTGATTGATGATTGATGATTGCTAGTGATTACCTGGAAGACGATCATCACTCCTGCAAGTATTGCCCATCCCTTCAATGTGGAAAATTGCAAGGGGTGTGAATACTTTTTCAAGGCACTGTAGATGTGGTGTCTATGCCGTAGATAAGAATCCACACAGACACTACTGATAAACTCCACCAAACCAACAGTCCGCAAATTAAGGTATTTTTTCCTCAAATGTTGTGCTTGATAAACTGTTGCACTCATATCATGAACAAAAAAAAAAATATAACTGCCAGTATTTTATTCTCCAGGGTCTCTGCTTTTGGAAAATATATAATTATTGGGGGTTTTAACTAATCTTCAGGTCTAAAATGATTTTTAAACATGTGTGCAAAAAAACCCAAAATTTTCCCATAAAATCCCCCAAAAAAACCTTTACATTTTCAGTTGTAACTAGAGTTGAGTGAACACCTGGAACCTCCGAACGAACTTTGGGAAAAAGTCCGGGTTCGGCACCGAACATTGCCCGGACGTTATCCCGGACCCTGAACCCCATTGAAGTCAATGGGGACCCGAACTTTAGGCACAAAAATGGCTGTAACAAAGTCCTGGCAAGTGCTAGAGGGCTGCAAAAGGAAGTAAAATGGGGGTAAGAGTAGGACAAGTGCCCTACAAAAAAATGGGGATAGGGAAAATAAATTAAAATCAAATAAACTAGGAGATGATTTTTGAACAATAATGTGTCACTTACAGCTGCAGCTAGAACCTCTCCCTTTAGAACTAGGAGATGATTTTTGAACAATAATCTGTCCCTCTAAGCAGAAGCCTCTACCTAGTGCAGTCAGATCGCCCAAAGCAGCAGTATGTGAAATCTCAAATTACTCCCACAATCTGATCGTTGTGTACGATCGTAATGATCGTTGTGTTAGGCAGGGTTTGATCTGCAATCTGTCACTCAAAGCAGCAGTATGTGAAATCTCAAATTACTCCCACAATCTGATCATTGTGTACGATCGTATGACGACGAAACTCACTGTCTAACGTCTAGTTTGGGACGGATTGTGTTGCTAGTAATGCTAGCATGTGTTGCTAGTCTAACACCCTCATTAAACTCTAAAGTGTATGACGACGAAACCCGCTAGACTGACGTGATCCATCTCCGAAGACGAATCTCCCTGTCTAATAACAAGTTTTTAGTAGAGGATCAAGATTTCCCTCTCCAAGATCGACGTCGACATTCACTGTGTAATAACAAGTTTTTAGTAGAGGATCAAATAAACTAAAATTAAATAAAAGGGATAGGGGTAAAAAAACATCCCGTGAACAGGATGAGAATGGGGG
>BLSH010114109.1:638456-653613 GCA_018402905.1 Glandirana rugosa | reverse complement strand
AAACCCCACAGACCCTGGGCCTGGGCTTGTGCCTACAAAGTTTTTGCAAACCCCTCAAATTTCTGCAATCTGTCCCTCAGAGCAACAGTAGTAGTAATCTCAGGATGCAGGATCAGATGTTAAAATGTCTGCAATCTGTCCTTCACAAAAACGCTGGCAGCATCTTCTCCCTACACTAACCCAAGAGCATGTGACATGCAGCACTGTGACTCCAGCCTCATATAGAGGCTGGGTCACATGATGCACTGGCCAATCACAGCCATGCCATTAGTAGGCATGGCTGTGATGGCTTCTAAGGGCAAACCAGTGAAACGCTTGTTGATTGGCTACCCTGCAGCTATTCAACATGCGTGATCAACTACCAGAACCCAGAACCTGAACCCAAACGTTTTTGAAACATCCGTGTTCGGGTCCGGGTCCCAGACACCCCAAAGTTTGGTACGGACCCGAACGTTACAGTCCGGGTTTGCTCAACACTAGTTGTAACCTGACAAAACGTGGAAAATTCCAAGGGGTATGAATACTTTTTCAAGGCAATGTAGCTTACTTATAATATTACATTGGACTATTATTTTACGATGAGACCTCTTGGGAGCTCCATGATAGGATTGCTGTTTTAGTCTGGGATATCCATCAATATGCTTATATACACTGATCAGCCACAACATTATGACCAATGACAGGTAAAGGGAATATCTCGTTACAATGACATCTGAAATTTGGCGGGATATATAAGGCAGCAAATGAACATGTTGTCCATGAAGTTGATGTGGTGAAAGCAGGAAAAGAATGAGCATCACAGTTTGTTGCGCATGGGGCTGTGAAGCCCATGGTGACCCGTGTCCACAGCCAAAAGCTTCTACAATGGTCACATGGACATCAGAACTGGACTACAGAGCAGTGGAAGAAGGTGGCCTGGTCTGATGAATCATGTTTTCTTTTACATCATGTGGAAGGCCGGGTGTGTGTGCGTCACTTACCTGGGGAAGAGATGGCACCAGGATCCGATATAAGAAGGCAAGCTGGCAGAGGCAGTGCGATGCCTTGGGAAATGTTCTGCTGGGAAACAGTGGGTCCTGCCATTCATGTGGATGTTACTTTGGTGTCCATGCCTCAATGGGTCAGTTCTGTTCTAGCAAAAGGGGGCCATACTCAATATTAGGTGGGTGGTCATAATGTTATGGCTGATCGGTATATATATACCAAAAATAATATCTAAAATAAAATAAGAAATATGTTTTTTGACTTAATATCTACCTTACATCACATTGCTAATTGCATATTGGACTTGTGTGTAGCCCAAATACTGACATTTGCACTTAAAACTGTTTTAGCGACTTTTGGAAATGCCAATAAAAACTTGGTTGTGCCAGTAAATTTTGGGTGTTGTGTCAGTAAATTTTAATCTGGTAGGTTGGCAACAGTGAGAATTTGAAATGATAACCGTCTGACCTTTTGGCCACTCTGTAAAGTTGATATTTTTCAGATTATGCCATACTGCTCTTTGAATGTTGATGTGAATCTTGAGGAAGCAACTAGATTTGTGAAATGCGTCGATCTACTGCACCAATTATATCAATATGTCTACCACATGTGTGTAATGTGTAACATGGTTCTCTCGTTTTAATATGTTTAACCATTGTAATAAAGACTTTATGTTTTTATGATTTTTCATGTTGTGTATTCGTGTTATATATAGAAATCCCTCTATATACTAGTCTCCCACTTATATTTAATGAGAGAGTATACTGAAGAAATCATCTCTAATAATCTCTTCAGATTGACCAGTGTTTGTAACTAGACATGTCCATGACAAAAACATTTGTTTTGTTTCGATTCGTTAATCTAGTTATTTCTTTTAGTTAAATTCGGTTGATGCGTTCAATTCATACTCGGAATTCATATTCGGAATTCATATTCTGAATTTTTCAAATTTTCTTTGAATTTGCCGACTTTTTTCAATTCAAAACATTCAAATCTATAAATTTTCGAATCGGTTGAAACAAAAATGTTATATTTTTTCGATTTGAATGCAGCAAAGTGAACAAACAAAAGAAAATCTTCATCAAAGATTACAATGACCCTTTAAATCACCTTTGGCTTAACAAACACAGCATTATCTTGAAATGGTACTCTAATAACACACACAGTCTTTGATTTCAGAAATATGTTTACAGTTCAAACTCGAATGGAATGCAATGTAATATTCGATTTGAATTTCAATTCAAATTTCGGAAATTCTGACGAATTTAGTTATTCGGAACATTCAGTAAACTTCATTTATACTGTAATTCGGATATTTGGTTATATCCAAATCTCCGAATAATGAAAAATTTGTCCGTAATTCGGAACAAAATGAACCGCATATGTCTATTTGTAACCCCACAATTTCATATTCCTAATATATGTCTGGTGTACCATTTACTTGTATGAGAAAGTCTCCGGATCGAATTGGCTTCAAAAGAGAGCACTGCGCCCTGAGCCCATCTACTTCTGTGACAATAACAAATTAGTATTCGCTAATGTCGTCCTGCTTCTCTTCCTGGCCAATCAGGAAGCGGGTCCTGAGACCCAATTGGCCGGGGAGTCTTAGTGAGTGTGAGGCAAGGGCAAGGGCAAGGGCAAGGCTTTTTTGCAGCTCCCCTAAAATATTGAGCACCAGCCGCCACTGCTGGACAGCGAAGTGAAGCGGCTTTAGTATACCAGTTGCAGATAGAGGAGGAAGCCTGTAGGATTAAGGCATACAGTAAGCATATAAGAGGGGCTTGGTGACTGGCTGAATATGGCAACAAGAGCACAAGTCCCCACTCCCGTCCTACTAAAACACTATCCCTCTTGCTGAGATTGAACCCTCCATCATCTTGCTGCACCTTTTTAATGGAATCCAGGAAATGACATGACATTCACATCACAAGGACATACATCCTGGAGTCATTTGACATTATGCACTCAATCACATTTAGTGGGTGGTTTGCAGTAATCACATGCGAAAGCATATGCAGCACCTCAGTAGCCGTTCCAGGATTGCACTCCAGAGGCTACTGACAGGAGGTGAGGAAGCAATGTGATGCCTCCTCACCGCTTGTTTTAACCCCATTTTTGCTAACAATCACCCTGCAACCACATGCATTGCACACGGTTGTGGGGAGTTTAAGGCACTGCCCCATTGTATGTGTAGCATTGAATTTGTAGTATTCAGGAGGCTTGCCACCCGCTGAGTGATGCATGTCAGGTCATATTTGCCGCGGCTGTAAAGTGAAGCATCGAGGCTGCAGCATGTAAACATCCCCCTCCGCTGCCTATTGCAGCTTAAAGGGGGTGGTGGTCGGGCAGCAGAAACACAACTCAATCGCACATTTTTGCTACCCTCCAACCACAAGTCTAAACAAGGCCTTACTGTAACCATAAGAAACTGATAAGCAGCACTCTATGGACTGGACAGAGTCATAGAAACAATAAGAATGATAATTAAAAAGCCAACTATATCAATGTAAGCCCCCGGGCATGGAGGGGTTAACACTATCCGGAGGGCTCGCTGGTGGAGCATGGAAGGGCACCAAGGACCATGCTGGGATGGATAGAGACCTGGTAGAGGTGATGCACCTATTGGCTGCTGGCTGGGGGCCGAACCTCAGTCTTGTGCAGATGGTGGTGGTGCCGCGAGTAGAGGGAGAGCATGGGATCAGAAGCCTGCATCCCTGTTGACTCTCATTTCCATCAGCCAGACTCCATCCAGTGGATACCTCAGACTCTCAACTTGGCCTGGGTTGGCCCCACGCCCTCCTTCTACCCGCGGCACCACCACCGTCTGCACACGGCCGAGGTTCGGCCCCAGCCAGCAGCTAATAGGCGCATCATCCATCCCAGCATTGTCCTTGGCGCCCTTCCATGCTCCACCAGTGAGCCCTCCGTATAGCGTTAACCCTTCCATGCCCATGGGCTTACAGTGGTATCGGTGGCTTTTCAATTATCATTCTTATTGTTTTTATGACCCTGTCATTTTATGCAGCATGACTTTGCCATCGGCATAACAAACCAGTGATTTTTATGGTTCCAACTTATTGCCTACACATTATTGTTTGGATCCAGTCCATAGAGCGCTACTTATGAGTTTCTTATAATAATGCCACATTTTCCCAATGTTATGGCAGCCGCACTGGTTTCTGGTCCATAATATACATTATCTGGATTGGCACACTACACCACAGGACCCAAGGTTGTTATAGCGCTATACGAATTATGTTTTTTCTTACTGTAACCAGACCCAATTTTGGTACAGAGCCACCTAGTGGCAAAGTAGTTAACTGCACCTGCCTACATCCATATCAACTTATTCCTTTACCCCCTAGCCAGACAAGTATTTATCATAGCAAAGGCAGGAAACTACTGCATGGGTAATTTATTGGTAGCTCGGAGTGGGACTTTAAAGCAATAAAAAAACTTGACAAGGGTTTTAACCTTCCCTAAAGAAAAGCTTTGGCTATTCATACACTTTAATTTAAATAATAGAAGTACATATAAGTTAATTGGTGATTTTATTGCATGTTGCGTCCTTCATATTTCTGTGAGAGCATTTTACTTTGCTAAACTAACAGTAGGCATGCTGCATGATAATACTGCATATATTACTAAGAAGTTGATATTAATACCCTACTTAATATATTATGCCCCAATCGTGCTTTGCTGTTAATTCTCCCGTTTAGAGTTTTCAAAGAAAACGCTCTCGCCTCACCTGTTACACATCAAAGAAGTCTCTCTGGAGCCTGAGGGACGACCGTTCTTATAATGAGACCAGATAACATCAGAGAAAAGTTATTTCTTGTGGCCCCTATGAGACTTCTTTCTCGCCATCCTAATATTGATTGTACTGTTACATTAAATGTGTTGATCACAGACAGATAATCCTTTCTTTAAGCCATATTTGTAAATAATAGCGTGCCGATTTTATAATAGGAGCCGAGCTTAGAACCAGCCCTGGTAAAGACACATTGCGTCATCCAGAATGGTACAGTTTAATAACGTGGTGCTCAGATGTCTGATTTATTATCTTCAGATCATCCATCGCACAAGAGTTATGTTTGTACCGCTTTCTCAGATACACGCGCAAGGCATTTTAGGACGCAATCCTTTTTTTGCACTGAATAGCACTGATCATAAGTCAAGTCTTTAAAGCCCAAATCTGGGAAATGTGCTGACATTGCAAGGCTGCAAGGGTTAATTACTCTCTTAGTCTAGAGGAGAGGAAGAGTGCTTTCACTTGCCTGATCCTCCACTCCCCTGGTAGATGGCGCTCTCTCATGCTCTGATGGTGGACTGTTCCTTGGTGTAATCATGTCCAATGCAGAGCTCTGGCCCCCTACATTGGTCTTGATGATGTCGGGAACTTAGACCAATGGAGCATGGGGAGAAGACACTGTGGGGAGCAGTCTAGCAGCCTGGAGGAGCAGAGGATCAAGTGTGTAAATCTACTTTAACATGTCCACTAGAGCCAACTGCATACCTCAAACCTTTTTGAGATGGGAATGAGGGACGCCTATTAGCAAAAGTATGTAGGCATAGGACACCCCCCTGCCACGCCCCCTTAAAGGAGAATTATACAAAAAAAAAGATTTGTTAAACCCCCCCCGTGCTTTTTTTTACAACTATGATTCCTTTATATTGGCTTTCAAACTTTAAAAATGCAGCAATTTAGAAATTGGATGAAAGGTTTAGCACCGGGAAACACTTTTTGAAAGATAAAACAAGCATTTTATATACAACTATATAGATCAGACCAAAATGAGGGACAAATGAGGAGGAAAGAGGGACAGAGGAACTTTGCTCCAAATCAGGGACAGAACCTCGAAATCAGGGACAGTTGGGAGCTATGCAAATGAGCAATAATCCCTTGCAGTGTGGGCCTAGCCCCATTACAAGGGATAGTTGTCAAGTTTCCCAAAGTTGGGCTTTAAGGTCTTGTGAAATAATAATAAATAATTACACAATAAAATGTAGCATCCTTCTGACCCCCACAAAGGCATCGCTGCCAACACTCTGAAAAAACAATAGGGTCACTTTTTTGTACGTAGGTGGAGTCTTATTTTAATCAAGGATGGATCATTCATTTGTAGGTGTGGCTTAGTAGTGAGAAAAATGTGCCGCGCTCATAGAGAAATGGGCGTGGTTTAAATAAAATACTGGGTGTGGCTTAACAGGGATGTGGTTAGAGTCTGAGATGAAAGAGGGATGAAGGGAGAAGGAAGAGAGGGAGAGAGGAAGAGAGAAAGAAAGAGAGAAAAGGAGAAAGAGGGAGAGAGAAAAAGAGAGATTAGAGAAATGGAGAGGGTCAGAGAGTGTGCGGAGATGATACAAAAGACGGCCTGGGAGTGTGCAAAGATGATACAAGAGACGTCAGAGAGTGTGCGGCGATGATAAAAGGGACGTCAGAGATTCTGAGAAGGTGGTACAAGAGACATCAGAGAGTGTGCGGTGATCATAGAAGAGACGGTCAGAGAGTGTGCGAAGATGATACAAGAGACGGTCATAGAAACATAGAAACATAGAAAAGTGATGGCAGAAAAAGACTGAGTAGTCCATCGAGTCTGCCCCTTTTTATTTATTTATTTATTTTTAATTTTTTTTTTTTTACATTAACCTTGTTGTCTGACTATAGATTTATGATTATCCCAAGCATGTTTGAAGCCATTTACTGTTGACTGTCTCACAACCTCTGTTGGTAGTTTATTCCAATCATCAACCACCCTTTCAGTAAAATAATACTTTCTAAGATTAGTTTTGAACTTCCCCCCAGTTAGTTTGAGGTCCCCGTGTTCTTGATTTTGGTTTCATATTGAAAAGACTGCCCTCCTGAACCTTATTCACCCCCTTAATGTATTTAAAGGTTTCAATCAATGTCTCCCCTCTCCCTTCTTTCCTCCAGACTGTACATATTAAGTTCCTGAAGTCGCTCTTGATATGTTTTATCCCCCAGACCTTTCACCATTTTTGTTACCCTTCTCTGAACTCGTTCTATCTTATCAATATCTTTTTGTAAGTGAGGTCTCCAGAACTGGACACAGTATTCTAAGTGAGGTCTCACTAAAGATCTATATAGAGGAATCAGAACCTCCTTCCTCCTGCTGGTGATCCCTCTACTGATACATCCCAGAATTCTATTTGCTTTAAGAGAGTGTGCAGAGGTGATACAAAAGACAGTCAGAGTGTGTGGACATGTTACAGGAGATGGTCAGAGAGTGTGAGGATATGACACAAGAGACAGTCAGAGAGTGTGCGGACGTGGTACAGGAGACTGTCAGAGAGGGTGCGGACGTGGTACAGGAGACAGTCAGAGAGGATGTAGACATGGTACAGGATATAGTCAGAGAGGGTGCAGACATGGTACTGGACTTAATGTGCACCCTCCAACGCAGCTCTGTACTCCCCAAACACAAAGAATGTCCAGCAGATCACCCCATGGGCACTCACCTGCAACATCCTGGTGCCTGCAGCATCTCCTCCTGCACCTCTGGCTGTCAGCACACTAAGAATTTAGGGGGGGGGCAGACGGCAGCTCTGTGGTGCCCGCGGGATCTCTCTCCAGCTAGAAGGTCTCTTCCTCGTGTACAGTGGAGAGGGTAGGGGCCTCTGACCCGGGCAGCTAATCAGCTTTAGTGTACATGCAAATTGCTCTGATTGCACACTGAAGAGAGAAGCCGATTAGCTGCCCGGGTTGACATTGAGCCCAATTAGGACAAGGGAGCTAACAAAAATAAAACTGAACTCCAGGAAAATAGCTTAAAACAGAACTACACTGCATCTTAGCACCACAAACCAAAAATAATGTTTAATTTATTTTTAATATTCAAAGCAAACTCCCCCATCTATTCTTACCTCCATGCTTTATTTTGTTGAGAAATCACTCTGAAAAACACCTCCCTAGCATTTCTGGCTGAGACCATCTTGGGTAAGGGCAGATGATTCATATAGCATTTACTCTCTGGGATCCATTTGCCCTTAGTACAGGCATGCAGGCAGGAGGGTGCGCTTAGCTGAGAAAGTCCCTCCTCCCCTACTGCAGACACCTGGGATGTATGGCACCATGTGCCTAGGCCTGGAAACCAGAAAGTAAGTAACTGAATAAATGTGAAAAATATGTTTAAAACAAATATATATGATATCCTTTCTTATCTATTTTCTAATGCTAGTAGCATAACAATTAAAAATCATCAATATTGAGTGAAAGAGTGAAGCTCACCTTAAAAATGGAACTTTACTGATAACAACTTGATAACAAATAATATTCTTTAGCAAGGAACATACAGTACATTCCACATTAATAATTATGCTACCAACATTATTGTGTGCTGTAAATTTCCTCCAGCATTGCTCCTGTTTCTTCTTGCTGAAGGCTGCCATTTTGCTGAAGCCCAGAGCCCCTGAGCAGCAGTAAACCTTTACGCTGTTAACAGATCGGCCTCCAGTGGCTCTGATTTTCAGCACAATGCCAAAATTGGAGAGCAACTGAGCACGTGTAGAGCAGGGTGATACAGTGCATTGCTGGATTTTTAACAGCAATATAGACACTTATTTTTTTTTTATCTCAAAGAAAGAACTTTATTCAGCATTAGGTATAAACAATACAAATTCCAGTGCATAAACACCATGGAGATATAACAATCATATTGGGGTTATCAAAGGAATACATATGATAGTGGGCATAGTCCTCATTAAATAATACAGCCAGCAAGATCATGGAAACAGAGGCACAACCCCCCCAACACTCAGAGACAGAAAAAAGACCTGATTGTCACTGATGTTGTTCTCAACCAATCAGTAATCGATTCAGTAGAAGATTAACCAAAGCTAAACCCGGAGTGGCCAGCCACAGGGTCCACACTTTGTCAAATTTTCCAAAACACCTTCTGTGTTGAAAAATATACCTTTCAAGCCTAATGCTATCACCCATCCTTTGCACCCACTCCTTTACTGTAGGGGGATCAGTGGACGTCCAGTGTTTTTAAATGAATAGCTGAGCCTGAAAAAGAGCTCTGGTTATGGCCTGCATAACTTCTCCAGGGAGATTACCCAGTATACACTGTTTAGGGTCCTCACCCAGAGAGGTCTGAAAAACTGTATTAAGGGTCGCTATAACTCCTTTCCAATACAAGTGTAATTTCGGACACCGCCACATAATGTGAATTAGATCCCCATGATCCTTAAAGCACCTAGTACATATAGGATTTTCTCTTATACCCATCAAAAAAAGTCTTAAAGGGTTGTAATGGACTCTTAACAGTAAATAAAGTTGTGATAGGCGTTGTGCCCCATTTAGACCCCTTTCACACTTGTGCGAGTTGTCCTGTGACTTGGGACTGCAAAGTCGCATGACAAGTCGTTCCCCATTATTTTTAATGGGTACCATTCATATCTGTACGACTTTCAAGTCGCGCCGACTTCAAAGTAGTCCCTGCATTAATTTGGTCCAACTTTGATGCAACTTGAGGTCCATAGACTTCAATGTTAAATCCTCAAAGTCTCATACAAATCGCACCTGAATAATATAGATGCGATTTCTGTACTACTTCTGTAGGACTTTGCAATATGTTTTAATTGAGCCAAAGTTACAACAAAGTCAGACCAAAGTCGTACTGATCCTAAACCGCGTCAAAATTTCAGTAAAATCGAGGCAAAATTGTGGCAAAAAATTGTGGTAAAATCGGGTTGCACAAGTGTGAAAGGGGCCTTAAGGAACACTGTTGAACTGCTAGGAGGGCCTCCTCCCATTGCTCTTCTTCAAATGTGCCTACATCTTTTTCCCAATGGGAGGACACCCCGCTTAGGGTAGTCTCTAAGAAAACTGTTTAACAACATGGAGTAACACTGCGATATAAACCCCTTATACAGTATATAGTCACCTCGCCCATATAGTTAAATATGGGGGAGGGAGACAGAACCCATAGATCAGTTCCATGCTGCACCTGGACTGCATGACGCAGCTGCATATAATACAACTGCATCGAGGAGGGCAGGCGAAACATGGTTTGTAGTTTGGGGAAGGGGCGCAATGTCCCCCCAGAGAAAATATGTCTCAAGTGAGTGACACCATACCCCATATTGCAATAGACACTTATTTTTAATGTGTTACATAGCTATACCTGTCAAAGGGGCCAGCCTGAAGTGATCCAGCAAGACTTAATTTTCTGACTAAAGTTCCACTTTAATCTGGTTCCTCACCCTCCCCAATCCCCTCTGTAAGCCAAAATTCTTCCCAAAATAAAATCCCCAAAATGCACTCTCCTTCCAGTACAAATCCCCCATCTTAGCTCAAATTCCCCCAATCTTCACTCACAGTACACATAAAAAGTCCCCAGTACAATCCCTCTATCCCTCCCTGAAACATATAGACCTAGGGAAGCTTCCCTTGGCTTTGAAGTTGACTAATTTTTGACAGGCAGCTTGGAGATGCCGGCTGCCGCAGTGGTGGGACATTGTAACGTCTGGGACCCGGGGTACCTTGCAGGAGATATGGAGCACATGCCTGGGTACCAGGTGCTAGCAATGCTTCTGGCTGTAAGGGCTTTGCTTACTTGCACCCTACCTTCATTTTCTGCTGCCAGGACAGGAGCAGCATGGAGAGGAGATAGAGGGTGGGTAAGCAAACTCTGCACATTCCCAATCTGACAGCATTCCTGTGTTAACTCCTGTATCCTCCTGAGCTCTGCCAGAAGTGAGGAATTGAATGGGGGGGAAGAGCACAGCCAGCACCTATTCCCGAATCGCTCCTCCTCTCTGCTGCTGTCACTACTTCTGTAGGGAGTTTCTACTGCAGTAGCAGTGGGAACTTACCTTGTGCCACCCCATCACATGAGTTCACTGTGCCAGGGGTAACTGCCCCTCCTGCCACCATCCTTTTCTAGGCCGTGTCCTTCTGTATTGTTGCAATTCTCCTCTCCATTTCCATCCAGAGTTTCAGCTAAGCTCGGAAGGGAAAAAGCAAAGTGCACTCTCCATTCCCTACACCCTTCTACTTGTGGACTCTTGCACCCTGCTCCTACCTCACTTGAGTGACGAGGACAATACCACTAAAATAGGGACTGACTACTAAGGGCTCCACCCTGCTACGCATAGCAGCACAGAAAAAAATCAGAAGAGGTGAATAAGTCTATTTAGTATTTTATTCATAATCAAATTGTGATTCTAATTATTTTTTCCCCCAGAAAGGTAAAAATACAATCTAAAGCCAGGGCTGTTCCATTGACTGAGAGTGGCAGCTCAGACTGTTCAGCATCTCTCGGCTTTCTCATCAGGAATGTACAGTTGAATGGCCCCTGGCAAATATGTCACATTGACTTAGTGACTTTGCAGCCAAGCACAAACAACTTCTGCTGCAGTTCTGAGCACAGAGCGCCACGTGAGTGTCCACTAAGACTCTTCGGGGTTTTGTAGTCATGGCTTGAAATGATCTTATAGCCATCAATGTCGCCTGCTTATGCATAATGTACGCATTTTGTTCAGCAACTAAAACATGTCATACGATTGTGTATCATGTATTCACAGCTCGCTCACAGTACAGATGCTAGTGTTATCATTATTTATTTATTTTGATTATTACATCTTTATGGGTAATACTTATTTATCTATGATCATCTATGATACGCACTCATAAAAAGTGTTATGGGTAATTATGCCAATTGCTTTAATAATGTGTTAATGAAAGTTTGGCATTTCCTGTTAAAATATCCTCTACATTTCTACTTTTCTGTAACATTACATGCAATCGGGTTGATTTACTAAAGCTGGAGAGTGCAAAATATGGTGCAGCTCTGCACAGAGACCAGGTTCCAGGTTTTTTCACAAAGATTGATTAAACAAGCTAGAAGCTGATTGGCTACCATCCACAACTGCGCCAGATTTTACACTCTCCAGTTTTAGTAAATCAACCTCAATATATCTATAGTTATATACACTATATTGATAAAAGTATTGGAACACCCGTCTTTATCCACATGTGAACTTTAATGGCATCCCAGTCTTAGTCTGTAGGGTCCATTATTGAGTTGGCCCGATAGAACACCTTTGGGATGAATTCGAGGGAAGACAGCAAGCCAGGCCTTCTCGTCCAACATCAGTGCCTGACCTCACAAATGCACTTCTGGAAGAATGGTCAAACATTCCCATAGACACTCCTAAACCTTGTGGACAGCCTTCCCAGAAGAGTTGAAGCTGTTATAGCTGCAAAGGGTGGGCCAACTCAATACTGAATCCTACCTTACCCATCCCTACTAAGACTGGGAAGCTATTAAAGGTGTTGTATGCTCTTCTAAAAAAAAAAGTAAAGGGGAGCTCTTTTTTCCGGCAGACTTCGCTGGGACATCACTGAGCATGCACCACTGATGTCAGCGATTGCATTCAAGTGGACTATCTCCTAAACTGTACAGGTTTAGGAGATATTCATTTTACCTACAGGTAAGCTTTATTATAGGCTTACCTGTAGATAAAAAATAGTTTATGAGTATAAAACCACTTTAAAGTTCATGTACGTATAAAGGCAGGTGGCCCAATACTTTTGACAATATAGTGTATATAAATATAGGTGCGGTGTCTCACAAAAGTGAGTACACCCCTCACATTTTTGTAAATATGTTATTATATCTTTTCATGTGACAACACTGAAGAAATGACACTTTGCTACAATGTAAAATAGTGAGTGTACAGCTTGTATAACAGTGTAAATTTGCTGTCCCCTCAAAATAATTCAACACACAGCCATTAAACACTTCAATCCCGGAAGGGTTTCCCACATTAGGACCAGAGCACTTTTTGCGATTCAGCACTGCGTCGCTTTAACTGACAATTGTGCGGTTGTGCAACACTGTACCCAAACGAAATTGGCGACCTTTTTTCCCCACAAATAGAGCTTTCTTTTGGTGGTATTTTATCACCCCTGCATCACTTCTGATCACCGCTATAAACAAAAAAATAGCGACAATTTTGAAAAAAAGAATCGGCGTATATTGATGGCGTTTTTACTATTTTTTTTCTAGTAATGGCCGAAATCTTTTTTTTTTTTTATCAGGACTGCGATATTGCGGTGGACATGTCGTACATTTTTGACACTTTTTTGGGACCAATGACATTTAAACAGCGATCAGATCTAAAAATAGGCACTGATTACTGTGTAAATGTTATTGGCAGGGAAGGGGTTGACCTGCAGGGGGCGTTCAAGGGGTTAACTGTGTTTCCAGTGTGTGATCTAACTGTATGGGGGTTGGGCTGCCTGGGGCATAACAGATCTAAATGATCCCGAGTCTGTCATGTCCCCCCTCACAGAGCGGGGAACCGCTGTGTTTACATTGTCGGTTCCCCGTTCTGGCACTCTCACAGGTGATCACGGGTCGCCGGCGGACATTGAGCCTGCCTGTCCTGTGGCCCCACTCACAGAGCGTGCGGTGGCGTGTTTATAAACATTGATTTGTAGCAACGTGCCACTTTGTCACTGTATATATATATACTATACACGGTCAGCAAATAGTTAATCTCTAAACCACTGCCAACAAAAGTGAGTATACCCCTAAGTAAAAATGTCCAAATTGGGCCCAATTAGCCATTTTCCCTCCCCCGTGTCATGTGACTCGTTATTGTCACAAGGTCTCAGCTGTGAATGGGGAGCAGGTGTGTTAAATTTGCTGTTATCGCTTTTACTCTCTCATAATGATTACTGGAAGTTCAACATGGCACATCATGGCAAAAAACTCTCTGGGGATCTGAAAAAAAGAAGTGTTGCTCTACAAAAAGATGGCCTAGGCAAGAAGATTGCCAAGACCCTGAAACTGAGCTGCAGCATGATGGCCAAGAACATACAGCGGTTTAACAAGACAGGTTCTGCTTAGAACAGGCCTCACCATGGTTGACCAAAGAAGTTGAGTGCATGTGCTCAGTGTCATATCCAGAGGTTGTCTTTGGGAGATAAACGTATGAGTGCTGCCAGCATTGCTGCAGAGGTTGTAGGGGTGGGGGGGGTCAGCCTGTCATTGCTCAGACCATACACCACACACTGCATCAAATTGGTCTGCATGGCTGTCGTTCCAGAAGGAAGCGTCTTATAAGGATGATGCACAAGAAAGCCTTTAAACAGTTTGCTGAAGAAAAGCAAACTAAGGGCATGGATTAATAGAACCATGTCCTGTGGTCTGAGACCAAGATAAACGTATTTGGTTCAGATGGTGTCAAGCATGTGTGGCGGCAGCCAGGTGAGGAGTACAAAGCAAAGACAAGTGTGTCTTGCCTACAGTTAAGCAAGGTGGTGAGAGTGTCATGGTCTGGAGCTGCATGAGTGCTGCCGACACTGGGGAGCTACAGTTCATTGAGGGAACCATGAATGCCAACATGTACTGTGACCTATTGAAGCAGAGCATGATCCCCTCCCTTCAGGGACTAGGCCACAGGGCAGTATTCCAACATAATAATGACCCCAAAGACACCTCCAAGATGACCACTGCCCTGGTAAAGAAGCTGAGGGTAAAAGTGATGGACTGGCCAAGCATGTCTCCAGACCTAAACCCTATTGAGTATCGGTGGGGCATTCTTAAATGGAAGGTGGAAGAGCCCAAGGTCTCTAACATCCACCAGCTCTGTGATGTTTTTATAGAGGAGTGGAAGAGGACTCCAGTGGCAACCTGTGAAGCTCTGGTGAACTCCATGCCCAGGGGGGGGTCAATGCAGTGCTGTAAAATAATGGTGACCACACAAAATATTGACACTTTGGGCCCAATTTGGACATTATCACTTAGGGGTGTACTCACTTTTGTTGCCAGCGGTTTAGACATTAATGGCTGTGTGTTGAGTTATTTTGTTATTTTTTTATACAAGCTGTACACTCACTACTTTACATTGTAGCAAAGTGTAATTTCTTCAGTGTTGTCACATGAAAAGATATAATAAAATATTTATAAAAAATGTGAGGGGTGTACTCACTTTTGTGAGATACTGTATACAGATGGAATTAGCTCAAGCACTTCCAAGGATTCAATTCTTTTATCACATCTTCACTTTAGGGCTTCAAACATTCCCCCCTAATGAGGCATCTTCCTTAGAAAAACCCTGTGCACACCTATATAACCAAGGTGCTGGATGCTGATGCAGTCCAATTTTTTTTTGGCGGGGGGGGGGGGGGGGGTAA
>BLSH010114109.1:622876-638446 GCA_018402905.1 Glandirana rugosa | reverse complement strand
GTAAGACAGGATATTGCACTAAACGTATAGGCAAATGAGAGACGCACAATCTTCGCTAAGGGGAAAAGTGGGTTTGATAATAAAGTAGTTAGCAGTGTCTCCACCCGGGACTGACTACAGCCAGCATATAACATTAACCATAAGTATATAGATGCACGCCAGTATGTAAATAATACAAGCTTAACATAAGAAAAAAATACTAATTGTACATACATCCAATGTACAAACAGGAGTTATTAGTAAAGGACCCAACAAGAGTCCTGGTGGAATTGTGCACATATGACCGGTTATATGTAGCTAATAATGAAGATTCCTCCACGTGAATGTTGCACCAAAGTTTAATTGCATGGGCCCAGAAGGATAATCGCAATGCGGCATACATCTTGGTGTCAGAGACTTGAAGACTAGACCAGCGATAATGGGGAGATCTTCCAGCCATTGTCCAGCCAGCCTGGAATGCAGCTTCTCACCAGCAGAAACCATGGTGTGGCACCGGAACTCAGACTCAAGCTATATACTCTGCGTCTTAGTCCCTAGTAGCTTCTAAACTGCCATGCATCCGGACCTTTAATTGTCTTTGGGCCGTCGGATGCCTAAACTTGCTCTGACCTATGCTGGTTACTGAGCTGAGCTAAAACCAGACCAGAAGGGACAGGGGTAACTGAACTACATAAAGTCTATTGCAATAAACAGGTTCACCTATTAGCATATTGCAAGGTGACCACTACACAAGCACACATAGTATCACAGGCTGGCCACACATGGATCAAAATTTGGCCGGTTTCAGCAGGGACCAGCCTATGTTTTTATCCATCTATGGGCAGGCTGATTATACTGAATTTGATCTATTGATCATCTTGGGTACAACCAGCCTGTTGGATTTTGTACATGTGATTACCACCGGCGGCTATAGCTGTTAGCAGTAATCATTGGATTCTGCCACGCTGGCAGAACACATTATACATTAGCACTGTGGGAGGCCATCGATGTGGATGTTACTTGACATGTACCACTTACTTAAACATTGTTGTTGATTATCAAAATAGAAAAAAATTGAGACATATACTGCAGAGCATGGCACCACATCCAATCATATGAGAACACAAATGAAAAAAAGGGGGAAAAAAGGCAGAATTTAAAGGCTACAACTGAAATCCCAAATAGGAAAGGATTACAACACTTACATGTAGTTAAAAGACATAGTTATTTGAAATTGATTAAAATATTCCATTAAAATTGTAGATAGAAATTGGGTACATAAATATCAATACTGTTCCAAATATAGATACATAAGGAGCTGGACATAGAGATCCATGTAGGAGGCCCACAGATGGTATCCGAAGGGAAGGAAAGAGGTCCAAGAAAATCCTAAATGGTAGGAGGCCAAACTAACAGAATGTTCAATGTCAGCACCATAGGATCGCTACACGTTTCGCCGATGGCTTAATCAGGTGATCCTAATGGTACTAAGGGGGTACATAATAATTAATAATGTATTTGTGTGCTCATTATTTCCATAACAGAACATAATGTATAATAATTTCATAAGCTGGTTTAACATTTGCTCACTGTACACATCAAACATAATTCAGTTTGAAAAATAGATCCCATATCTTGAATTCAAGAAAAACATATACATATATGCTTCATTTCAAAAGAAGTATCAACATAGGGTAATAAAGACGAATTGCTTCCAATCCATATGCCCCAACTTGGTAGAGGGTATCCAAGAAAATCGATGCATCCAATTCAGGGAACAGTACACCATGTATGCCAAAACAGAAAGGCAAAGAACTAGAAAATTGGAATAAAAGAAGAAAGAAAAGCATTGATGCAAATGGAATAAATAAATTGATTGTATAAATCTTGTATATTGAAAATGAATTGGTTAACTTTTCATTTTCAGTTTTCTTTACCAATTATTAATCGGAATAGTGTCCATGTCTATCTTTACATAAAAAAAAATATTATTAATATTATATAAAAAATATTGAAAGATATATAGTTTTCTGATTGGCTTAATTTAGAATGGCCTTAGCAAAAATCAAAGGGACCATGGCCAAGTCCAACTCCTGAAAAACAACCCTACACCATAATCTCCCTCCACCAAATGATTTGGACCAGTGCACAAAGCAAGGTCCATAAAGACATGGATGAGCGAGGTTGGGGTGGAGGAACTTGACAGTCCTGACCTCAACCCGATAGAACATCTTTTGGGATGAATTAGAGCAGAGACTTCGAACCAGGCCTTCTCGTCCAACATCAGCGCCTATTCTCATAAATGAGCTTCTGGAAAAATGGTCAAACATTCCCATAGACACACTGCTAAACCTGGTGGACAGCCTTCCCAGTAGAGTTGAAGATGTTATAGCTGCAAAGGGTGGGCCAACTCGATACTGAACCCCACAAACTAACCCTGGGATGCCATTAAAGTTCATGTGTGTGTAAAGGCAGGTGTCCCAATACTTTTGACAATATAGTGTATATGCATCAAACTAGTCCTTCTTACTGCAGATCAGAGCGACAGCAGAATTTGTAAAAAAAAATGTATTAAATCCCTTGCAATGTGTATAGTTCACCTGGAGGGATTGTTTGTCTTCTTTTTTTTTTCTCACTCTAAGTGAAGTTGCACTTTAAACATAAAAGAGTATACAAAGCTATGCACTGACAAAAGATTCACCAGTAATTGAAATCTCAGAACATGAGGACGCCATTCATTTTCAGGTTAAAAAGTACAGCGTGTGTGTCGTACGTGGAGCGATCAGCTACAATAGGATCTAAAACAGCTTTGAATGAATACAGCATGTAAATACACATATGCCGCATTTTACAAAGCTGCTTGCTTTAACAACTGTAGGAGGGTTACATAAATACATTGATACGCTGATAACTAGATGACTTTGTTCACATGGAAATAGCCAGAAATATCAGATTGGAAATTCTTTGCTAGCTGATCTTGATTCATTAAAAATGTATAATATTTTTTAATGATTTTTTTAAACATACTTGAAAAAATACATTTTTTATTATATATAAATGTTTTAAAATTCCTTGTTTTCTGTATAGAGTTTAATTGTATATGTGCATGTAAATGGCCATATTTGATCTTTACAAACTCTGCTTTGCACCACGCAGTGTAAATCTAGAAACTTGTTATAAAGATGAGACTTTTGAGGCACAACATTTACATAAAAATACAATTTTTTTTATTACAAATGCCGCATATACAGTGTATATAGAGAAAATGTTCAGCTTTTTGTACAAAATAAGATAAAATTGCAAATTTAAAAAAACAACTTTGAACTCAAAGTATATCTATCCCATATGTTGTGGCTCTCGCATTTCCTGGGCTTACAAAGGTAACAATCTAAACAAAATAATTGTTACCTTTGTATACAAGATACCGGCGGCTGCTGAGGAAATGAACTCTGTCCATGAAACGTGTCAAGCCAAAATATATCAGTAGCTTTGGAATAGATACAGTTTGATGTCAAAAATGTTTTTTTTAAATGTGTGATTTTATGGTATTTTGTACAAAAGCAGAATTTTTTTTCTCTATATACAGTGGATATAGAAAAGAATCACCCCCTTTAAAATTATCAATTTTTTTTGCTTTGCAGCCTGAAATGATGACAAACACAGCAGCTTCCCATGGAGGCATTGGGCAGAGGAAAGGGGCCAGGAGCACAGGCGGGGGACCCAAAAAGAGGAGATTTGCGGGCGGTAAGCAGGAAAGTATAGACATATTTGTTATTTATTCATTTTTTTAACTACCTTTACAATCCCTTTAACCACTTCCCGACCGCACGCAGTATATTTACTGCGGCAGTGTGGCGCTGTCTCGCGAATTGTGGTGATTCGCTCTCGCGCAGCTAGGAGGACGCTCTCATGCCCGCCACACTCTGCAGGAGTGTGCCCGCGGCTTGGGTAGACCCGATGTCCGCCTGCGAGCCGCGATGACCTGCCAGAGGGAAAGAACGGGGAACCGCCAATGTAAACACGGCGGTTCCCCGCTCTGTCAGTGGGCATGTAAGAGATCTACTGATCCTTATCACTGGGTAGCCCAGCCCCCTCACAGTTAGAACATGCCTAGGGAACACAGTTAACCCCTTCACTGCCAATGACATTTATACAGTAATCAGTGGATATTTAAATTACTGATCGCTGTATAACTGTGAATGGTCCCAAAAAAGTGTCCAAAATGTCCGACATGTCCACTGCAATATCACAGTCCCAATAAAAATTACAGATTGCTGCCATTACTAGTAAAAAAAAAATAGTGAAAACGTATATATATAAATGAATTCTCATGGTTTGTAAACGTGGCCACTTTTGCGCAAACCAATATATAAACGCTGATCACAATTTTTTTTTACCACAAATATGAGGAAGAATATATATCGGCCAAAACTGATGAATAAATTTGTTTTTTATATATATATTTTTTTGGATATGAAATATAGCAATAAGTAAAAAAAGTTTATAGCGGTGATCAGAAATGACGCAGAGGTGATCAAATACCACCAAAAGAAAGCTCTGTTTGTGGGAAAAAAAGGGCGTAAATTTTGTTTGGGTACAACGTCGCACGAACGCGCAATTGTCAGTTAAAGCGACGCAGTGCAGAATCACAAAAAGTGCTCTGGTCCTACAGTGTGAAATCCTTCTGGTCCTTAAGTGGTCAAAGACCAATTTTCTTATAGCACTACCAAATTGAAAGAGAAGTATGGCCACAGCTTTTTTGGTCGTACTTCTCTTGTGTGTCACAGGAGTGCACTTACTTTTGCTCTCCTGTGACCCAGAATCAGCCGACAGCTAATATAGGGAAGTCTTGAAGCCCTCCTTAAATGCCCTAAAAAGTCTTTTAGTTTAAGTAAAACAAACACATAAAAATACATTTTATGGAGAGACGTACGCCAGGATCCCAGCCTGAGGTGAATTGCTGTGTAATGTCCTGAGCCCAGGGAGCTGGTTTACCGGAAAAGAAGAATGGAGCCATGGAGTATTTGATTGAGATCCAGGGGTCTGACTACGTGATGGTGGCCGCCAACACCGTGTGTGCCAACAGTATCATCGAGATGGAACACGAGGTGGACAAAATGTTCAAAATGAGTGAGAAGATCCTTCTTTTGTGTGTGGGAGAGGCTGGAGATACTGTGCAGTTTGCAGAGTACATTCAGAAGAATGTGCAATTGTACAAAATGAGAAATGGGTATAAATTTTCTCCCATTGCAGCTGCAAACTTCACATGCAGAAACTTGGCTGGCTATCTTAGAAGCAGGACTCCTTACCATGTTAACTTGCTGCTGGCTGGTTACGATGATCATGACAACCCTTCCCTCTATTACATGGATTACCTGGCAGCTCTGGCAAAAGCACCATTTGCAGCTCATGGCTATGGGGCCCTCCTCACTCTCAGCATCCTTGACCGCTACTACAAGCCAGATCTCCCACGAGAAGAGGCAGTAGAACTTCTTAAGAGATGTATAACAGAGCTTCAGAAGAGGTTTATCTCGAGCCTTCCCTCATTCACTGTGCGAGTCATCGATATGGAATCCGCAATCTGAATAACATTCCGGCATCAAATAATCTTCCCCTACCTGACAGTCTTTTTACATTGATTTCTAATGCTTTTGGAAATGAGTCAATAGACTTGCAAAAATGCAACAAGGGGGGGAAGGTGGGACTTTGTGTGAAGCAATTGGAAGTCATAAATAAAATTGATGGAAATATACAAAAATTATAAGATCGTTTATTCATACATATACTTATAAATACATACATCTGATCGAAAAGATCTCAAAGAGGTAATGCATGATAATCAATCATAAGCAGTTCATATAAAAAAGGATTTCCCCATCCATCAATTCATGGCAAAGGAATAATTGGTAGATAACATATTAAACGCTTTTGGAAATTAGGCTCAATAAATTGTCCCAGAATGGCGGAGCTTGGGATATGTGAAATAAAAAAAATAAAAAAATGTTATGAATATAACGATTGTAAGCTCTAACGAGCAGGGCCCTCTGATCCCTACTGTATTAAGTGTATTGTATTTGTACTGTCTACCCTCAAGTTGTAAAGCGCTGCGTAAATTGTTGGCGCTATATAAATCCTGTATAATAATAATAATAATAATAATAATAATAACGCCATATCAGTCGTGGCCTCCAGTGATGGAATCCTTGCCAATCACAATGACTTTTCACCCACAAATGTTGCTCTTCATCTTAGGTGACTTCATTGACCAGTTTAGGTTCTGCCCTCCCCTTCCTGGTCACCTTGGCTGCCTGGATAATGGTCTGCCACTATATGCTGAGAGTTCTCATAAAAATTCTACTGTTCCGTAACAGCGGGTACAGCATTAAGGCATTCCCTTGTTATTTAAAAGATTTGTGTGTTTTTATTTTTGCCCTTGAAGCTACATGAAAAGACTCTCTCCCCACTGCATCGTGTTTTTGCATCGGGACATGTCCCCCATGGCAATGCCCAGCTTCCCATGCCTTTTATACAGAAATGGATCTATTTGTCCTAGCAATGGCCAGAATTTACTAACAAGGTTTACCTAACATAGACTTCAGTGAGATTTACCACTAAGTTTGGTCAGATTTTCTCATCTCTAGTGGCTGCAATACACAGTTGTGATATAATGGTCATGATGGAAACCACAGGAAAAAAACTGCATTCAATCTTATATCACAATACGTTAAAGCTGAACTCTGGGCAAAAAAACTTTTCTCATGAAGTGCTGTGCCCGCACTTCATGGGTCAATTACTTGTTTTTGTCTACAGAATTGGAGAATGGAGATTAGCTTACCTAATCCTCCTGAAAATGGCCCTTGTGGCTCCTATCCCCCCCTGGTCTGGCAGTCATGTATAGTGGACTGTTTTTGACGCCCATAGACCTGCTCTGAGCATGAGGACGTCAGGAACAGCCCATTGCACGATCGTGGGGGAGCGCCAATTGCAGATTGAATAGAGGATCGGGTGAGAGAAAATCTTTCTCCAATCCCCTAAACAAAAATGAGCAGCTGACCCGTGCAATCCCACTGCATGACAAAACTTTTCCCCTGGAGTTGGGCTTTATTCTCTGCAAGTTACTGACCTTTTACCTTTATCATATGACAAATCCTTGTGCTTTTCCTTTAACAAGTCATTGAAATATTTTTTCCTACCTTGTTTCTGCTTTCTAATGCACTCAGTTCAGTCTGAAAGACTTGCCCGGCTTAACGCCATATGTAAATAATTAAACATGGTGTTTGCAGTCTCTTTAATGCCCTTCCATTGATCATATTTAGCTTGCTTATATTGCCTCATGCATTTTTAGTGTAAAAATCTAGTTAGCTATAAAAACATAATACACTCTCCTGATGAACCTTGCATCCCTACTGTACATCGTATAAATTGAAATTTTATTTATAGAGGCTTTAGTATTAGAATAAATATGTTGTTCTTTTTTTTTTTTAACGGCACTCTATTTGTAAGGCGACAAAAAGACTTGCGCAATTTATTTTCTGTTTACGGTGTTGGGTCCATTACAGAAAAATAACAGGGGGAAGTGTTTTCCTTGCCAGGAAATGCAATATACATTGATACTGTGTTGTGTTATTACAAGTCGTGTTATCAAAAGGCAGTTTGTGTGGTGATGTTATCTCTTATATTCGTGTGCACAGGGGAGGGAAGTACGTGACCAAGGATGAAATTACCTCTTCAGACTATAACTAGTGCTCAAAATAGGCTTCACAATTGTCACCTTTCTGGACAGAATTTCCCTGTTTTGGAAAATCAATTACTTCCGACACTATCCGCCTCTGTGCTGCTTCTTTTTGGTGCAAAGTATGGCAGGAATGACTTTATCACATCATGCCATCATACTTTCAGCAAAGAGGTAATTAATATCATTTTAATTGTTAAAGTATAAATAACCACTTCAATACCGGGGCACTTTCACCCCCTTCCTGCCGGGCCAATTTTCAGCTTTCAGCGCTGTTGCACTTTGAATGCCAATTGCGCGGTCATGCTACACTGTACCCCAACAGAATTTTTGTAATTTTTTTGAGACAGATAGAGCTTTCTTTTGGTGGTACTCAAAG
The DNA here is from genome assembly GCA_018402905.1 of Glandirana rugosa. Lineage (NCBI taxonomy): Eukaryota > Metazoa > Chordata > Amphibia > Anura > Ranidae > Glandirana > Glandirana rugosa. The sequence goes on along the minus strand of BLSH010114109.1, from coordinate 630,356 downwards.
AGCAACTGCAGTCTGCTCACATAATTTGTAATAAAACATCTTAGCCATTCTGAAGCATCCATCCAACCACTTTGCATATTATTTTATATATACTGTGATTCTGTACTTGCCAAATATGCTGCAGAAATCTCCCTCCACTGAGTCTGACTGCAATCATTTTAACTGTGGGCAGCTGAAGCTGCTGCCTGTTCACTTCCTGGATTTACACAGACACACAGAGGCACACCTCCAGCTCTGCAGCTCTCATTGGCCCTCTTATGACTCCCCTCCCCCTCCTGGCAAACTCTCGCGAGAGTGAGAGAGAGAGCTGTGCATGATGTCAAACGCCGAGGCACTTTTTCCAGCCAAGAAACAGGAAGAGGGCTGTATAACGTATTTACTGGCAGGAAAAAAACTTTTTACTATCCAAAGTTAAAACAACAAGGGTAGAGGATTTAATAGATGGAAAGATGAAAAAACGACTGAAGTTCCACTTTAATCACCACTGAGGTTTTTATTATTTGCTAAAAAAAACAAAAAAAAGACCAAAAATTTTGAAAAAAAAAAAGTTTTTCTTTGTTTCTGTTATACAATTTTGTAAATAAGTAATTTTTCTCCTTCACTGATATGTGCTGATGAGGCTGCACTGATGGACACTGGTAGGCGGCACTGATTAGGAGGCACTAATATGCAGCACTGATGGGTACTGATAGGTGGCACTGATGGGCACTGATAGGCGGCACTGATGGGCAGTGATAGGCACTGATAGGTGGTACTGATGAGGAGGCACTGATGGGCATTGATGAGGAGGACTGATGGACACTGACAGGCATCACTGATTGGCACAGATCGGCATCACTGATGGACACAGTTGATCACATGGTAAAGAGCCTACGTCATAGGCTCTTTACCATGATTGGTGATGCGGCATGTCTGAGCAACAAACCGCATCATGGACCGCCGCACTGCATGCCCCTGGGGGTGTGCGCAAGCAGCCATTCTGAAGGATATCATATGAAGTCCACTCAGAACGATGAAACCCCTGCCCAGCTGTAAATCTGCTATAGGTGGGAACTGGTTAAAGAAACATTGTCACCTTGCCCATGCAGAACAAAGTGACAGTAAATCTGCAAAGCCGCAACACACTCTTACTAACTTTGCCTGCACTCAATCACCTCTCCTTTTCCCATTGCAGCTGTTGAAACAACCTGGTGGTTTTGGGTAAACTGACGCATGTGACTGGCTCCTCTGTGATGTGAAGGTGCTCAGGCCTAGCAGTCAATTTCTATGCCAGAATACCGACTGAGGGAGGGATTTTACCAATATCCTGAGTTGCCAAAGGCACAGACAGAGGAAGGAGTGCTGAGGGAGGGCCAGAAAGTTGACAGTATCTCTTTAAACCCTCTATCAATTTTTATGCAGTATTATATCTTTATTTGATAATCATCATTACCTTTTTTTTTTAAGCATTTTTAACTTTTTTTGTGTACATCACCCCTTTGCACCAACCTCACGTGCGGATGTGTGCACTTTTGGGGAGGTATAACCCCAATTCCAAATAGGTTGGAACGCTGTGTAAAATCTACATAAAAAAGAGAATGCAATGATTTACAATTCTCATACTTTATTCACAATAACAAAAAAGAAAACATACCAAATGTTTAAACTCCAAATATGTACCATTTCAAAAAAAATAGGATCATTTTGAAATTGATGGCAGCAAGACATGTCAAAAAAGTTGGGACAGGGCAACACAAACTTGGCAAAGTCAGTGGTACTAACAAGGAAGAGCTGGAAGAACATTTTGCAAATAATTAGGTTAATTAGCAACAAGTCAGTAACATAGTTGGGTATAACAAGAGCATCTTAGAGGGTTCAGAGTGTCTCAGGAGTAAAGATGGGTCAGGGTTCACCAATGAAAAGCTGAAAATGAAAAAAAATGTCAAACAATTTCAGAATAATGTTCCTCAATGTAAAGGTTAAAAAATGTTAATGCTATTAGTATAGTGACAGTGCATATTATTAGCACTGATCACTGTATTGGTGTCACTGGTGTTGTGTAATATTTCATATACATATACACAGTTTCTATAATATGTATATGAAATATTACACAACAACTGGTTCCCAAAAAAGTGTCAATTAGTGTCTGATTTGTCCGCCGTAATGTCACAGTCCTGCTATAAGTCACTGATCGCCGCCATTACTAGTAAAACAATTCATAAATATTCCATAAAAATATCCCATATTTTGTAGAAGCAATAACTTTTGCGCAAACCAATCAATATACGCTTACTGGGATTTTTTACCAAAAATATGTAGGCGAATACATATTTGCCTAAATTTATGAAGAAATTTGATTTTTTAAATTTTTTTTATTGGATATGTTTTATTGCAGAAAGTAAAAAATACTGTTTTTCTTTTCAAAATTGTCAGTCGTTTTTTTATTTATAGCGCAAAAAATTCAAACCGCAGAGGTGATCAAATACTACCAAGAGAAAGCTCTATTTGTGGGAAAGAAAGAACATTGACTGGGTACAGTGTCGTATGACCACACAATTGTCAGGTAAAGTATCGCAGTGCCATATCACAAAAAAATGGTTTCCTTTTATTGTGCTCCCCCACAATTCTCTTTGGCTTCAGAAGCCAAAGGAGATACCCTGTACTTTAGGGTATGGAACATTTGGTAAACTTCATTTTTACTGTAATTCAGATATTCAGATATATCCGAATCTCTGAATAATGAAAAATCTGTCTGAATATTAACGAACCGCACATGTCTAGTTCCCTTTAGAACATGGGTGTTGAGTCCAATCACCAGTGTGGACTTACTATTAGTCTCCTGGAAGAAAAGAGGGATTATAGGTAGACACAGTGGAGGCCTATCCATAGGGGGCGCATAGGCACCCCCCTCCCCCATCATCCATGTGTCCGACTCCTAATCTTCATGCAGGTCACCAGACGCATGGATTTCAATAGGGGTTTTTTTTTTTGGAAGCACATGATTAGAGTCTGAGGCTCTAATTGGCTTCAAAAAAGGGTGGGCTCTGCTCCCCGAGCCCACCCAGTTGTGTGCATTAGCAAATTAATATTCGCTAATGTCTTCCTGTATCTTCTCCTGGCTAATCAGGAAGCAGCTCCTGAGACCCCATTGGCCGGTAGTCCAAAGACCAGATTGGCCAGGAGAAAAAGACGGAAGGGGGACACAGAGGCCGGGACATGGAGGAGAAGGAGGGGGGGACACGGAGGAGAAGGAGGGGTCTGATCATTCTCCACCAGCAGCAGGCATCCCCGCTCCTCAACCTTCCCTGTTTGTGTATGCTGAGCCATGACCTGTACAGGGTAAATGAGCCGGTGACCGGGTGGGGGGTATGGCGTGCGGTGGTGGGCTGGAGCGACGGTGGGTCCGTGGTCAGGACCGTCTTGTTGCCCCCCCCCTCGACCGATGGAGCACCAGCTGCCACTGGGTAGACAGGGGGCGTTAAAGCAGAACTAAACCCTCCTATCCTTTCCAGCTAAGGAAGCTGCCACCTTGGCCTCAGTTTGAACTGCAACTTCCATGGTGCTGCACATGTGATCAGTTATGAGACCGGTCATTTGATGGTTTGACAGTTTAGTTGAGAGCACAAGCAAATGTGACAGTTAGCATTCCCAGCATCCTAGGAACGTAACTGTTTTTTGTAGCTGTTAAATCGATGATGAGTTTTGCTTTAAGTCCTTGAACATTTGTTTTATATTTTGACTGTAGCATTTTATTTAATGCTGTGAAAAGTGCATCAGTAATACCATTTATTTCAGCTTACAGTTTTGGAGATATGAAAAATGACTATAAAATAAATATCAATTTATCTCATATACAGATATGTAAATATGTGGCTACATAAGTCCTATCACTGGTGGTAAAATTGAATCCTCTGCATTGAAGAGACCGTAAATGATAACGATCGACACAGATTACTGCATCGTGTGAACTGAGAATAAAGAATATTGCATGTATTTATTATTTATACGCTTCACCGCATCTTCTTATTCTGTTTACCATTATTTAATCACCAGAAAAGGAAGCTGGCAGCTTACATGTGTGACCTGTGAAATTATGCATGCACAGTTAAGAGAAAAGTCTTGTTAAATGTATATTTACATTGGCTTTTGTACACAATGTATAAACAGCTGTTCTCATTTTGTTCTAGATTACATATACCATTACTTACCATGACAGGCAATGCAAGCTTTTTCTACCCATGGCTGTAACTATAATTTATTTAATCCTATAATCTATTATAAACCATGAAAAAACACAGCTAATCTGATTTCCTCAGTATACAGTTTGACTAAATACATACAATTATGTTTTGGTCTTAGCTTGCTCCTAAGACCCTCATGTTCAGCAAGTATTTATTAATCTGAAAAACTGCCCCATACGTTTTAAACTGCCCCGCCAAAAAAAAAAAAGGCAGCTCGAGTTACAATACACACCACTCTTTGGCACTGCAGTAACTCCTTTTAGCCACAAGGTGTCCTCAGCTATTTGGGTTGAATAACACTGAGCAACTTTCCCTTTAGGAGAACAAACTGTGAGTGCAGGGGGGCATGGGCCTGTCCTGTAGGGGGGTATACCCACTGGTTAACTCATAACCAGTTTGGAAAAATCTGGCCAGCCATACACACATACACTATATTACCAAAAGTATTGGGACACCTGCCTTTACATACACATGAACTTTATTGGCATCCCAGTCTTAGTCCATAGGGTTCAATATTGATTTGGCACACCCTTTGCAGCTATAACAGCTTCAACTCTTCTGGGAAGGCTGTCCACAAGGTTTAGGAGTGTCTATGTTTGACCATTCTTCCAGAAGCGCATTTGTGAGGCGAGGCACTGTTGTTGGAGGAGAAGGCCTGGCTCGTAGTCTCCGCTCTAATTCACCCCAAAGGTGTTCTATCGGGTTGAAGTCAGGACTCTGTGCAGGCCAGTCAAGTTCCTCCACCCCAAACTCATCCATGTCTTAATGGACCTTGCTTTGTGCACTGGTGCGCAGTCATGTTGGAGTAGGAAGGGGCCATCCCCAAACTGTTTCCACAAAGTTGGGAGCATGAAATTGTCCAAAATGTCTTAGTATGCTGACGCCTTAAGAATTCCCTTTACTGGAACTAAGGGGCCTAACCCAACCCCTGAAAAACAACCCCACAACATAATCCCCCTCCACCAAATGATTTGAACCAGTGCACAAAGCAAGGTCCATAAAGACATGGATGAGCGAGTTTGGTGTGGAGGAACTTGACTGGCCTGCACAGAGTCCTGACCAATATAACACCTTTGGGAGGATTGAGAGCGGAGACTGCAAGCCAGGCCTTCTCATCCACATCAGTGCCTGACCTCACAAATGGGTTTCTGGAAAAATGGTCAAACATTCCCATAGACACTCCTAAACCTTGTGGACAGTCTTCCCAGAAGAGTTGAAGCTGTTATAGCTGAAGAAGGTGGGCTAACTCAATATTGAACCCTACGGACTACGACTGGGATGCCATTAAAGTTCATGTGCGTGTAAAGGCAGGTGTAACAATACTTTTGACACTATAGTGTATCTTTATGTCAGTGACTCACTAGGCAGTGCAATAAGCATATCAGCCCAGGCGCTTATATCTTAAAAAAAAAAATCTGATATTTCTGCCTCTATGGGATTCCTTATTTTACTGGTCTGTGAATACTGAATACAGATCTTAATGGGAATGCGGAATATAGCATTAATATGGATTTAGCAGGCTTTAAGCAATCAAGCGCTGGAAACTGCAAGTCTGAAGAGGCTAACTGTTTAAACAATGCCTGTTAACCACTTCAGCCCCTGAAGGATTTCCCACTGTAGGATCAGAGCACTTTTTGCAATTCGACACTGCGTCGCTTTAACTGACAATTGTGCGGTCATGCGACATTGTACCCAAACAAAATTAACGCCCTTTTTTTCCTGCAAATAGAGCTTTCTCTTTCTTTTGGGGGTATTTGATCGCCTCTACGTTATTTCTGATCACCGCTATATGCAAAAAAAAAGCGACAATTTTGAAAAAAAAAACAATATTTTTTACTTTTTGCTATAATACATATCCAATATAAAAATATAAAAAAACAAATGTATTCATCAGTTTTATATATATATATATATATATATTCTTCCTCATATTTGTGGTAACATAAATCTCGATCAGCATTTATTGATTGGTTTGCTCAACAGTTGCCGCGTTCAAAAACTAGAGTTGAGCGAACACCTGGACGTTCGGATTTAGAGGGTCCGTACGAACTTTGGGAAAAAGTCCGGGTTCGGCACCGAACGTTGCCTGAACATTATCCCGGACACCGAACTCCATTGAAGTCAATGGGGACCCGAACTTTTAGGCACAAAAATGGCTGTAACAATGTCCTGGCAAGTGCTAGAGGGCTGCAAAAGGAAGTAAAATGGGGGTAAGAGTAGGGCTAGTGCCCTACAAAAAAATGGGGATAGGGAAAATAAATTAAAATCAAATTAAAAAATGGGAAGGGGGGGTGAATTTGGAGTAGGAGTCTAGAGGTTGACTAGGCCGTGACCATGGCAGTGTAGGTGGAAGTGGCGGTGGTCGAGGAGGAGAAGGAGGTAGCCAACATGGTATTTTTTTTTTTGTTTGTTTATAATTGGGGTAGCACCCAAAATATTGAGGCCTATTCAAAAAAACAAGTATATGAATGGCTGTGTGAGTCCGGTCTAAATGTTTATTCTGCACAAGGTACAGACAAGTCTTGTGAGATCCATGCCTGATTCATTTTAATAAAGTTTAGCTTGTTCACGTTGGCTGTGGACAAACGGCTGCGCTTGTCTGTGATAAAGCCCCCTGCCGTGCTAAACAAACGTTCCGACAATACACTGGCTGCAGGGCAGGCCAGCACCTCCAAGGCATAAACGTCAAGCTCAGGCCATGTGGCCAATTTGGAGACCCAGAAGTTGAATGGGGCAGACCCATCAGTCAGTATGTGTATGGCTTGCACCATGTTGCTGAAATGCTGCCTCCTGCTAAGATGTTGTCTATCGCGTGGTGGTGCTGTTTGTTGTGGCGGGCTGCTGACAAAGCTTTGCCACATTTCGGCCATGCTAACCCTGCCTTCTGAGGTGCTGGCGGTGCCACAGCTGCATTGGTGGCCTCTTCCTCCTCCTCCGCCTTTGTCTTGTGCTTCCGCTGAGCCCCTGGTGTCATTTGGGAATGCCCTCAGCAGCGCCTCTACCAGTGTGCGCTTGTAGTCGCGCATCTTCCTCTCACGCTCCAGTGAGGGAATTAAGGACGGCACGTTGTCCTTGTAACGGGGATGCATAGAATCGTCCTCCGTCGTAAAGTCGTTGTACCACGTTCGGTATGTGTATGACTGACTACCCAGACGGGGTAAGTTGAAGACCCAGAGGTTTAACCGGTGTACCGGACTCGAACTGCAAATACGGAACCTCCACGACCGGACGGGACGTCGGTCACATAACAGCCTTGC
>BLSH010114109.1:606122-619361 GCA_018402905.1 Glandirana rugosa | reverse complement strand
CTCTAAAGTGTATGACGACGAAAATCACTGTGTAACGTCTAGTTTGGGACGGATTGTGTTGCTAGCAATGCTAGCATGTGTTGCTAGTCTAACACGCTAGCATGAGTTGCTAGTCTAACACCCTCATTAAACTCTAAAGTATATGACGACGAAACTCGCTAGACTGACGTGATCCATCTCCGAAGACGAATCTCCCTGTCTAAGAACAAGTTTTTAGTAACGGATGAGGATATCCCGGTCGACAACGACATTCACTGTGTGATAACAAGTTTTTATCACAACTCGCTTGGGCCTGACATTGCAAGCCCAGGCATGGCTTTCTCAAATTACTCCCACAATCTGATCGTTGAGTACGATCGCACAATCTGATCGTTGTGTACGATCGTAACGATCGTTGTGTTAGGCAGGGTTTGATCTGCAATGTGTCACTAAAAGCAGCAGTATGTGAAATCTCAAATTACTCCAACAATCTGATCGTTGTGCACAATCGTAGCGATCGTTGTTTTATGCGTAGTTTGATCTGCAATCTGCAACTCAAAGCAGCAGTATGTGAAATCTCAAAATTCTGCTATCTGTCCCTCAGAGCAACAGCAGTAGTAATCTCAGGATGCAGGATCAGATGTTAAAATGTCTGTAATCTCTCCTTCACGCCGGCAGCTTCCTCTCCCTACACTAACCCAAGAGCATGTGACATGCAGCACTGTGACTCCAGCTTATAAAGAGGCTGGGTCACATGATGCACTGGCCAATCACAGCCATGCCATTAGTAGGCATGGCTGTGATGGCTTCTAAGGGCAAACCAATGAAACATTTGTTGATTGGCTGCCCTGCCCTGCAGTAATGAGAATGCATGGTAACACAGTTAGAACTATAAACTGTAACAAACAGTAGAGGAGTAACTCTTAAGTGGGTTGCAGTCATTAGGAGTTCTTTGGGAGCTGACAGGATCACAGCTCTGTTAGGGGGGAAAGTTAGTTCTGTATCTAACAAACTGGAAGGGTTAACCAACTGGGAAGATTCTTAACCATGTCAGCCGAGTGACTGGTAGCTAAGTCCATTGGGTCGGGCGTATATCATGGTGTGCAAGTAGTCCATTTTAGACGTAATTATGGGTCGGTGGATGGAACAGGGCTGGTTGTTGTTTGTCACATCACTTATACATCACTTATAGTTGTTGTTCATTTTTGGGTGACATTGTGCGAGTGCTCCCATGGGAGTCTTCTCCGTTGTGGATGGGTTGGAAGCAGCCGGTAGTAGACCCCATTTTTGGAGGAGTTCCAGGCCTCTTTCTTGCAAGGTAATGGAGTGAGTCTCATTATTCATCTCTAGGATGAGCTTTGTCGGGAAGCCCCATTTATACATTATTTTATGGTTCCTTAGCACCTTGGTAATTGGAACAAGGCTGCTCCTAGCAGTCATTGTGGCCTTGGACAGGTCGTAGATGGAGATGCCTGCATAGGGGTCTGGTAGTGCGGCGTTTTGTCTAAAGAATTTCATGAGTTGTTATTTGACATGATAGAAGTGAATCCTCGCGATTACATCCCTAGGTACTTTGTCTGGGAGGTGAGGCAGTTTAGGGTACCTATGAGCTCTGTCGATCGTTAGGTCGATAGGCAAAAGAGCAGGAAAGGTAGTCCCCATTAATTGTTGCAGGAAATGGCGCAAGTCCGCTGGTTTAACAGATTTGGGGATACCCCTAAATTTTATATTGTTTCTGCGCGCCCTGTCTTTTAAATCTGTGACTTTTGACCTAAGTGCTTGTAGTTCGCCTTCTACCTCATAATGAGCGTCCACAAGCTCATTATGTGTGATCACTCATTTTTGTCTCCCCCAGATCAGCTAAATCTCTCCTAGCGGAGCCCATAAAAGTTGCCATGTCATGCTGGATTGCTCCTCTAAGGGTTAGCAGCATTCCCTTCATTATGTCATCTGTAATGGTCTGGCCTGTGGTAGGGAAAGAATCCAGTTGCTGGTCATATGAGGTGGCTTCCTCCATCTCCTCCCCATCCCCTCTAGTGCTATTCGGGGACTCTGCCTGGTCCTCCAGCCTCCTTCTCTGCTTAATAAGGCTATCAAATGGCGATGCTGGCAGTGGGATTGATTCCCCTGGGGACTCACCATGTGGGCTGCATGGCGGGTTGTGTGTGCTGGCTCGCTCTGCTATGGCCGTGTAAGCCATGCCAGTGCCATCTTGGATTTACCGTTCCGCTGCTGTAGAGAAGAAATCTTCTATTTTCTTCGGTCCTTCTCTGTCCTTTCTCTTGCTGGAGGGAAACATATTGTTCCCCGCTGTTAGCAGAGTCTCACGGCCGTTTGGGAGCTGTGGAAGTCTGCTGTAGCACGCTGTGAAGCCACCAGTGAAGCAGAGCTCGGTCCTCACACAACCCTCCGTTCCGGCTGCCGGCTGCACCCCCCGCAAACTGCTTTCTTTGTGGGAAAAAAAAAGAACATAAATGTTATTTGGGTACAGTGTTGCACAACCGTGCAATTGTCAGTTAAAGCAATGCAGTGCCGTATTGCAAAAAATTGCCTGTCATGAAGGGGGGGGTAAATCTTCCGGGGCTGAAGTGTCACATAAATTTATATGCATATGAAATATTTTTTAAATTAGAGCACAAGTGGTTGCACAGGAGTTATACACCATTACACTATTTGTCTGACAACCCCTTGCCTAGAAAATGGCCAGAATTCATTTTTATCATTTGGGCTCCCATTGACTTCAGCGGGGTATGGATTCGCCCTCCGAACTCTACGTATGTTCGTCAAACCCTGTTTGAACTGAACCCTAGTGTGTTAGGCTCATTACTACTCTTCAGAATCTACCAAAAACTAAAATATTGCCTATTGGTGGACTGACCCTTGAGTATCTCAAGGAAATATTGCACCCTAGATGTTCCACCTTCTGGATATAACAGTACTGTAAAAAGTTTGCATGCAAAGTAGGAAATTGTTTTCTAATAATGAAAAAAATAAATAAAAGAGGAAGTCTTTCAGTTTCTGACACAGCATGGTTTTTTCCATAAAGATTTGTAAACTTCATACATTCCTATATCTTTATTTTACAGATGAAGACAACTTCTAAGTTAACAAACTCTATACTTTGATATTTTGCAATGTATTGCTTCTCTTGAGAAGCTATATCTAAGCACAGTTTGACATTGGATTGCTTTGCCTTTATTTTACCGCATGTTAGAAACCCTCTGAGTGGTCAGCCATATAAACACAAAAAACAAAGAAAGATATATACGACAAAGAACAAAACTTTCTTTAGACCCCTAGAGAGAGTAGATTGTCTGTTAATGAATTGTATTCTATTTCCAGCTTTGGTGGGATATTGACCTCCCAAGATTCTCTTATCCCTGAAGTCCATTAAAAAAAAAAACATTAAAAATTAAGAAAAAATTCCAAATTGCTTCAATGATCAATACAAACCACAGTACAAAAATAGTGGAAAACAACATGGCGTCCAAGACCTGCCACCCGGCTCTGAAAATGTATTGATGCCGTTACCTGGACTTGTATTTTCTAGGTACAATTCATCACAGTAAACATGGACATGGAAAATGATGGATTCATGCTTTAGGTTTTGATTTTTTTTTAATAAATTTAATTAAAACAACAATATGTTTTTTTTTCTGTCCAGTGTCATGACTTTAACAGCATTTCTTTCCGGTAAAAACAATATATTATAGTAAATGGAATTATAGCTGAACAGTAAATAATTCCCATTGTGCCTGACTCATAATAAATTTGCTCTGTGTTTGCAAGTTACAGATAAGCTCGTTTCCTTTCAAAATCGTATATTAGATTTTATTGCGAAATGCCCCAACAGAAGCGTTCAAGGCGGATTATTAGCTTGTATGCTTGAAATGATTACTTTCTGTTTTTATGCTTGACTAGGGTGCTAAGGATAACAGACCAATGTTTCCCTTCCACAACACATTAAAATACTCAAACTAAGACTACACGTCACTTTCTGATTTTTAATTATAGTCATAGCAGCCATTTACTTAAACATAAGCTATAATAGTTTGGGGTAAATTTTACTTTAAGAATGTTTCAAATTAATATTCTTTTTAACTATTTTTAGTTTAGCAGATGTGTGACGGAGAATACCAAAGCACTTTGCCTTTTTTTAAAAAGAGAGAAAAGCAGAAATTGTCTACTTTTAACATAGCGAAACCTTGGAACATATGTGTCAAATACAAGTACCGTGAGCCGAATCCGGCCCACCAGGCCATTTCATCTGGCCCTTCTGCAGCTACAGCACCCCCCTGGTCTCCAGCCCCACCTTGTCTCAGAAGTTGGCAGCAGAGAGGAGGACAGAACCTCTCTGCCAGATACTGCACTTCTTTGTGCAACCGCAGAGAGGCCGTCTCCCTCCCACCCCCGTCTCATCAGTCGGGACTAGAAAGGAGGAGAGAACTCCATCACAGATCCCGCGTCTCTCTGTGCAGCTACAGTACCCCCTCGCCTCCACCTTCCCTGTTCTCAGCATGTAAAAGACTCCAGCAGCTGACTCCAGCCCTCTTCTGGTTCTCCTCCAGACCCTGCACTTTCTGCTTCCCAGCTCCTTCCTGGAAGCAGCACAAGGTAAGGGGCTGCACTGTGATGTGAGGGAGGGTGGAGGATTCTTGATTTCTAATGTAAGGGGGAGTGGGGTGCTCTGGACATCTAGTCTTACAGATACAATCAGCCCTTTGAGGGCAACCGTAATGCTGATGCGGCCTGTGCTGAAATGGAATTTGACATCTTTGCTTTAGAGGAAGTCGTATGAAGGAAGGGGGGAGAGTGGAGGGGGATCACAATGTTGTGATTAGTTTACACATGCATGCAAATTTCTGTATTACCTATTGAGCTGTGGAAAAAACTGGAAAGCATGAAATGGAGCCTAAAGCTCCACCTGTTGGTTGCATATAAGTATGAATAATATTCTTATTAGGATTTCCCTTCAACTGGACAGAAATATTATTGTCATCTTCTTTTTGCCCTGGCTAGCAAATAAAGAAAAGACGCAGGGTATGTCACTATCATCCTTGCCCTGGCCTCACTACCTAGTGATTCGCTGATGTAGAACAAGTTGGCAATATAGGAATTCAGACTATTAAGACTTTACTGGCTACATATGCTTTCCAGGGAAGTTACTCATGATGTCAAAATAGATAAAACAGCTGTTGGGAACTGGATTACCTACTGGTGGTACTGTGGTTCCTGGATGTGAAGGGTATGATCCAAATGTCAACCAGTGGGTGTCTTCCAGTAGCCAGCAGATCCCAGCAATTAATCCACACCTGATGCTGCCTGCTGGAAGGGTATTTGGCCCTCTGCTAGCGTTTCACACTGCCTCAGCATTTTACCTCTGGGTGCCAAACATCCTTATCTTGTTAGCCTGATCCTTGATGCCTTGCACCTGTTACCCTGATCCTGCTACCTCTACCTGCTCCCCTCATAGATCCGGGCCCGGGCCTCCTTCCTGACCTGTCTCACCCTCTGTTTTTTGCACCTCCTGCCTGCCCCTGCATTACCTGTTTTTTCCCCTGTATATAGTGTATCATAGTTAGATTTTAGGTCTTTTTTTAGTAGATTTCTTTTGTGTTTCACAAATGCTTGTATACTGTTTGTGGTGTTGGATGGTTTTGCTATATTATTAAAGTGGAACTGAACTGTATCTGAGCATCACAGACTTAAAACACTACTTAATTCATTTTTAACATTCACAGCAAACTTCTCCATCCATGTCTCCATGCTTTATATTTTTGAGAAATCACTTCAAAAACCACAGCCCAACCAAAAACAAAATCGACATAACAGCCCCAGTTTAGGACAAGGGGGCTGCAAAAATAAAACTGAACTTCAGCAAAACAGTTTAATACAGAACTACACTACATCTGAGCACCACAAACCAAAAACAATATTTTATTTTTAATAGTTAAAGCAAACTCCCCTATCCATTCCTATCTCCATGCTTTATATCATTGAGAAATTACTTTGAAAAACACCCACTAGCATCTCTAGCTGCGGCCATCTTGTGTAAGGGCAGATGATCCATGTAGCATTTACTTCCTGAAATACATCTGTCTGTTCAGGCATGCATGCAGGAGGGTGTACTTAGCTGGGAAAGCCCCCCCTCCAGATGAAAGAAAAAAAAATCCCATGAAGACTCCCGGAATGTGAGACATAATTTTGGCTTAGGCCAGAAACCAGGAAGCAACTGAAGAAATGGAAAAAAAAAGTTTAAAATATGAAAATAGAATATATCTTCCTATCTATTTATTAATATTAGCAGCATATGGATTCAAATCGTTTATTTTGATTGAGAGAGCTTAATTCTTTAAAGGATACGTTCACCTTTCTCCACTTTTGTTGAGAAAAAAACATTCCCCTCTGGGTGATCTCTGTACATTGCAAGGATTATAACAAACTTTGTTGCAAATTCCTACCTTCTGTTATTCTGAAGAAATCCTTTGTGTTTGTCTGTACCTCTGTACTGAACAACTCCAGGTAGCCATATTGCAATGCATTCTCAGAAAATTACAGCGGCTGCAGATTGAAAAGGAACGGTAATTTTTAATAACATGCAATTACAATATGACTTGTATCACAATTGTACATGCTATATTATTTTTCCTTTATTTGATATTTTTTGTTCCCCACAAAAGTAGAGTTACCCTTTAACATGTTACTGTTACAGCAGCACCCTGATCCTCCATTGTGACAGTAAGCAGATGATCTTCTCCTCGCACTTGCTGTCACAATTATAAAAACGTGGCCATGCAGGGCTCCACCCATTCGACTGCGTCACTCATTCACAGAGTTCTGTGAATGTGAGAACTACAAGTACCGACAACCTTTGTGTAACTGCCTGCTCTTGTGAAGTACAAGCAGACAGCTTACACTGACAGCCTGCAAGAACCCTTCATTGCACCCGCAAACTTCTGATCGCGGTCGCAATGCTTTGAGGGCTCCTAGTAAAAAAAATAATAAATGCACATTTTTTTTTTTATCTGCAAATACATTTGCATTTATTTATTTATTTTTTTACAAAAGGTGAACTTATCCTTTAATAAATCTTATAATATTTGCACAAAGTTTGGGTCCAGTCTCCTTTGTACAGCTACATAGATCTGGTCACCAGTGCTTTTGCTGGATATCAGCCATGGGAACCCACGCCTTAAAATAGAGCTAAATCTGTAGTTTTTTCCCAAAGCATTTGTCATAATGTGCAAGTGACAGTGGCCACAAGGAGAAAGTGGATCTCCCCATCTTGGAAACAGCATTAAAAACAGAGGTACTAACCCTTCTAAACTCTATTCAAAATGAATACAAACATTTTTTAGATACACTTCAACTAACAAGGTTGAGATTTATATATAACTTATCGTTTAAGTTCACCTTTTTTTTTTTCTAAATTCCAGCTCCCCTATGTACCAATGTGTAAAAAAAAAAATGGGGGGTGCAGGCGAAGAAGCATTGCTTTCAGTTGTCTATATTTTTGGACATGCTGGTTGTTTTTAAATGTATTTAACCTCTGCTAATTCATTTTTACACAAATGCTCAATTTGTATTTAACACATTTGTTAAAGGTTTACTTTAAAGCACTGTTGGTAATCGTTTAGCTGGGTATAAATTGGCAAATTTTCAGGTTGACATATGTGATTGTTGCATAAAAATGCCCCCAAGGGTAACAGTCAATAGAATTACCGCAGCCTCATTGTAACTAATACTTTTGTCCAGTCATGCACACAGCAGTTAACAGCAGCTTCTGGTGCAAAATACATTCAGGCAAAGGCTAAAGACCCCTTTTCATGCTAAGCCACAGAACATATCCTGAATATTATAGAAGAGTGAAGATTTAACAATATTTGACACTTCAATATTTGCTTTCTTCTATTGTAAAAAGATGAACTCTTAATAAAAAAAAAACATTAAAATATATATATTGCTCTGGCACCACAAGCAGTTCCAATTCTGGTGACATTAATCTTCTCTGACACTAAGATCAGATATTACACATTTTTCTTTTTTTAAGCATGGCTTTATATAAATATTATCGGTCCGGGCCTCCATTGGATTGGAAGTAAGTGAATAAGCATATATGGAGCACTTTCATTTCAATCAATGAGGACTTTTAGGGGGGGCATGGGCTGAACACTTATGTGAGCAGCAGCAGAATTCCAGAGCCCCCACTGAATACACATGTGTGCTTATACAGGGACTACTATCCAAGGCACAAAGTAATCTAATCAGTGCCGCAATCCTTCCGCAGCAACCCGCTCCTTCCGCAAACACACTGGACTTGACCAGGAGAAACAGAGAGGAACTCTGCAGGTGCAGTTTCTCCAGAACCCTGGTCCTAAACTGGGGCTTTAATGTAAATTTTGTTTTTGGCGGGGCTGTAGACAGCTCAGACTGATTGTACAGTTTATCTTGTCTTTCCCTAATCTCAATTAGGTTGTGTATTTCTCATTGTCGTCAGAAGGCGTCACTGATACCACAGGCCAGTATGAGAAGTACAACTAGGTTGACCTATGAATATTATTCTTCTTCCAACCAGCCCAGTAGGAGGTTCTTAGCCGCTGGTGCATTCTTTGAAAGGATAATTATTTGGGCTGGGCCATGTACTCACTCTCTCTTGCCTCGGGCCCTCCTAGCCGGAGGACATGTTGCTGCAGTGAGCTCTGCAATTTTGGCCCAGAAGCCTGTCTGGGGCCTACTATTCCTTAGGTGGTTTTTAAGCTGTCTTGTCCGGCATGAAAGGAGCCAAGCCAAGCTTAGAACATCCAGGGGAGCACCCTTGTTGGAGAGAGCCAGGATGAAGGCTGTTCTCACAGGAAGGCCTGGTGACTCGTTTGGAGGATGCACCAACATCTAAAACGTGTTTGCAGCATCGTCGGGTTGGCTTAAAGGTTCTGATACTTTGAAGCTGTACTTTTCTGTATCCAATGAATCGATAAGTGATCTGCTACTGGTATCTGAGACCCCTAACCTTTTCTCCTACTACCTCCTTCAAGTTCTGCGTTAAAGCTTGGAAAATATCAAAAGTGACTGGCGCCCAATTTCTATTCCAAACTCCCCATTATAGCCATGGACCCAGCCCTGGGGTAAATGCTAGCTCACCCCTGCCTCTGGAGGTTAATCCCTGCCTTAAGTAGACCCAGAGAGGCGCTACATTAGGTAAAGCTTCAGTTTGCAAAGAATACCCATTTACGTGCAAGGAAAATAAAATTTTTGCTTCAACATGATTCGATGATGGAAGTCAGCAGAGCTACTGCTCATTTACCAAGCTCTGGAGCAACTGCACTTTGCAAAGTGTACAGTCTTTCCACCTTTAGTAAATAAACCTCCATGTTGGTATCTGAGTGGGAGGATGTACTGTACATGATGCTGCTCAGACGCTAGACCCCACAATGCCTACAGAACTGTAACCACCCAATGGATACATATAGAGGAAAGAGGGAGCCTACTTTAACAGATGTTTAATGGCAGCCAGAAAGAGGAACTCATCACTATCCCTCTTTAAAATGCAGAATAGGGCATTAAAGAAGAAATATATTTCCTACTTCATGATTTTCTAAAGATGCAGAAGAGCTCCTCTGCCTTTGAGGGAAAAGTGGAAGAAAATAAGAATATGCTGACACCTTAAAGGAATGACCTATCTGACCATTCACATGATGGCAACTCATGCTAACAGAATAGATTACCTAGAACATTCTCACAATGCAGCAATGTTCGCTTTAACCACATACCGGAATGAGTGGATGGCAATAACTGTTTATATCACGGAGACATGGATACAGACAACAATTGGTAAATATTCGCTATACCCCTTGTTCTCTGTTGAAAGTGCACACAGGGTTCCTACCTGCCCTCTATGCCAAAGAACTGGTCTTTAAAAAAGGTGAGAGAAATACTGTAGGCTATAAACAAATTAAAGGCTTTACAATTTTAGTATGTCATGATTTCTCTACTGATGTACAAAAATTAAGGATCAATTTCCAAGATGTCATGTGTTGCCTTCATAGCCTTCATGTCCCCAACTCTATTCTATTCCCAGTTAAACTTTGTGTGGTAATGAGTCACCCTGCTGCATGGTTGACCATTAAAGGCTAAGTTCACCATGTTCAGCAACCCCCGCTCACCCCCTTCATTCCCTCCCCATGGCAGCAGACAGGGAGTTCTTTTCCCCCGTACCTGCTGCTATAACATTTTAGATAACACACATGAGCACAGCTGCGCCATCCATTCACAGTGATCTGTGAATGAATAAACTACAAGTTCCATCTTCCACCGTGTCTCATAGTTTCAATGGACTTCTAGTGTGCTGCTCATAGTCCGTTCACACTCCTTCCAGCATTCAAATTGATAGTCTGTACAGAGTGTAGCGCCCCCAAAGTGTAGGCGTTTTTTCAGAGGTCTTTTTGCTAGGAGAGGCAAAATTTAGTCAAGCCTGATGTAAATTGCAGACCTGAATGTTTTGATCTGGGTAGGGGAATGGCTCAGAGTAGGCTGAACATTGCAGGGAGGTGCACCCCTTGGATACTCCTCCCCTTGGTTCCAGAAAGTGCTGGAAGGGGGGATGGACGAGAAGGTGTCACTCGCTGTGTATGTTAAGGAGCCCTGACCAATACCCAATCTAGATTGGCAGAGGGCAGGCTTCTTTAAATAGAGTGATCTGCCAACAGGTGGGAGGAGAGTTCGGGTGGCAGTGATGAAGATCTATCAGAGGTGCTGTGGAGGCCTCACCCGGGAGGGAGCCCCCAGTCTGGGGGGTGACCTTGAGGCCTGTAGACTTGGGTGCAGCCAGGGGTGGAGTTGATTCCTGGAGCAGCACAAGGGAGTAGGAGAACAACAGAGGTGCTACTGAGGACACTTTAAAGTATCCACTAGAGTGACAGGCTATGGGAGCTAGAGCAGAAAGGCTGGAGTAGGCTGGGAGAGGAATAGTGGACAGTCTGTGGAGGTCTCAGGAGCCAGTCAGGGGAAGGAGTGTCACTGAGAGGAAAAATAGGCTGGTGTGGCCTGGAAGAGGGATGGGCTGGAAGTTGTAGTCCATCAAAGGCCCAGCTAGCACCAACATTCTAAGTTACACTTGAGGGGTCCTTGACCCAGCCTGTAATGGGTGGTCCGGAGGCCCTGCTGATTGAGTGCAGACCTCACCATGTGCTAGATGATGTGAAGAGAAAGAAGTTAAGTGAGCCTGATAAATTTCCCTTCAGGTCAGGAGTAACTGTATGCAAGTGAAGTGCTGGAGAGAAGTGAGAGGACTAACAGTCTGCAAGTGAAGTGCAGGAGAGAAGTGAGAGGAGTAACAGTCTGCAAGTGAAGTGCTGGAGGACATAGAGTTGTATATACGGTCGTGTATATAGTTGGTCCTGTGTAAAGTAATTCTTTCGGGCATCCCACAGTCACCCCTTTTCCCCATCCAAGTTAAGAGTCGGCCTGTTCAGTGACTCTGGGTCTGTGAGATATGGTGGGATTAAGGGCAGTCAGAAGGTGAACCACAACTAGCAGCAACCCCCGAGGGGGCACATGGCTACAAGAGGTACCGGTAGAAAGATGGAGGGAGAGTGTGCAGGAGCTAGGCATCGCACCCATGATCTGCTGCTTGCTCCTGTACGAGGTATGAGCAGATCGTTTACACAGACTATCTGCAAGAGCCATGCATTGCACCTGTGATCTGCTGATGGCAGGTGCAATGCTTTGCAGGTTCCTAATAATAAATAAATGCACATTTTTTTACCTGCAAAAATATGTGCATTTGTTATCTTTTTGTTATAGGTGAATTTTATGTGCCTCGCAATTGTATTTATTCACCCCCACACTAACAGCAGAAGGATTACCCTTTGAGTTGAGTTTGATCATACAGCACAGTTCACTTTTTACTGTTTTTTTTAAACTACTGTGTACCTGAATATATAGAAGAAAACATGTAGTGCTCCAAAATTGTATGTGGTAAAATGCATAGTGCTAATAAAAACAAAAATGCTTATAGTAATGAAATACAGTACTGTGCAATACAATAAAAAGTCATCTAATGTGTAAACCAATTCTAGAAAAACGTATGCAGTTTTCAAAGACAATATGCATATGCAGTGCTTAATCATAAATCATTTTATAAAGTCTTAAATAAAAAATGAACCAAAACCAAAAACCAGTCCTTATGAATAGGTAATAAAAAGAAAGCCTCCGCCCATGGGTATATTGAAATATCACCAAAGGAATAGAGTGCGTAGATATCTGTATCCCTGAACATGCATGTGCCACAAGGCCACCTTTAATTTCACCGCTGCTTTAAGCCCTTTGTGGATACAGCTTTGTTGGGAGATCTGATAGGTATGGTCTCTGTAGGAGTTAAAATGTTTCAAACATTAAACTGTTAAAATAGAATACAAAGGGGGGCGTGGCTCGGCATCGGCGAAGGAAGACGTGCTTTTCCACAGCTCCCGATCCTTTCCTTGCCGCTTCATCCTAAGGCATCCGAACGCCTATTAGCTGAAAACATCTATAGCTATACAAGGACGCAACCACATTATCCCGGGCTACATTTTGAACCCACTCTTGGGACACAGCATCAACCGAAGACGGAGCAGCGTGGCCTGTAGGCTGCGACCATCGCTGATCCCCGGCAGCGGTTGCCATCTTTGAGGTCTGTTCCGGGCAGAGGAAAGAGGAGGGTGCACCATCCGAAGGAAACAGGACCCGGTAAGCGGGATAACCTTAAGGAGAAGCCCTCACACTCCCAAGAAAGAGACCATAGGATAGGCGCTGATCACAGAGATTATTATTTGGCGACCAGAAGGAAAAAAGTTAACTGTCCTGCTACACCACTGTCCGATGAAAAACTACATTCACGACGAAAATTGGAAAAATAGTTAAAATACTTAACAATTATTTAAAATCTGAAAAAGTGTTGTTTGAACCTAACAGGGTCTTTGTAAACAGGATTCGTAGTCAAATAGTCCATTGGGAGACCTATTGCTGGGTGTTAAGTGTCATAACACTTTATAATTGTGACAAGTATTGTTGGTAGTATGGACGAACCTTCGCGGAATTCCTAAGGGGGAGGGGGAGGAAAAAGACACATGTGCAGGTACGAGGTAGGGGTCTCGTGTAGGTCCGTCGTATGGGTCGTCCTGTCAATTGAAAAAAGGAAGACCAGCGGTTTATTATTAGAGACACTAGTCGCGGATAGGATACCAGAGAAAGAACCCTCACACTCCCGAAGAGGAATTCCAATAG
>BLSH010114109.1:574429-590240 GCA_018402905.1 Glandirana rugosa | reverse complement strand
TAACCAAAAGAAAACAAATATCGCGTTGTCTATTTTTGACGTCTCCACTAGTTTATGGTGGTTTTCTTTCGAGATAAACACCATTTTTTCCTGTTTTTAAAATAAACCCATGTCACAACGTGCTGGCGCGTTAACAGTGAATCTCATTACGTCATGACTTAGCTTTTTTTCCCAACGTCGCACGACCGCGCAATTGTCAGTTAAAGCGACGCAGCGCCGAATCGCAAAAAGGGCTCCGGTCCTAAAGCTGGAAATCCTTCCGGGGCTGAAGTGGTTAATCAAATCTTCACTTTCACAAATTCTGAAGTCTTTCAACATTTACGGGACGCATTTTCTCTCCCAAAAGAACAATTCTACCAATCACTTCAATTTAACCACTTCAGCTCCAGAAGGTTTACCCCCCTTCATGACCAGGCCCTTTTTTTCGATTCAGTACTGCATTACTCTAAGTGACAATTGCGCGGTCGTGCAACACTGTACCCAAATAAAATTTTTGTCCTTTTTTACCACAAATAGAGCTTTCTTTTGGTGGTATTTGATCACCTCTGCAGTTTTTATCTGTTGCGCTATAAACAAAAGAAAACCAATTTTGAAAAAAAAAACCTATATTTTTTACTTTTTGCTATAAAACATATCCAATAAGAAATGTAAAAAAATCACATTCCTTCATCAATTCAGTTCAATATGTTTCTGCTACATATTGTTGGTAAAAAAAAATCCCAATAAGCGTATATTGATTGGTTTGCACAAAAGTTAGAGCTTCTACAAACTATGGGGTATTTTTATTTATTTATTTTTTTACTAGTAATGGCGGCGATCACCGACTTTTAGCGGGACTGCGATATTATGGTGGACAAATCGGACACCTAACTGACAATTTTGACACCTTTTGGGGACCAGTGACACTAATATAGTGATCAGTGCTAAAAATATATACTGCTATTGTGCTAATGACACTGGCTGGGAAGGGGATAACATCAGGGGTGATCAAAGAATTAAATATATGCCTAAGCTGTGAATACTTAAACAAGGAATAGGCACAAAACTTTAATACCCTAAGGACCCTACACAAAGAATATAAAAATCATGATCAGACAGACAATATGAATTAAAGTCCATAGTTAGTCCATAAAAAAATCCAAACACAGAGGGCTGCCTCATATGGAAACTGAAGCCAAGTTCCAGCACAGGGGGCTACCATACCACTCGTAGCGTGCATGCTCAGGAAACGCGTCACATTTTCAGTGATGTCATCCCTCCACGCTGCCTAGGACCTCCACACCAAGCCTTGTTTTGGTCTCCACTACAACACGGTTGATTACCCCCATAATAGAGAGCAGCGGGGCATACAGCGCAGCATCAGGACTGACCAGAGGAGCGGAGTTGTTTTCCACCGAGGACACCCTTTTACTATTGATGTGCCCATCACATTCTGCTTAACTGTGAGTTGCCATCTGGATGTTTTTATTAAAGGTTGTCTAACTCTACACTTAGAGGTGCATCTCTCTTTGTTTTATTTAAGCTGTGCATACTAACTGTGGGGGAGGTGCTTTGACTGGGGGAAGGCAGAGATCTGTGTTCCTGCTTAGCAGAGACACAGGATCAGTACCTTCCCCTCTGACAGAATGACAATCTGCCTTGTTTACATAAGCAGATTGTCATTCTGCCTTTGTACTGTCTAATCTGAGGGCACCGGTGGACATCAAGTCCATGGTACCCGCCGCTGGGCTCCCAGACCCGGAAGTGTAAGATCATGTACTAGGTGATCTGGATCTGGCTGCAGTAAATGTACGTGGGGCGCTAACCAGTTAAATAGTAACTCCACTTTTGTTGAGAAAAAAACAATCCCCTCTGGGTGAACTATGTATAGTATATTGCAAGCATTTTAACAAACATTGCTACAGATTCTTCCCTGTTTCTGCCATAAAGGAAAAGATGTATGTTTCACCAAGTTTTTGGATTCTGATATTGAATGGGAATGATTAATTTTATTCAGCTGGTGCACCTGAAGTGCTCTCATGAGAAAAGTCGCAATGTATGCATCCCTTTAGATGTAATTAACCATTAGGGAGTATCTCACGGAAAATTTTATTTTTTTGCAGTTTTTGCAGTGGGTGCCTAAAACCTGACTTGTATCTTAGAGCACAGTTCTTCACATAAGCAGGAAATGACATTTCTGAAGGAGTTCTGTTCACCACTTGTGTACGGAATGCCTCCAAGAGCCATATTGCATTGACTTTAAAGAAAATTACAGCAGCTGCAGATTGACAACAAAATGTAATTTATAATAATACATTACGATAAGGCCTGTGTAGCAATTGTATATTCTATTATGAGCAAAGGAACAACACAGGAAGTGCCACCAGAGTGTAGTAGTTAAAACAACACTTTACTCAAAGGGTTAAAAACACTCACAGGAACATCAAAAAGACAGGCTCATCTGGTACATGGGGGGGGGGGTCACTCCACTCCATCCCTCGGGCATCTAGCTGCATCCAATGTGTTATCTGGGCTGACGCTTGTTCCACAGGCTGGATGGCATCCAGGAATGCTGGAGAAGCCGCACTTGGACCGCAGACCGGATGTGATGTCACCGGGGTGGGAGATGAGACCCAAGACGCAGGAACTGTCCAGATGTAAACAAGGTGCTCTCCTGTAGGATCCCTTTGGTTGGGTGGTCAGAGATGTGGCTAGGTGGGGATCTTTGCATAATGTAGACCAATGCTTAGCCAGGATACTTTCCATTTTTTTAAATTTAGTGTGAAACTGTGTGGTAAATCTGATGCACTGAGGCTCCACTGTTGTTGGATCTGGATGGGTCTTTGGGCTGGTTTTTGACCGGATTCAAATACTGTTGAAATACCTCATCAACCAAAATGGAGGGGTAACCTTTATCCAAGAATTTTCAGGTAAGTAGCTGGCCATGAGTGATGTAGTCTGCATCTCGTGAACAATTCCTCTGCAGATGGCAGAATTGACTGCGGGGAATGTTCCTGATACATCTACTAAAATGTATAAAGGAGTTCCCTACCGTAGGTTTTACAAAATTTTCCCAGATGGATCAGGAACATCCCCCCGTAGTCAGTTCTGCCTTCTGCGGAGGAATTGTTCACGAGATACGGACTACATCACTCATGGCCAGCTACTTACCCGGAAATTCTTGGATAAAGGTTACCCCTTCCCTTTGGTTAACCACTTCAATACTGGGCACTTTTCCCCCTTCCCACCCAGACCAATTTTCAGTTTTCAGCGCTGTCACATTTTGAATGACAATTGTGTGACTACACTGTATCCAAATTACATTTTTATAATTTTTTCCCACAAATAGAGCTTTCTTTTGGTGCTATTTCCTCACCTCTATGGTTTTATTTTTTGCGCTACAAATAAAAAAAGACCAAAAATTTTGAAAAAAAAACTTGTTTCTGTCACAAAACTTTGTAAATAAGTTTTCTCCTTCACTGATGGGCACTGATGAGGCTGCACTGATGGGCACTGATGAGGCAGTACTGATTGGCACTGATGAGGTGGCACTTATATGCAGCACTAATTGGGCAGTGATAGGTGGCACTGATATGCAGCACTGATGGGTACTGATAGGTGGCACTGGTGGGCACTGATAGGTTGCACTGATAGATAGCACTGTTATGCACAGTGCCATCCCTATAGTACACTGTATGCCCCTTATCTGGTGGTCTAGGGTGGGCTCCCTGGTGGTCCCTGGGTGGCGATCTTTGGGGGCTTCACTGATAAAGAATCAGTGCAGACCCCCCTGTCAGAAGAGCCACCGATCGGCTCTCCTCTACTCGCGTCTGCAGACGCGAGTAGAGGAAAAGCCGATATACGGCTCTTCCTATTTACACTGTGATCAGCCGTGATTTGTGATAAAGAGCTTCCGACGGAGACTCTTTACCGAGAATGGTAATGCAATGTGTCAGAGTGTCATACCACACCACCAATCGGCACGCGATCACAAGTTATCCTGCCGGACGTCATGTGACGTCCAGGCAGGATAACTGAACCACCGCCCGACATTTGTCTATATGCCAGATGGGAAGTGGTTAATGAGGCTTTTCAACAGTATTTGAATCCAGTCAAAAACCAGCCCAAAGACCTATCCAGATATAGCACAGTGCAGCCTATCAGATTTACCAGGCAGTTTCAAACTAAATACAAAAAAAATGGAAAGTATCCTGGCTAAGCATTGGTCTATATTACGCAAAGATCCTCACCTAACCACATCTCTGACTACCCAATCAAAGGTATCCTACAGGAGAGCGCCTTGTTTACATCTGGACAGTTCCTGTGTCTCAAGTGTCATCTCCCACCCTGAGTGATGTCACATCCGGTCTGCGGTCCAAGCGTGGCTTTTCCAGCATTCCTGGATGCCATCCAGCCTGTGGAACAAGCATCAACCTAGATAACACCTTGGATGCAGCTAGATGCCCGCGACACAGAGTGGAGCAACCCCCACTCATGTACCAGATGAGCCTGTCTTTTTGGTGTTCCTGTGAGTGTTTTTAACCCTTTGAGTAAAGTGTTGTTTTAACTACTACACCCAGGTGGCGCTTCCTGTGTTGTTTTTTTGCTTGCATATACAGAATTGGCTATTCTCTGAGGACGGCAGCCACTGCTCATCAATACTTGGGCTTACCCCCACATGTGTTATATTGCTTTATCTAGTCACTCTTGGACATTTTATTTATATTGTACCCTGCCCATGGAGTTTGGTTTTCACACAGTGCTTTAGCTTCCATGGAGGTTGTGTTTAGTGCCAGTTATCTCCACTGTGTATATTCTATTATAATTACTATATTTTTTTTAGTTATTATATATTCTATTATAGTTACTATATATTTTTTTTTTAAAAGTGGAGTTACCTTTTAAGCATTTCATTCAGACACAATAAAAATATCCCAAAAGTTCACAACCTGACGTGAAAGGCGTGACCACACAGACCTGAAATTTTATCACTGCACCAAGCTACTACTCCAGATGTTCAGCACTGAAAATGGCAATCTCTGTAGTCAAGATAAAAATGGAGAAAGTGAAGACATGTGCGGTCATCAAATATTTGTCTTGGAATGGTTTAACTCCTGCTGGCATCTACAAGGATATGCTTGCAACGTTGAGGGAAGATGGCCAATCCTACAGCACTGTTAAGAAGTGGGCAGCAGCATTCAAGTGGGAATGAAACAGCATTGAAGATGACCCCATCTCTGGCAATTTTGCACTGTCAAGCTGCCACCTATTCCCAAAACTGAAAAAGGTACCGTCTGGTGTTCATTTCACCAGTGACAATGACATTATTAATGCTGTGACTACTTTTTTGGTTGACCAAACTTCAGATGTCTTTTTTTTTTTTTTACAGGTATCTGATGACTGGGGCATCATTGGGATAAGTGTATGGACATTGGAGGAGAGTACGTAGAAAAATAATTGTGTACTCCATTGACATCGGACACTTTATTCTAAATCAGGCCAAGAACTTTTGGGAAGCTCCTCGTATCACTGCACACTGCCACTATCCTCATCTCGTCATGACCACATGGTACTGTTATCATTTATTATGTTATGACAGCAGGAAATAATGTCAGATGGAAACTATGGACTTGTGCTTTTTAGCTAAAACTAACAACAGAGCAAGCAATGAGAAATTATAATATTGTCAAAAAATAAGTTGTCTTTTTTTAAACATGAAACTGGAGTTCTTACTCAAACAGCATGATAGAAAAAAACAAGCCATTGTAATATGTTTATGCAAGTTGGACCCAGTATTGAAGGGTTCACCCCAATATATCAGAGTAGTAGTAGTAGCAAGGTGCTATTAAAAAAAGTTACAGACATTATTTTGGTCAAATATTAATTTTTAATTGTCCCACATTCTGTGCAGCAAATATTGCAAACAGCTAAATAAATGTTTGTCGAATGAAAGGTTTAAAATATGAATGTGTATTGTTGTTTATGTACAAATCTATGAAAAATGTGTACATTTGAATTCAGCCACCTTATTGCCTCTATTGGAAGAGGCTGGAGACAAAGAAACCCACATGTGTTACATTGATGATGTAGCAATCAGCTGTCGTGAGCCCAGTGCTTTGTAGATTTGATGCCGGGTTAATACTGAGGATGGCAATGCCCATACTGAGTATGCAGTTTATCACCCAGAAGGACACTCTGTATTCAGAGTCATTGGATCCTTCTTCCCCAGCTCTAGAAGCAGAGCTCCATGCTTTATCAAAGCATGTGAGCTAACAAAAGAGTATATATTTATTTTGAATTGATAGTAGAGATTTAGAGAGCTTTTGGTTCCATGAGAAGGGATAGAAGTTGTTTTTACTTCGGCAGGTAAACCAACCAAGCATGCTAAGTTAATTGATTGACTGTCTTGTCATGACCACACAGTACTGTTATCATTTATTATGTTATGACAGCAGGAAAATAATGTCAGATGGAAACTAAGGACTTGTGCTTTTTAGCTAAAACTAACAACAGAGCAAGCAATGAGAAATTATAATATTGTCAAAAAATAAGTTGTCTTTTTTAAACATGAAACTGAAGTTCTTACTCAAACAGCATGATAGAAAAAAACAAGCCATTGTAATATGTTTATGCAAGTTAGACCCAGTATTGAAGGGTCCACCCCAATATATCAGAGTAGTAGTAGCAAGGTGCTATTAGACAAAGTTACAGACATTATTATGGTCAAATATTAATTTTTAATGGTCCCACATTCTGTGCAGCAAATATTGCAAACAGCTAACTAAATGCTTGTCTAATGAAAGGTTCAAAATATGAATGTGTATTGTTGTTTATGTACAAATCTATGAAAAATATGTACATTTGAATCCAGCCACCTTATTGCCTCTATTGGAAGAGGCTGGAGACAAAGAAACTCACATGTGTTACATTGATGACGTAGCAATCAGCTGCCGTGAGCCCAGTGCTTTGTAGATTTGATGCCGGGTTTATACTGAGGATGGCAATGCCCATACTGAGTATGCAGTTTATCACCCAGAAGGACACTCTGTATTCAGAGTCACTGGATCCTTCTTCCCCAGCTCTAGAAGCAGAGCTCCATGCTTTATCAAAGCCTGTGAGCTATCAAAAGAGTATATATTTATTTTGAATTGATAGTAGAGATATAGAGAGCTTTTGGTTCCACGAGAAGGGACAGAAGTTGTTTTTACTTCGGCAGGTAAACTAACCAAGCATGCTAAGTTAATTGATTGACTGTCTTCAGCCTTCCAGCCTTTTGCTGAGGTAGCCAAACTAACATTAAAACTCACACATGGAAGCAGACCAGGTGACTAAGGATGCTGCGTTAAAGCCCCAGACACTTGATGGGTCTGTGCAACTCACAGATTCCACCCTAGTTCTGGCCCAGTATAGCTGGGATTAATAATTCAACTTTAAGGACCCCAGAATGAGAAGAACAAGTGGTCGACAGGGAGAAAATTCTTATGAAACAGGGCTCTGGAAAAAGGTAATCTTTTATGTCTGCCATCCACTCTTTCCCTCCAGCTTGACACATGGACCGTGTCATCAGTCACAAGCAGTTAGTAAATGAGTGTGGGATAGAGCCAGGGTTCACCACAGTTGTTTTTATAACATACCGCTTCTTGTTTTATCTGTTACCAAAGGTGTTATCAAAAGCTGAATATCCGGCCCTTACTAGAAGTTTTGAGGTTTTATTTTTACACCCCCTACTGTCTAAAAATAGCAGAAAAAGTAGAGTAAGAAACTAGAAAACTATTTCCTGTCCATGTTTTCTTATATTTTATTAAGGCCCTAATGGGACATTGGACTCTCTCCTATGAGATTTGGGAGTGTTTTACTCACTTGATTATATTTTGTCTCAGCAGTTGAAGTCCTCCATTCGGATCTCACAGAGAATGTTGCTGATCTTTTAAGGTTTTTGACAAACTCATTTATGTGTTTTCTCCCCAATTCCAGATCCTAACAGTTTGGAAGGATCTAAAACGAAAGCCAGATGACTTGTGGATTGTTAGGAGAGTGACATTTATATATAAGGAAATGTTTGGAGACACAATACAGCGTCTGTGTCATGTAAAGTTTTTCAAAACTTGGAGAAGTCACCTGGAACCACACCAGACACTGCAAAAAATAACGAAATTAAAGAATCTCTGTGTTTGATTTGTTCTCCTCTTGGAATGACACTTTGCTACAATGTAAAGTAGTGAGTGTATAGCTTGTATAACAGTGTAAATTTGCTGTCCCCTCAAAATAACTCAACACACAGCCATTGATGTCTAAACAGCTGGCAACAAAAGTGAGTACACCCCTAAGTGAAAATGTGCAAATTTGGCCAAAGTGTCAATATTTTGTGTGGCCACCATTATTTTCCAGCACTGCCTTAACCCTCTTGGGCATGGAGTTCACCAGAGCTTCACAGGTTGCCACTGGAGTCCTCTTCTGTTCCTCCATGACAACATCATGGAGCTGGTGGATGTTAGAAACCTTATGCTCCTCCAATTGAGGATGCCCCACAGATGCTCAATAGGGTTTAGGTCTGGGGACATGCTTGGCCAGTCTGTCACCTTTACCCTCAGCCTCTTTAGCAAAGCAGGGGTCATCTTGGAGGTGTGTTTGGGGTCCTTATCATGTTGGAATCCTGCCCTGCGGCCCAGTCTCCGAAGGGAGGGGATCATGCTCTGCTTCAGTATGTCACAGTACATGCTGGCATTCATGGTTCTCCCATTGAACTGTAGCTCCCCCGTGCCAGTAGCACTCATGCAGTCTCAGACCATGACACTCCCACCACCGTGCTTGACTGTAGGCAAGACAAACTTGTCTTTGTTCTCCTCACCATGTTGCCGCCACACACACTTGACACCATCTGAACCAAATACGTTTATCTTGGTCTCATCAGACCGCAGGACATGGTTCCAGTAATCCATGTCCTTAGTCTGCTTGTCTTCAGCAAACTGTTTGCAGGCTTTCTTGTGCATCATCTTTAGAAGAGGCTTCCTTCTGGGATGACAGTCATGCAGACCACTTTGATGCAGAGTGTGGCGAATCATCTGAGCACTGACAGGCTGACCCCCCACCCCTTCAACCTCTGCAGCAATGCTGGCAGCACTCATACATCTATTTCTCCAAGAAAACCTCTGGAAATGATGCTGTGAATGTGCACACAACTTCTATGGTTGACCATGGCGAGGCCTGTTCTGAGTGGAACCTGTCCTGTTAAACCGCTGTATGATTTTGGCCACCGTGTTGCAGCTCAGTTTCAGGGTCTTTGCAATCTTCTTATAGCCTAGGCCATCTTTATGTAGAGCAGCAATGCTTTTTTTCAGATCCTCAGAGAGTTCTTTGCCATGAGGTGCCATGTTGAACCTCCAGTGACCAGTATGAGAGAGTGAGAGTGATAACACCAAATTTAACACACCTGCTCCCCATTCACACCTGAGACCTTGTAACACTAACGAGTCACATGACACCGGGGAGGGAAAATGGCTAATTGGGCCCAATTTGGACATTTTCATTTAGGGTTGTACTCACTTTTGTTACCAGCGGTTGAGTTATTTTGAGGGGACAGCAAATTTACACTGTTATACAAGCTGCACCCTCCCTACTTTACATTGTAGCAAAGTGTCATTTTTTCAGTGTTGTCACATGGAAAGATAGAATAAAATATTTACAAAAAGGTGAGGGGTGCACTCACTTTTGCGAGATACTGCGTAATATATATATATATATATATATATATATATATATAATGTGATTTGAAAAGTAGTTCAGCCATGTTGACGTCATATTTGTACTTCAGGTGTATCCAAGCAGTTGATTACTGCAACACGAGCAGGTTGGGCGCCCACGGGAGTTATCCAAAGCTGTGGTCTTTTGAGTCCTAAATCTCCCAGAAATATACAGCAACTAAGAAATCATCATCCAGCTGAGTTTGTGCAACAGTAAGGCGAATTTAATCCCTGTAATGGGGGTCCACCTCATCTGGTAAGGGGCCATCTTGATTAGATGGAACGTCATAACATACAGCATAGAAGATTGCTTATGAAGTCATAATCTATAGACATTGTGCCGTTTTTCATGATTTTTTGTCAATTGGGGATATCCATACAGATATTATGTGCAAGAGTATTTCCCTTTGTGGTCATAAGTGATTACAGTGGGTACGGAAAGTATTCAGACCCCCTTAGATTTTTCACTCTTTGTTCTATTGCAGCCATTTGCTAAAATCATTTAAGTTCATTTTCTCCCTCATTAATGTACACACAGCACCCCATATTGACAGAAAAACACAGAATTGTTGACATTTTTGCAGATTTATTAAAAAAGAAAAACTGAAATATCACATGGTCCTAAGTATTCAGACCCTTTGCTGTGACACTCATATATTTAACTCAGGTGCTGTCCATTCCTTCTGATCATCCTTGAGATGGTTCTACACCTTCATTTGAGTCCAGCTGTGTTTGATTATACTGATTGGACTTGACTAGGAAAGCCACACACCTGTCTATGTAAGACCTTACAGCTCACAGTGCATGTTAGAGCAAATAAAAATCATGAGGTCAAAGGAACTGCCTGAAGAGTTCAGAGACAGAATTGTGGCAAGGCCCAGATCTGGCCAAGGTTACAAAAAAAATTCTGCTGCACTTAAGGTTCCTAAGAGCACAGTGGCCTCCATAATCCTTAAATGGAAGACGTTTGGAATGACCAGAACCCTTCCTAGAGCTGGCCTTCCGGCCAAACTGAGCTATCGGGGGAGAAGAGCCTTGGTGAGAGAGGTAAAGAAGAACCCAAAGATCACTGTGGCTGAGCTCCAGAGATGCAGACGGGAGATGGGAGAAAGTTGTAGAAAGTCAACCATCACTGCAGCCCTCCACCAGTCGGGGCTTTATGGCAGAGTGGCCTGACGGAAGCCTCTCCTCAGTGCAAGACACATGAAAGCCCGCATGGAGTTTGCTAAAAAAACACCTGAAGGACTCCAAGATGGTGAGAAATAAAATTTGCTGGTCTAATGAGGCCAAGGTAGAACTTTTTGGCCTTAATTCTAAGTGGTACATGTGGAGAAAACCAGGCATTGCTCATCAGCTGTCCAATACAGTCCCAACAGTGAAGCATGGTGGTGGCAGCATCATGCTGTCGGGGTGTTTTTCAGCTGCAGGGACAGGACGACTGGTTGCAATCAAGGGAAAGATGAATGTACAGGGATATCCTGGATGAAAACCTTCTCCAGAGTGCTCAGGAGCTCAGACTGGGACAAAGGTTTACCTTCCAACAAGACAATGACCCTAAGCACACAGCTAAAATAATGAAGGAGTGGATTCACAACAACTCCGTGACTGTTCTTGAATGTCCCAGCCAGAGTCCTGACTTAAACCCAATTGAGCATCTCTGGAGAGACCTAAAAATGGTTGTCCAACAACGTTCACCATCCAAGTCACTAGTGGGGTACCACAAGGCTCTGTACTGGGTCCTGTTCTATTTAACCTATATGTAAGTGATATAACTAAAGGTTTGCTGGGCAATGTATGTCTCTTTGCTGATGATACAAAGGTGTGTAATAGGGTTGATATCCGTGGAGGTGTCTGTAACATGGAACATGATTTGGCATTGCTGGAAGATTGGTCAAAGCAGTGGAGACTGCAGTTCAATATTTCTAAATGTAAAATAATGCATCTAGGGAAAAAGAATCAGCTTAGAGAGTACAGCATTGGGGGTACAGTGTTAGCGAGCACTATAGAAGAAAAAGATTTGGGGGTGCTTATTTCAGATGATTGCAAAATGAGAAAACAGAGTGACCAGGCAGTGGGAAAAGCAAATAGAATTCTGGGATGTATCAGTAGAGAGATCACCAGCAGGAGGAAGGAGGTTCTGATTCCTCTATATAGATCTTTAGTGAGACCTCACTTAGAATACTGTGTCCAGTTTTGGAGACCACACTTACAAAAAGATATTGATAAGATAGAACGAGTTCAGAGATGGGTAACAAAAATGGTGAAAGGTCTGGGGGATAAAACATATCAAGAGCGACTTCAGGAACTTAATATGTACAGTCTGGAGGAAAGAAGGGAGAGGGGAGACATGATTGAAACCTTTAAATACATCAAGGGGGTGAATAAGGTTCAGGAGGGCAGTCTTTTCAATATGAAACCAAAATCAAGAACACGGGGACATGACCTCAAACTAACTGGGGGGAAGTTCAAAACTAATCTTAGAAAGTATTATTTTACCGAAAGGGTGGTTGATGATTGGAATAAATTACCAACAGAGGTTGTGAGACAGTCAACAGTAAATGGCTTCAAACATGCTTGGGATAAACATAAATCTATAGTCAGACAACAAGGTTAATGTAAAAAAAAAAATAAATAAATAAATAAAAAGTGGCAGACTCGATGGACTACTCAGTCTTTTTCTGCCGTCACTTTTCTATGTTTCTATGTTTCAACCTGACAGGACTGGAGAGGATCTGCAAGGAGGAATGGCAGAGGATCCCCAAATCCAGGTGTGAAAAACTTGTTGGATCTTTCCCAAAAAGACTCATGGCTGTATTAGATCAAAAGGGTGCTTTTACTAAATACTGAGCAAAGGGTCGGTATACTTTAGGACCATGTGATATTTCAGTTTTTCTTTTTTAATAAATCTGCAAAAATGTCAACAATTCTGAGTTTTTCTGTCAATATGGGGTGCTGTGTGTACATTAATGAGGGAAAAAATTTACTTAAATGATTTTAGCAAATGGCTGCAATATAACAAAGAGTGAAAAATGTAAGGGGGGGTCTGAAAACTTTCTATACCACTGTATAGCTAAGAAAAAGAACTCTATTTGACCTTTCACACGTTTGCTACATTTTTTTGGAACATTGCAGGGTTTTTCTTGAAACCTTTTTGTTTGGCTATATGTGCTTACAATCTCACAGAAATGTATATAAAACAACGTCACTTTTATTAAGCATATTTGTTTCTGACAAAAGTACATTTAGATATTGTGTTATCAAGTGGTGCAGCATTTTAAGTGCTTTTTAAGCAGGCCTTGGCTTATTTACATCTCAAAAAGTGATCTTCGATGATTTTGACATTGAAAAAGTTCATTGATGTATCACCACGCATAGCAAATACTCAGAGCAGACAGCCGCGCAGACACACACTATCACAAATTCCAAAACAGCACAAGATGTTCTATAGAACAAAAGAAAAACCCATAGCAGTAGATGATGAGTGGTTTGTTCTTTAATTCATTTTGCTCATTAATTTCCAAGAGCCACTTATGTGGGCGAGCTACTCATATCCATTTGTCATAAGTTAGACTGGGTTATCATGGCAGTAAACACAAACACATTAAAAGGAAGAAACCCAAGATGAGGTATAACATCTCACAATTCCTCAATACTAAACTTGATTCATCACAAAAAATGAAAAAACTTTCTGGCAGAGACCTGCCAATGGTTGGAGATTCAATGATCCATATTTTGGAACAACAGTCTGTACGTTTCAAAGATCTTGGACAGCTGCTATGTAAAAGAAGCACAATTTGCTTAAAAAATGTGATCCTGTCATGTTATATGATTATTATAATATGTGGGCATTTGCTGTGCCCACAAATTCCTTTGTTAAACCTCAGAACATCTCTTGAGTGCACGGGGAGCCCCCAAATCACATCTACATGGTATATTTAGGCTATGGTTTGGGGCCCATTTTTAATCTGAGTCTCGTCTCTCTCTGACACCACCTACCTCACAGCATTTTACCAGTCCATAGCAAGAGCCTCAAAGGCTAGTTGTTTAGCTCCAATGTGGAAGTATATATATATATATATATATATATGTATCAGGTTCAGCCGGTGTTGGCAGGGATGCATGAGATAGAAACTCCCAGGAACAGTCCAAGCAGGTTTGTCCTGCACTTTCATTCAGAGAGGCAGCAAACAAACACAGTTTGAATGCAGCAGGACTTTGTACAGTAAGTCCATGGCATAAAACATATAATACATCTGCTCATTTGAGCCACTAAACAAGCTCTTGTCAGTTCATGAATAACAAACTGTCCCCTAATGGGTTTCCAAAAACAAACAGACAGCTTGTACTTTTTAGTGTTCTATCAGTAGTCAGTCATTCACCCAGCAGCAGGCTCTCACAGTGTAAGAGAGAGAAAGATTAAAGTGATTGTAAAGTCTCTTTTTTTTATATTAACAATAACAAACATGGTATGCTCACCTCTTCTGTGCAGTGGATTTGCATAGAGCAGCTCTGATCCTCCTCTTCTTGGGTCCTTCTTCGACTCTCCTGGCCCCTCCCTCTTGTTGGGTGCCCCCACAGCAAGCGCCTTGCTATGGGGGCTCCTGAGCCGAGTCACATGTCCCTGTGTCCATTCAGACATGGAGCTGCAGAATCCTTTTGTATTCTCATTGGCTGACAGACTTTGACAGCAGTGGGAGCCAATAGCGCCATGGTGCTGTCTACTGACTTTGACAGCAGTGGGAGCCAATGGCGCTGTGGTGCTGTCTCAGCCAATGAGGAGGGGAGTCCCAGACGGCCAAGACATTCCTACAACATCGCTGGAGCTAAAGGGACCTCAGGTAAGTATTAGGGGGGCTACTGGGGCTAGAATGCATTATGATAAAAACCTTCAGATTTTATAACCACTTTAATATCATCTCACATATAGTATACTGTCAATATAGAAAAAAATCACCCCCTTTAAAATAATCACATGTTGTTGCTTTGCAGCCTGAAATGAAGAGAGACACAGTTCTTGTTGTATCCAGTTGTGTTTACTCAGTGGCACTTATAACATCCAAGTGAAAGATATAACACCAACATGTCAGAAAAACATCTAAAACAGAATCACTGAGTTGGAAAAAGGATCACCACCTTCTAAAAATGACTTGTAAACTCGCAGGTGTAACTAACGTAATCACCCTTTCAATGGCACACAAAGCCATTTGATTTTCAACTGTGATCAGCTGTTGTCATGTTGATTAGCTCAGCATGAAAAGAGCTTTCCTGGAGCATTTTAGTCCCTGGTAGTGCAACTGAAGCAAGCAATCAACTATGGATGGCAAAGCACTGTTAAAAGATCTCCAGGATAAAATTGTGGACAGGCGCGTTGTGGTCAGGAGAAAGATACAAAATTATTTCAAAGGCTTTATCAATGCCTATGTAGCCATGTGCTCCCTTGGGAGTGGCTGGCAGTTGTGGTTCACCTTATAGCTGACCTCAATCCCAGCTTATCTCACACATCCGGAATCACTGAACAGGCTGGCTCTTGTTATTGTTTGTTTTATTTAGGGGATTTAACTTGGATGGGGAAAAGGGTGACTGTGGGATGCCCAAAGAATTGGTTACAGGACCACCTATATTCACGACCGTATATACACTCTACAGGGTGAGCCATTTATATGGATACACCTTAATAAAATGGGAATGGTTGGTGATTTTAACTTCCTGTTTGTGGCACATTAGTATATGTGAGGGGGGAAACTTTTCAAGATGGGTGGTGACCATGGCGGCCATTTTGAAGTCGGCCATTTTGAATCCAACTTTTGTTTTTTCAATAGGAAGAGGGTCATGTGACACATCAAACTTATTGGGAATTTCACAAGAAAAACAATGGTGTGCTTGGTTTTAACGTAACTTTATTCTTTCATGAGTTATTTACAAGTTTCTGACCACTTATAAAATGTGTTCAATGTGCTGCCCATTGTGTTGGATTGTCAATGCAACCCTCTTCTCCCACTCTTCACACACTGATAGCAACACCACAGGAGAAATGCTAGCACAGGCTTTCAGTATCCGTAGTTTCAGGTGCTGCACATCTCGTATCTTCACAG
>BLSH010114109.1:546640-560245 GCA_018402905.1 Glandirana rugosa | reverse complement strand
AACCAACCTACTGTACATTCGACAGTTTGTCGGGTCTTTTGGGGTCCAGACTTTCACATATAACTTTCTACCTCACAACGTCGAAACGATAAATTATTTTAGACAACACAAGCTTGACACCTTCGGATAACAAAATAAACCGAAGATATCTTGTCATGTCGACACTTGTTTTACGAAGAGTATTTCTATGTGTCAAAGGATGTAGGTCGAGTTGCACTTACTCTGGATTATCATTGTCTGTCGAATCTGACTGGTCAACTCAATTTCCTCTAGATACCAGTGTCACATGTGAAAGTAAAATATTGTAACCTTAACATTATTGTTATGTTTGTTATCAATTGTTATTACAATTCCAATGTTATAAAATGAAAGTGTACACTGTGACCATAGATCTCCTTTAACTCAACTGGTCAGTCTAAGCTGTCTGTTACTATTAGGTCTCATTCACGTTGAGCTGGATGTAGGAAACTGTGTATCTTTATGAGAAGCATT
The DNA here is from genome assembly GCA_018402905.1 of Glandirana rugosa. NCBI lineage: Eukaryota > Metazoa > Chordata > Amphibia > Anura > Ranidae > Glandirana > Glandirana rugosa. The sequence goes on along the minus strand of BLSH010114109.1, from coordinate 559,753 downwards.
TTGTTCACAGCTGTACTGTTCTATAGAAGCCAAATAAAACAATAGGCTTCCACAGTTCGAACACAACAGATTTTATTAAATAGCAAAGCTGCAACACTCCATCTTTCAATATACACTTTCAGACCTGGGGTTTTCTGGGCTGTTTGACAGCTTACATGTCATCCAACCAAAAAAAAAAACAAAAAAAAACCACAAATTAACCTTATTGTAAAGATAACTTAAAGTGTTACTAAACCCAGGACCCCGCATCCACTATATCTGGTCTACCACAGTACACTGAACATGGAAATGCAATTATTTTACCAAATATTAACTGCTAAATACCTTTTTCTCATCAGCAGTATATAGCAGTCTTGTTACTTCTATCAGTGTCTGGTAGAAGGAGTTTTCATTCTCCTCTGACTGTCCTATAAGGCTGCAGGACCCCTTGACCTTCTGTCTGGACAGTGTTGATTGGCCCTGTGCTGATCACATGCACTCTCCCAAGAAAAAAAAAACTCTCTAGCAATGCACACCAAACTGAGCATGTGCAGCTTGTCCCCTAGCCTCTGTTCTATCAGGAGATGCATTTGGGACAATGAAAGAAGGCGAGGATCAGAGAAGACAGGATCATCAAACAGCCTTTTTACACAATGCAGAGTATTAACCCATTAGGCTCCACAGTGAGTACAACAAGCATGATTTAATGCATATACAGACTGATTTTACTGTTGTGGGTTTAGTAACACTTTAAGCACTGGCATCCTCAAATATTCCTGTGATGTCACCTAGCAACATATATAAATTCTGATTAGTGCAGCATGCTGAAACATGAGCATAGACATTTCCCATGGTCCTTGGTATCCTGATTTCAAATTCCTGGTGCATCATTTACCCTAGTAAATGAGGTACCCTGGTCTCTGCACAGGCCCAGCAAAAGCTAAATGTTCCTCTCCTCCTCTGTTATGCAGGGAATCATGGGTATTGAAGTTTGCAACCCCTTAGTCTCACTTTCACAGAGCTCCTTGTGGACTACATGTCCCATGATCCATTGTGGCTGTTATGACATCCAGTCTTCACAGGCAACACTCTGAGGAGAGAGGGGAAGGACGTGGGGGATTGCACACAGAACCCACTTCTCACACAGAAAAGTGAAAAGAGAGAGGATGGCTGCAAGACACACAGCCTAGCGCTCTTCCTGTCTACTACAGAGTGGTGATGGGGGGTTTGAAGGATGAGCAGACGCAGAACACACAGCCTGCTTTATACAGCTGTACTGTCACTGCTTGGATCAGTGGGGGGGGGGGGGGTCAGCAGGTGGAACACAGCTGGCAGGGCACCCAGTTACAGGACTAACGGTTTTACATAAATTTAATCTGATCATTGCAAACATCCTTGTCAATGATAAATGGTTTGTTTCAACCCTCTAAATGCCACTTTTGCTGAATAGATTGCCCTGTTAAAGGAAATAAAAAAATAAAAAAATTACTGTCCATTTGACGAGGTGAAAATAAAGGAAAAAAAACTTGAATAAATAAAACGAATGCAGCCACAACATCTAAGAATTGGTAGGCTGCAATATGATCATTTTTATTTTGGGGTTTAATTTTGCTTTAATGTCCAGCTGCAGATAACTCTGGGACAATTTTGGTCATGTTCATTTATCATATTTTTTAAAATACTGTAGTATATCTAGCAATCACAGTATTACACAGATGAAGGCTGCCATCTTTAGGCTGCAGTGCCATATGAATGTACAGGGTGGGCCATTTATATGGATACACCTTAATAAAATGGGAATGGTTGGTGATATTAACTTCCTGTTTGTGGCACATTAGTATATGTGAGGGGGGAAACTTTTCAAGATGGGTGGTGACCATGGTAGCCATTTTGAAGTCGGCCATTTTGAATCCAACTTTTGTTTTTTCAATAGGAAGAGGGTCATGTGACACATCAAACTTATTGGGAATTTCACAAGAAAAACAATGGTGTGCTTGGTTTTAGTGCCTCCCAGTCTTTTAAGAGGTTTCAGATGCCAGGAGGCAGGATAAGGTTTATTATCATGTGACCACCATGATTGGCTGTCACAGTGTTCATATGATCGGAAAGCTCCCAATCGCAAGTAGTGATCTGGCGCTTTCTGTTAGCTGCTAATAACTGTACTGGGAGCACACAGGTCATCCCAGATAGCAAGAAATTGTGTTGCAAGTTTGCAAGTCCGCATTGTATGACTCCAGATCAACTTTTTTTGCAAACATTCTGCATGTCTGCTGCAAGTTCTGGTTCAGTTATGCTGTGCTATAGTCATCCCACCACAGGGGGTCACTGTGGCTGATTTTCATGCTGTAGACTTGCAGAGCTCTCGCTGTAGATTCACCACTGCAACTTTGGCCTTGTTAGAGATTTGCCACGCAAATTTGCTACAAATTGGAAAAGTGTCAACTAGAACTTGTGCTTCAAGTTCTCTGCAAGTGTACAACGTGCCAATGAAAATGTATATAACGTTAACATACTTAGAATTCAACACTGCCACAAATGTGTGGCAAGTTATCCTTGCTATCTGGGATGTGCACAGCTGTATTTACATTCTAGTGTGCAAATATGCGGCCGCTCAGTGTTAAGGTCCACCCGCTGAGAGGCTGCATATTTGCGTACTGTCTGTGCCAAGAGGTTCATACACATGCCTGAAGGATTTCCTTGGCCCACCTGTACTATGTATACAACCTACTACAGCAAAACTGATATTTACAAAGAAAAAAAGTACTGTTTAATTTTCAGACAAATGACAGCTTTAGCCACTTATTTATGTTTGTAAAGGTTTGGCTGGGGATTGAAAATCAAGAAAGAGCAGGGACTTCTGGAAATGGATATAATGCTTCTTTTATTCCAACATGGCCATGTAAATTGCTAGTGAAGGCTGATGCGTTTCGGTGACAAAAGAGCCTTGTTCACAGCATCATTTGCAATACAAAATAACAACTATACAGTATATACATTCAAACAACCAATAGTAACGTGTTCCACTTTAGCATAATTGATTGGTAATTTCTTCAACCTGAATGGAAAGGGATGGGATGCTCCTTTTCTGAGTATTCGTGTCTTCCCAAGACTGAAATACATTAAAAAAATATATGTACATGTAGAAAATAGTTATACAATCTGTAAGAATATTAGAAAAATGTACAATTGCACATTTTTTTCTTCTACAGAGAATAAGTAGATAGATAATACCTGAACTCAAATACATAAAATCTGCATAATCCATTTAGCTCACATAATATATACAAAAAAATACATATTTATATATATACAGTATCTCACAAAAGTGAGTACACCCCTCACATTTTTGTAAATATTTTATTCTATCTTTTCATGTGACAACACTGAAGAAATTACACTTGTATAGCTTGTGTACAGCTTGTATAACAGTGTAAATTTGTTGTCCCCTCAAAATAACTCAACACACAGCCATTAATGTCTAAACCGCTGGCAACAAAAGTGAGTACACCCCTAAGTGAAAATGTCCAAATTGGGCCCAAAGTGTCAATATTTTGTGTGGTCACCATTATTTTCCAGCACTGCCTTAACCCTCTTGGGCATGGAGTTCAACAGAGCTTCACAGGTTGCCACTGGAGTCCTCTTCCCCTCCTCCATGACGACATCACAGAGCTGGTGGATGCTAGACCTTGTGCTCCTCCACCTTCCGTTTGAGGACGCCCCACAGACGCTCATTAGGGTTTAGGTCTGGAGACATACTTGGCCAGTCCATCACCTTTACCCTTAGCTTCTTTAGCAAGGCAGTGGTCATCTTGGAGGTGTGTTTGGAGCCATTATCATGTTGGAATAGTACCTGAAGGGAGGGGATCACGCTCTGCTTCAGTACATGATGACATTCATGGTTCCCTCAATGAACTGTAGCTCCCCAGTGGCGGCAGCACTCATGCAGCCCCAGACCATGACACTTCCACCACCATGCTTGACTATAAGCAAGACACACTTGTCTTTGTACTCCTCACCTGCTTACCGCCACACACTTGACACCATCTGAACCAAATAAGTTTATCTTGGTCTCATTAGACCACAGGACATGGTTTCAGTAATCCATGTCCTTAGTCTGCTTGTCTTCAGCAAACTGTTTGCAGGCTTTCTTTTGCATCATTTTTAGAAGAGGCTTTCTTCTGGGACGACAGCCATGCAGACCAATTTTGATGCAGTGTGCGGCGTATGGTCTGAGCACTGACAGGCTGATCCCCCCACCCCTTCAACCTCTGCAGCAATGCTGGCAGCACTCACACGTCTATTTCCCAAAGACAACTTCTGGATATGACGCTGAGCACAATCACTCAACACCTTTGGTTGACCAGTGTGAGGCGCTGTTCTGAGTGGGATCTGTCCTGTTAAACTGCTGTATTGTCTTGGTCACCGTGCTGCAGTTCAGTTTCAGGGTCTTGGCAATCTTTTTATAGCCTAGGCCATCTTTATGTAGAGCAACAATTCTTTTTTTCAGATCCTCAGAGAGCTCTTTGCCATGAGGTGCCATTTTAACCTTCCGGTGACCAGTATGAGAGAGTGGGCGTGATAACGGCAAATTTAACACACCTGCTCCCTATTCACACCTGAGACCTTGTAACACTAACAAGTCACATGACACTGGGGAGGGAAAATGGCTAAACGAAAAAAAAAATAGTGAAAAAAAAACAATATTTTTTAATTTCTGCTATAAAACATAACCAATAAAACAATGTAAAAAATCTAATTTCTTCATCAATTTACACCAATATGTATTCTGCTACATATTTTTGGTAAAACAAAATCCCAATAAGTGTACAGGGTGGGCCATTTATATGGATACACCTTAATAAAATGGGAATGGTTGGTGATATTAACTTCCTGTTTGTGGCACATTAGTATATGTGAGTGGGGAAATTTTTCAAGATGGGTGGTGACCATGGCGGCCATTTTTTAAGTTGGCCATTTTGAATCCAACTTTTGTTTTTTCAATAGGAAGAGGGTCATGTGACACATCAAACTTATTGGGAATTTCACAAGAAAAACAATGGTGTGCTTGGTTTTAAAGTAACTTTATTCTTCCATGAGTTATTTACAAGTTTCTGACCACTTATAAAATGTGTTCAATATGCTGCCCATTGTTTTGGATTGTCAATGCAACCCTCTTCTCCCACTCTTCACACACTGATAGCACAGGCTTCCAGTATCCGTAGTTTCAGGAACCAGTAACACTAATACAGTGATCAGTGCTAAAAATATACACTGTCACTGTACTAATTACACTGCCAGGGAAGGGGTTAACATCAGGAGCGATCAAAGGGTAACTGTGTGCCTAGCCTGTGTTTTCTCACAGTGTGGGAGGTGCTTTTACTACTACCCCCTGACTGGCTCCCACTGTGACAAATCACAGCTGCAGTGGGCTTCCCCAAACTGAAAGTGCTGGATCACGTGCTAGACATGTGACCTAGCCCAGTAGAGCCTCCTTTCTGCCGTATATCTAAGTGATATGGTCAGCAAGAGGTTAAATGGCTGTGGGTTCACAGCTAGTAAATTAATATGTCTGAGTGACATCACTGGTTGGTCAGGATGAGCCGGGTGCTGGAACCCACCACTTCCTTAGCAACCAATGTTAACAAGGAAGTTGTCATGTATAGTAGCTGTATTTCTACCACTGCATTGAATTGCTGAAGAGTCTGGCATTCAGAAGGACACCTAAACAACCAAAGTTCAGTTCAGACTGAATTTTGATCTCATTCCAGAAGGGTCAAAGAGCTGTCACTAACAGCCAGGATTGAGAGCCACCAGCTGCAAAAATCATCAGCTGGTGGCTCTAAAAGGAAAATGTTTATTCGTGTATAATTTTATCTATAATCTTGCTAAAAAATATTATTTATAGATTGTGGATAAGAATGTTCACTATGACACCAATCTTTGTTGGAGACCAATTAGAAATACAGTACCTTGCAAAAGTAGTCATTCTCCTTCTCATTCTCCTTGAAATTTTCAACATTTTTTTTCTTGTTACAACCAAAAATGTTTTTCACAATTTTTTACAAATAAATGTGTGAAAAGCGTGGCGTGCATTTGTATTCAGCCCCCCTGAGTCAATACTTTGTAGAACCACAATTCACTATAATTACAGTTGCAAGTCTTTTTGGGGATATCTCTACCAGCTTTGCTCATCTAGAGAGTGACATTTTTGCCCATTCTTCTTTGCAAAATAGCTCAAGCTCTGTGAGATTGGATGGAGAGCGTCTGTGAACAGCCATTTTCAAGTCTTGTCACAGATTCTCAATTTAATTTAGGTCTGGACTTTGACTGGGTCATTTTTTATAACCTAACCACACTTTAAACTTCTACACAACTTTATCCCTGACCTGTCTGGTGTGTTCATTGCGCCTTCATGATGCTATTTGTTCACTAAGGTTTAGAGATGAGCGAACACCTAGATGTTCGGGTTCGGCGGGTACGGCCGAACTTTGCGGAAACGTTCGGGTTCGGTACCGAACGTTATACGAACTTTAGCCCGGATTCCGAACCCCATTGAAGTCAATGGGGACCCAAACTTTTCGGCACAAAAATGACTGTAAAAAAGTCCTGGAAAGTGCTAGAGGGCTGCAAAAGGAAGAAAAATGTGAGATGTTATTAGATCTGCAATCTATCCCTCAAAGCAGTAGTAATCTCTACCTAGTCCAGTATCAGATTGTTCTGTATTCATATCGTTCTGTAATGCAGGATGAGAGATCGTTCTGTAATCAGATCGTTCTGTAATACAGGATGAGATGTTATAGATCTACAATCTGTCCCTCAAAGCAGTAGTAGTAATCTCTACCTAGTTATCAGATCTGCAATTTGTCCCTCACAATCTGTCCCTCACAGCGCCGGCAGCATCCTCTCCCTACTCTAACCTGAGAGGATGTGACATGCAGCACTGTGACTCCAGCCTCATATAGAGGCTGGGTTACATGATGCACTGGCCAATCACAGCCATGCCATTAGTAGGCATGGCTGTGATGGCTTCTAGGGAAAACCAGTGAAACGCTTGTTGATTGGCTGCCCTGCAGCTATTCAACATGCGTGATAAAATACCAGAACCCGGAACCCAAACGTTTTCTCAAACGTTCGGGTTCAGGTTTGGTACACGGACACCCGAAAGTTTGGTACGGACCCGAACTTTACAGTTCGGGTTCGCTCAACTCTACTAAGGTTCTCTAACAAACCCCTGAGGGCTTCACAGAACAGCTGTATGTATACTGAGATTAAATTACACACAGGTGGAATCTATTTGACTTCTGAAGGCAATTGGTTGCACTAGATTTTAGTTAGGGGTATCAGAGTAAAGAAGGCTGAATACAAATGCACACCACACGTTTCACACGTTTACCTTTCTAAATGTGCATATATGAATTTTTCTCACCCATTGGACTTGATGGACTTTTTATGAACTACACACTTTTTGCATGTTTAGACATAGCGCTGTCTATGCCCACCAAGTTCATGTAGTGAATTATATATTTATTTGCTGTTTATTCACATACTGTATATACTCGAGTATAAGCCGAGTTTTTCAGCACATTTTTGTGCTGAAAAAGCCCCCCCTCGGCTTATACTCAAGTCAGTGTCTGTGGGTGGTCTGAAGAGATGAGTAGATTCACATTGCACAGAGTGCGCTTCTTCTAAGAGCCGCTCTGTGCATGAAACTGTGACCGAATTACCCTGGAATGCAGAGAACGCAGAGAGAATTGTCAGATTTTCAACTTGATGTCGGGAGGTGGGCGGGACGTGTAGGTGTTAGCTGTTCAGTCCGCCCACCTCTGATCTCAGTGAAGATCTGGCTGCAATACCTATGTTCTGGCTACAATACCTGTGTAATGGCTGAGTCCCTGTGTTCTGGCTACAATACCTGTGTTCTGGCTACAATACCTGTGTAATGGCTGAGTCCCTGTGTTCTGGCCTTCAATACCTGTGTTCTGGCTACAATACCTATGTAATGGCTCCCTGTCCCTGTGTTCTGACTGCTGCATTTCCCACCCTAGGCTTATACTCGAGTCGATAGCTTTCCCATTTTTTGTGGTAAAATTAGGTGCCTCGGCTTATATTTGGGTCGGCTTATACTCGAGTATATACAGTATATAGATTTTATTAATTTGACATAGCGCTGTCTATGTCCATTTAGCACAGCCTTTCTCAACCTTTTCAACATGGAGGAACCCTTGAAATAACGTTATGATTTCAGGGAACCCCTGCTAGAACTTACTATATCTAAGATACATTAGTGTGATGGTCAGTGGGAAGAATGTTCCTTGTACGTGTGGTCTTTGGGAAGAATTACCACCTTACAGATTCCTAAAAAGATTAATGGTTCCAGTGAAAACTTATCTAAGAGGCAAAAATTGCTCAATGCTCAAGAAACCTCTAGCAATCTCTGGAGGAACCCTAGGGATCAATGGTTGAGAAACCCTGATGTAGCATATACATTGCACATTTGGAATTTATATTTTTATGTCTTAGTTTTTTTTTTTGTTCACACGTTATTTGCACTGTTGTGATCCACAAGCTATATATTTGCATTCTTATATGTTGGACTCTGCGCTACCTCAGATCTGCTAATTAAATATACGTTAAGGAGGGGCGCGCTGATGTCACCAACTACCACAAGCCGGCTGTGTTACATGCTTTTTCTTGCATACGAAAATGTGAGTGTTCTTTTAATCTTTTATATAATAAACAAGTGCGTACTGTACTGCTCTGTGTGGTCTTCCTCTTTCCATCTATGTCGAGTGACATCGGGTTTTCCAGTGATTCCTATTACTGAGCCATCGAGGGGGATTTCCTGCCTGGTCATTGGGATACAAGGAGAGGAAGCTTATGACCCTACTGCATTTAGCGCTGACACTTAGAGTGGCTGGTAAGCCTTGAGTCCTGACGGTGGTGGATTGCACTGATTACACTTTTGCACACATTGGTGGCGGTATATGGTGTACATGCTAACCCACTGAAGTCTAGGATGTACTTCACTATATGATCCTCTTTTGTTTCATGCTCAATATCAAGTGACGTCGACCGGGGAGGCTTTTGAGGACAGAGTTTTTTCTTAGGGGACCTGACCCTACTCCACCCAGTCACAGAGAAGTCCAAGCCTACTACATAAAGGGCGCACAATCCGTTGTTAGTTGGTAAGCCTTGATTTTGGATGATGGTGGTTTGTCCTCCACTCTTGTGATTACATAATAACAATTAAGGCTGTTTACGCGTCTGGGCTGACCCTCCATTGGAAGCTGTTTTTATAACTACCATCTTCAATGTTCATATGGACTAATATGGCTACCATGATTTATTAGCGCAGCTCCTATGTTATTTATATGTTTATACTGAACTTGAGTATTTGAGCTGCAGCTTCTGTGTACTTTTTATGGTTAGCGCGGTGTTTGTATATTTTTAATTAAATATACGTGTTCGACATGCATTGGAGTGCATTAAAAATGCAAGCAGCAGCTAATATTTTACTAGGATTCTGGTTCTTTTTCTAAATTACTCAGTAGCAAAAGAAAAAATAGAAATGTTTTGCAAGCTTAATGTATCACTACAAGAAGCACGTTTATTTTGAGCTTATGTGTGACTATACCATCAAGATGTTTTAAATTTTACTAGCGAAAGAAGCCACTATATCTCAGGCAGCCAGCGAAAGCCTGCAATGTCAGAAGCCTGTACTGCACTATAACCTGCAAGATTGGTAGGTATGGTTCAGTCTGAATAGAACAATATATCAACTGGTTCAGTGTTAAACCTCATAAATGCTATTCTATGTTTCAACAAGTTATTCCAGTGAGCTGTATGTGATTACAATCTCTCTCTGGTTTGAAATGCATAGAATTTCTATGTGCGCTAATCTCGGAGAGCTTGTGTCTGCCAGAGCTCTGCGGAGTGCAAGCCCTCTTGCTACGTGTCGATATATTATGCTTTGCTTGGATAAAGACTACAGTCAAACATTAGCATTCAGGGCAATTCTTCCTTTGGGTACATTTTCGGGAATAAGCGGTGGATAAGTAAGATGTCACTTTTACTGATTTAACAGGGGTTTTTTTTTTGTTTTGTTTTGTTTTTACTTTTACTTGCATCCCCTAGAGTTTGTGCACCATATGCTGTTTTGTCTGCAAAATAAAATTGGGATAAATGATGCCAATTTTGAAATGTCTGCAGACATACCCAATGGTTGGTGGCTGTGGTCAGTAAACCATGTGGCTACACAGTTCTTTTCCATATTACTTCACTGTTTTAGGGCTCATGCACACTGTAGCTGATAAACAACCATTTTTGGTCACTTGGGCGTTTTTTTTTAACAGCCCAAAAACGCCCCTTTATGTTATCCTATGTGTCTCATAAACGCCAGTAAATGGCCGGTTAACGAAATGCAATGCACTCACCGTCTCATCCCGTGTAAGGATGAGCAAAACAGATTTTCCTCTTCTTCTAAATATGGGAGATTCAGTTAATTGTTGACATTATGACAAAATACAATGCAGAAAGAGAAACTATATTGGTTCTTAACCACTTGACCTCCGGAAGATTTACCAACCCCTCCCCCCCTCATGACCAGGCCATTCTTTTGCGATACGGCACTGTGTTACTTTAACTGACAATTCCACTGTAATGCAATGCTGTACTCAAATAAGATTGATGTCCTTCTATTTTCTACAAATAGGGCTTTCTTTTGGTGGTATTTGATCACCTCTGCGTTTTTTTTTTTCCGTTTTTGTGCTAAAAACAAAAAAAAAGAAAACTTTTGAAGAAATTTTGAAACAAAAAACAATATTTATTACTTTCTGCTATAAGACCTATTCAATAATAACAATAGAAAAATTCTAATTTCGTAATCAGTTTAGGCAATATGTATTCTGCTACATATTCTTGGTAAAAAAAAAATCCCAATCAGGATTGAATAGTATTATATTAATTAGTAATAAAGTTATAGGGCCTACAAACTATGGTATTTTTTTTTTTTTTTAACCGCTTGCCATCCAGGTCAATTCTGGCACTCCACTCCTACATGTAAAAATCATTATTTTTTGCTAGAAAAATACTCAGAGCCCCCAAACATTATATATATATGTTGTTAGCAGAGACCTAGGGAATAAAATGGCGGTCGTTGCAACTTTTTATGTCGCATGGTATTTGCGCAGCAATTTTTCAAATGCGTTTTATGGGGGAAAACAAAGCACTAAAGTTAGCTCAATATTTTTGTGTAATGTGAAAGATGAGTTTATGCCAAGTAAAAAGATACCTAACATGTCACGCTTTAAAATTGCGCACACTTGTGGAATGGCGCCAAAGTTCGGTACATAAAAATCTCCATAGGCAACGCTTTAACATTTTTTACAGGTTTCCAGTTTAGAGTTACAGAGGAGGTCTTGGGATATAATTGTTGCTCTTGCTCTAACATTCATGGTGATACCTCACATGTGTGGATTGAATGTCGTTTACATATGTGGGCGCAAAATACGCAAGCGTTCGCTTCTACGTGCGAGCACGCCGGGACGTGGGGCACTTTCTTTTTTTTGATCACTTTTATTCTTATTACAAGGAATGTAAACATACCTTGTAATAGGAATAGGACAATACAGGGCCTCTTTATAGAGAGATCTGGGGTCAATAAGACCCCACATCTCTCTTCCAGGCTGGAAAGCCTGAGATAAAAAAAATGAAATTATCTCGCCTTTCCAGAGTACACGGCAGTATTTACAATTGCCAGGCCAGACATCACATCATAATACTGCGCCCGGGCGTGCAAGAGTCATAGAGACTGCCGGGGACCATCCGATCACTGGTATTCTCTATGGCGAACTTCTTCCGCTAGCGGATTGCTTCTCCGGCTCGCCGATCGCACGGGCAAGCCGGTAGAAGCACCGGAGGGCGGCGGGAGGGGGCATTGCAGGGAATTGCTGGCTAAAAAAATGATATCTGAATGATGGTGCAGGCATCATTCAGATATCCCCACTCAAAGTCCAGGATGTCATATGACGTATCTTGGGCGGCAAGTGGTTAACTAGTAATGGCAGTGATCAGTGACTTATAACGGGACTGTAATATTGCAGGGGACATTCTGATGCTAGCTGACCCTTTTTGGGGACCAGTGACACTAATACAGTGATCAGTGCAAAAAGTATGCACTGTCACTGTACTAATGTCACTGACTGGGAAGGGGATAACAGAAAGGGTGATCAAAGGGTTAACTTTGTGCCTAGCAATTATCTTACTAAACTGTGTGAGGTGATTTTACTAGGGGAAAACATGAAAATTCCATCCCTTCCCCTCTGTCAGAACAGCGATCTGCCTTGTTTACATGCAGATCGCAGTTCTGTGTCGTTTCTTCACAATTGGCAATCACATTGGAAACCAGCCGCCGGCTGCGCGCTATGCGCCCTTTCCGGAAGTGTCGGATCATGTATTTATATATATGTGATCTGGCAAACAGGCGCCGTCTATAGCAGTAAAACTGCTATAGAGCAGACCTGCACTATAGGCAAAACTTTTTTTTTTCTCATTTTGGATAGAGTAAGGGAGGATTTTTTTTTGGCTTCTGTGTCTATTGAGGAGATTTACATTTGCTTCCTGTCCTATAGTCAAAACTGAAAGTGAAAAGAAACCCCTGCAAATTTAGGGAATCCCTTGGGGCCCCCCACGTCACCAGAACTAGTGTCTCCATTGCAGATTTCCCCTCTATTACTTTTCTGGGGACAACCCAAAATGTTTATTTTTATTTTCACTTTCAATGATAATGTTAAACAGAAGAAATAGGGAGGGTGAATTTCCCTAATGGGGACACAGACAGCAATAAAAACCTAATAGGTGTTTTAATCTATCTCCACTCTATCCAAAACTAAAAGAAAAAAATGTATTTTGTTCTATGTGAATGCGCCTTATGGCATGTTCTTGTACCAAAAATGGCCCCATATTAGTTTTATTATTTTACACTCAGAAACAGACTGGAAATAAGTAAATTAGAAAAGCCAAAGCCAATTGATGATAAAATATACAAAAAAAAAAACAAAAAAACAAACAAAGAGCATGCTAAATTAAAGTACACCGAAACCGAAAAGATTAAATGAATAAAGGTCAGACAAAGAC
>BLSH010114109.1:522040-540987 GCA_018402905.1 Glandirana rugosa | reverse complement strand
AAACGGTTCGTACTACCCACACTGACACAAAAAAGAAAAGAAAAGACGGTTTTGCGAGGACGGTCCTCCTTTCTTTTAAAAAAAAAAAAAAAAGAAAAATCTAAAACATTTCAGAAATCTGGTAAAACCAACTGTGCAAAAAAAAAAACAAAAAAAAAAACAGATGTATAGAATAGCTTAATGTGTTGTAGATGCAATTTTCTTTCTTTTTTTTCCATCTTTGGATATTGTAGGGCAGGAGTGTCCAACGTTTTGACTTTCCTGGGCCACATTGGAAGAAGAGGAATTGTCTTGGGCCGCACATAAAATAAACCAACAATAAGGTCTCATGCACACAAGGCGTTTTACAAACTCTCCTAAAAGCCTTTCCTCCTGGCAGGAGCGTTTTGGCAGAAAAGAAAAGAAAAAACACAGTCACACCCATCATGCTTGGCAAATGCAGCCCTCCTCAAATGGGGGGATCCAATGTGAAACTATAAGAAGAACAAACAAGGAAGGTGCAAACACCTAGTGCATTACCCAAAAATGTAATAGGAAAGATATAAACCGATAAGAATGAATAATCACAAAAGTGCAGTATAAAAGAACATGTGGACCGCAAGATGCCGTGTGATGCAGGATACAAATGCTCCAACAATATCCCGCTACAAGCAAGCTGATGCGTTATCGGGGTCTCACCCCCTTCCTCAGAACTCTGCAGAAAAAAAGCATGAGGCTTGTAAAAGTGTCTTATTATTTATTATTTCAGGTACTTATATAGCGCTGTCAATTTACGCAGCGCTTTACATATACTTTGTACATTCACATCAGTCCCTACCCTCAAGGAGCTTACAATCTAAGGTCACTAACTCACATTCATACATATACTAGGGCCAATTTTTCAGGCTTTCTTATAGAGCATATCTATTCATTTACTTATAGATTTATTCATATATTAGAATTTGTTACATTGTTACATCGTTTTTTAGATTACGCTTTGTGCGTGTTACCTGTTGTTTGTGCGGCTATGCTGTACACAAAAAAACACACAAAAAAAAATATAACAAATAAACACAAAAAAATATTTTGTGTTGTATGAATCCCTCCTCTCATATACTTGCATTTTTGTACATTTATTTGTATGTATCTATATTTTTATTTTCTATTTTCATTTTTTCATGGATTTCTTTACTATTGTCACTGTATTATATTGTACCATATTCTGGTCTTTTTACATTGTATTTGTTTCACTTAAATGTGATGTTACATTGTTTCTTGTGGGTATGGATATCGCACCTGCTACTAAAATACTTTTTGGTCAGCCCTTTCTTTAGTCAACCTCATGGGACTAATTAGTCTGCACCTATTATGAATGAATGTACTGACCACTATTTAGGAGCTGGATCGATACCCATTCAGCTATGAGTAAGCGTCAATTCTAGACGTGAAATGCGTTAGCTGCTGCCTGGTGTCCATTCCTGCTGGCATTTGACTGTACCTGCATTTACTTGTTTTGTGCATTTTTGCCAAAATAAATCAGCATCGATTGGAGTGTGGCTGTCTGAACTTTTCTGTTTCTCCTATTTGCACTGTGGCTTAGCCAGCACCCTACACAGGTGGATTGAGGTCTTAATCGGCCAGGTGAGGCTTGGAGCAGGTGTATCTCTCTATCCTAGGGCCAATTTAGACAGGATATCATTTGCCTACCAGCATGTCTTTGGAGTGTGGGAGGAAACCGGTGTACCCGGAGGAAACCCATGCAGGCACAGGGAGATAATGCAAACTCCAGGGAGTTAGTGCCATGGTTGGAATTCGAACCAGTGACCCTTTTGTCTTAAGCTTTTACAAGCATTTACAGGTGTCAAGAGCTTGTCATTGGCCAAAATATTAATTTCTTATGAATAATCAATTAACGCTCAAGCGCTAAACACACCTAGAGTTAAAGGGATTGTGAAGTCAGAAGTTTTTTTTTTTTATCTTAATGCATTTTATGCATTAAGATAAAAAGCCTTCTGTGCAGGGGCGGACTGACAACCCATGGGGCCCCCGGGCAATAGAAGATCATGGGGACCCCTGTGTCCCTGTCCACACTCAAGCCAAATAAAACACCACCTACTTATTGCACTGCGCCCACATTACATACGTTCACCCCTACAGATGTGGGAAAGGTGTCCTGAGTGGCCACGCTAGCGTGCCCCTGTCAGGCCAGGTACCGGAGCTCAGTACTGACTCTTATGGTCAGTCCGCCCCTGCTTCTGTGTGCAGCAGCCCCTCTAACAATTTACTGAGGTCCCTCTCTGTCCAGTGATGTCTTAGCCGCTTCACATTCTCCCCCCTGATTGGTTTAGATACAGCCAATGGCTGCCGCTGCTGTCAATCAGAGTCAGCTAGCCAATCAGTAGAGAGAGGGGTCAGGGCTGGGTTGGTGCTCCGTGTCTGGACACAGGGAGCTATGACCCAGCTCGGGTACCCCCATAGCAAGCTGCTTGCTGTGGGTGCACTGAACAGGAGGGAGGGGCCAAGATCACAGAAGGGGGACTTGAGAAGGGAAGGGTCCTAGCTGCTCTGTGCAAATCCCCTGCAACAGAGGAGGTAAGTGTAACATGTTTGTTATGTAATGAATAAGCGCACGTAAAGTGTGCGAAACATGTCTACCATTCAGCACTTTGTTGTTCTGTAACTTTGGGATGTCCTAATAAAGGATTTTGGACTGCAGTTCGTGGTGTGCAGCCATTTATTCTTATTGCATGCAGAGGCGAGTCAGGGGGGCACCCACAGCATCCATCAGGCTTCCCTCTACTCACCTGGAGCGGCTGGGTCTTCTGGTCTCTAATTAATAACATGTTTGTTATTTTTATAGAAAAAAATGAGACTTTACAATCACTTTAATGCCTGTTCAGGAGCGTTCAGATGCATTTAGCTGCATAAAGCATTTTTTTCCTGCCTCTAAAAGCCTCTGCCACTAAACGCTGCTAAAAGCCTGCATGGACACATAGGCTAACATACTGTACAGGGGAGTTTAGAGACAGAAAAAAAATGAAGCAGCTGCAAAAATGCCCAGTATGCATGAAGCCTTAGGATAGCGGATGAGCAGAAAAAGTTGAGCTAACGATCAGATAACAATAAGTTAATGATCACTGATATAGATAATGTACCTATCTTTTGTAATTTTTTTATGATAAAAGTAAAAGAGGGCAACATAAAACTAGTGCAATATTTCACTCTGTTTTTGATAAACATAGGCAGGTCATACACAGTTCAAATCTCAGCCGGTTAAGCAGGAACCAGCTGAGATTCAAACCATGTATGGGCAGGCTGAATGTACCAAATTGATTGATTGATTGATCTACTTGGATACAACCAGCATGCCAGGTTTTACCTTTGATTATTGCTAGCAGCTGCTATAGCTACTAGCAATAAACCCCCGTCGAGGGAAGACAATGGCCCAGCATGAGAGATTCCCACATCAACACGGTCTGTGTTGATGGGGGAATCAAGCAAATTTCTTTTCTGCAAACCGTGGTTGCAGGATAGAAATTTGCTCTGTGTATGGCTGGCCTAACACATCAATATCTGGTCCAATGGATGAAGTAGCAATGCTCAATGAATTCTCAAGGTGCTCATCGGATATTTTGGTTCTTATTTTGCCCTTCGTGTGCTTCGTCCTTGAAACTAGTTGATCAGAAATATAGGTGCTGCAAAAATTGATGGCATGAATAAGGTGTGATTGTGGAGAGTGGGATATTTTCTTTGGGAAGATAAAACTTATAAAAGTCCAGGAATAAGACACTGATATTTTTTTCTTTAAAGACCTCTTCACTTAGACAGGTGCTCTGATTGGAAGATTTAATCTCTCTTTCTATTGTGGTGACAACTGTAAATCTTTAGATTTCCCATCGCTTTCATACCCTACCATGTGTCCCGAGCCTACTTATTCCTCTCGGGGGCCTGGGACCTCTATGGCTGGTGTCAGGTGGAAGATCGGAGGGAGATCAGCAAACATCCATTAGTTGATCTTCCCTGGGTAGTATGAACCTGAAATCTCTAAGCTCTGAGCGTTTTTCTAGGTACAAACTGTCAAATAGGGACGAGCTTGGATTCAGTCCGAATCCATGTTTGGCTGAACCTAAAAGGAAACTGTCAGTGCTGACCCAACCAGCTTTGGCTGGGGCATTGCCCTTCCTGGAGCGGCAAAGGGGCAGGGATGCTCATGACATCATTGACCTAATATGGCATGTTTATAAAAATAATAATTTCATGAATATAACCAAAAAAAGAATAATTTAACAATATAAATAATTTAATAATATAACAAAAGAGATAAAAAATACCAGTTTACAAACATACAGTATATAAAGTTTGTGAAAATGTAAAAAAAAAAATTCCTTTCAAGTAATTTATTTACCTAAATAATATCCTTCCAAGTTCAATTATTTTCCTACAGAATGGTTATCAGTAATCCGATTAAATCATTTGATAACATTTAAAGTTTACTTAATTGGGTTTGAATTCAAATGATATACCATTTGGGTCAAAGCAGGAAATGAAGCAATACAAACCAAGTATATTCTCTAATTAATCTTTCATTCCCGTGCTACCGCAGGAATGTTTCATTTTCCTCATTCTGGGAAGATTAAATATTTGCTCAGTTTAAAAAGAAAAACGATTTCATTGACCCACAAGAAATGTTGCCTTGACAACACAGGCAAAAATGCTTTCTTTGTGTCCATGTTGGAGCATTATACCTAAAAACAACAAAGAATTTTTATAAATAAAAGCTCTTTTTACCACCCATAAATAGAAGAATATATGGATTATCAAATGCAATGGATGAATTTGATGTATTCTTTACATTCATTCATTAGCAGAGCACAGAGGAAAGCTTACAATTTACGTTTAACCAATCAGAAGCACGTTTAATGCACAGATCCACGTACTGTATGATTCATTAATAATAGCATTATTTTACAAAGGTTGCTCTATATATTCAAGTTACCTAGGGATAGCCTAGCAACACATCTTGTAGGGGCAGCAGACTGTCCCTTATTTCATTAGTTTAACATACTTATTTCTTATTTCCTTTATAGGAATAGAATATATATAATTATACTGTATATCTATATCTGTATAAATATATATATACACACATATATATATATATATATTGAAACTATGAAAGGCAAAATGATCAATGGACTTTATGTTTCACCTCACATGCGTTCATTTGCAGGCAACTAGGAATCCGGTCCAGGTTTTACCAGCCACCTTAGCTTAGGTTCTAGACCAGGTTTTATGGTACACTTGTGTCCACCAGCAGGTGGTATAAATAAAGCAGGATTGGAGAAAACATTTTGCTCTTGCCTGGGACTCAGAAAGCCAAAACCTGAGAGAGCTACTGATGGGAAGTTTGTTTTGTGCAAGAAAGGAAAAGGTTTGCATTATCTTTGTTTTGTGGGTGACTGGGAGAAGCCCTTCACCTGTGAGTTAGGAACCTGATATGTTTAGTTAGTGCCTGGATGGCAAGGATGTAGATTCGATTTTGTTTATTTGATTTACATGCAACCTATCAAATAAAAAAGTCAGTTTTAAAAAAAAAAACTGCTGTTTGGACTACCCTTTTCCCAGGGAAAGTGATCCCCATTGAGCTAACCCCCGACATATGGTGGATTTGGGCGGGCATCTTCCTGAACAAGTGGAAAGATGGAGGATGTGTTAAGAGCCCTGCTGCAGGCCACTGCAGCCCAGCAGGAGAACAATCACCAGCAGCAGGAGGCAAATCACCAGGCCACTGCAGCCCAGCAGGAAATCAATCGCCAGTTTGTGGAGGCCCTGTTGGAGATAGAAGAAGGAGTCTGCAGGCCCTTTGCCAGTGGAACAGAAAATGGTATGTGCCAGATATTACCTGCAGATGATGTGGAAGCATACATCGCAACTTTTGAAAAAGTCGCTGTTCAGGAAGGATAACAAAAGAGCAATGGGCGGGACTGTTAACGCCTTTCCTGACAGGTGAACTCCAAAAGGCCTATTATGACCTGGAACCGGATGCTGTCCAGGATTATGAGATGCTGAAGGCTGAGATGCTTACACACCTGGGCGTCACCACTGCGGTCCGCGTGCATCGGTGTCAAACAGTACTGATAAGCCACCCGCTCCCAAATGTTTGACTTAATACACCTCACCAAAAAGTGGCTGCAGCCAGAGACTTTGCCAGGTCTTAAGATTGTGGAGCTTGTGATTTACGGACCATTATTTATGTGTGCTCACTGCCACTTTGAGGAAGTGGGTCAGCCATGGGGACCCTAATACTGAAAACTAGCTAGTGGACCTGGCGTAGAGATATACCACTGCCGAGGACTTGTTGAACCCATCCATGCCCCAACTCAATGTCTCTAGGGGAAAAAATGCCAGGAGTATCCAATTAGACTGTTCCAGTGTTCAACAGCGTGGGGAAAAATTACAAGACTGTTGCTACAGGGACTGGAGACTGGCCAAATAGGACAGGAAGGTCTTTGAGGCAATTTAGAGGACTGGGTACAGAACATATAAAATTTTATCGCTGTCATATTGCTGCTGACTGTCCCCTAAATGATTAACCAATGCAATGTAATAATGATTATTTGAAAAAACGCATGTCTCTTTTTGCACAGGTGTCGTGTACTGCATCATGTCAGGCACACGTGAAAAAACAAATGTGTGTGATTTCAGTTGACGGAAAGCCAGTCATCGCTCTGCTTAATTCTGGTAGTGTTGTGACGTTAGTCAAAGGTGATTGTGTAAATCGTGCAAAGTTACACCCTAGTAGAGTTGAGCGAACACCTGGATGTTCGGGTTCGGCGGGTTCGGCCGAACTTCGTGAAAAAGTCCGGGTTCGGTACCGAACTTGACCCGAACTTTACCCCGGACCCCGAACCACATTGAAGTCAATGGGGACCCAAACTTTTCGGCACAAAAATGGCTGTAAAAAAGTCCTGGTAAGTGCTAGAGGGCTGTAAAAGGAGTAGGCGATGATTTTAGAACAATAATCTGTCCCTTACAGCAACAGCAGGAACCTGACCCTATAGAACTAGGAGATGATTTTCTGTCCCCCTAGTCCAGAATCAGATCGTTCTGTAATGCAGGATGAGATGTTATTAGATCTGCAATCTGTCCCTCACAGCGCCGGCAGCATCCTCTCCCTACACTAGCCTGAGAGCATGTGACATGCAGCACTACGTGACTCCAGCTTATACAGGGGTCACATGATGCACTGGCCAATCACAGCCATGCCATTAGTAGGCATGGCTGTGATGCCTTCTAAGGGCAAACCAGTGAAACACTTGTTGATTGGCTGCCCTGCAGCTATTCAACAGGCGGGATCAAATACCCGAACCCAAACGTTTTTTCAAATGTCCAGGTTCGGGTCCGGGTCACAGACACCCCAAAGTTCGGTATGGACCCTAACTTTATAGTTCTGGTTCTCTCAACTCTACACCCTAGCACTATTTGGGTTATTTGCATACATGCTGACACACGTGACTATGAGACTGCGGTGGTTGAGATTGCTACCCCTTGAGGCATGGTGACACATTCAGTGGGGGTGGTACCCTCACTTCTTCATGAAGCCTTAGTGGGGAGAGATTTCCCCCACTTTTGGAGTTTATAGGAAAACAAAAGGAGTCAGGAGGACAGAGCTTCCCCTGCTGAGGAAATACTGGAACTCACACCAGACCCTTTTGATTGCAAAATTGAAAGTGAAACTGTTGGTGTGTTTAAGGAAGGGGTAGATCCTTTTCCCTTTTCTGTAATGGCTGGGGAGCAGGAGGAGCTGGAATCCAGTCCCCAGTTTGAGGTCAATGAACAAGAAATTATCTCTGACTCTAGTGAGAGTGGTCAGCGTGTGGTGCCTGACTAAGAGGTCAGGAAAGATGATTTTTCTACAGAACACCTAAGAGACACCACCTTCAATAGAGCCAGAGAAAACATTAAAATGATGGATGGGGGACCTGTTGAACCTAATGTAGGGATGTATTTTCCCTAAATGGCTCTTAAAAAGAACTTGTTGTATCAGGTGGTAAAGCAAGGGGAGGAGGAGGTAGAGCAGCTAGTGGTTCCCAAACAGTATTGCTGGATGGTATTAGATTTAGCCCATGGTCATATAATGGGTGATCATCTGGGTATAGAGAAAACCAAGGAGAGAATAACCCATAGATTCTTTTGGCCTGGGTTACATGCAGATGTCAAAAAATATTGTGAGTCATGCCCAGAGTATCAGTATTCAGCGCCATCACCCTGTTTTCACAGTCTGCTGGTACCATTACTAATAATTGAAGAGCCTTGTGAAAGAATTGGCATGGATCTGGTGGGACCAGTAGTAAAATTTGCCTGGGGCCATCAGCACATACGGGTAATACTGGACTATGCCACTCTGTATCCTGCAGCCATTCCCTTGGGTAATACCTCAGCTAAGGTTATTGCCAAAGAGATGGTCCAGGTATTTAGTTATGTGGGTATTCCGAAAGAAATATTAAAGGATCAAGGCACACTATTTATGTCCCAAGTCATTAAAGAATTGTGTAAGTTGTTCAAAATCTCCCATCTCCATACCTCTGTCTACTACTCGCAAACTGATGGTCTTGTGGAGAGATTTAACAAAACGCTCAAAAGCATGTTATAAAAGGTAGTGGACAACCTCATGTTTGCCATACGAGAAGTACCTCAGGCATCTACAGGTCATTCCCCTTTTGAACTACTGCATGGTAGACATCCCAGGGGATTGCTAGATGCTCCAAAAGAAACATGAGAGGGAGAGACCACGCCTTACAGAAACGTCATTGAGCATATCTCACTGATGAATGAAAGAATTGCTGCTGTCATGCCGCTTGTACGGGAACAAGCCCAGGAGGCCCAGAGAAGGGTTTATAATCGGGGTGCCAAGACCGGGGTCTTCAGCCCTGGTGATAGAGTGCTGGTACTAGTCCCCACAGTTAAGAGTAAATTCCTAGAAAAGTGGCAAGGTCCCTTTGAAATTATGGAAAGATTAGGGGAGGTAAACTACAAAGTTTGCCAGCCAGGGAAAAGAAAACTAGAGCAAATATATCAGATTAATCTCTTGAAACCTTGGAAGGACAGAGAGACTTTACTGGTAGTATCAACCACCCAAAAGGACATGTCCCTGTGGCACCTGAGGTGCCCATAACTGAAACCTTGTCAGTGGCCCAACAGAAGGACGTTAAAGAGTTTGTGCGTAAGAATAGAGACTTTTTCTCTCACCTACCTGGACAAACCAGTGTTATACAGCATGACATAATTACTGAACCAGGTGTCCGCATAAATGTTAAAGCTCTCTAGAATACCCGAGGCTAGGCGGAAAGCAGTTGCAAATGAAATAAAGAACATGTTAGAGTTGGACGTGATAGAGGAGTCCCACAGTGACTGGTAAAGTCCCATGGTGTTAGTCCCAAAACCAGATGGAACTATAAGATTTTGTAAAGATTTCAGGAAGTTAAACAGTGTGTCCAAATTTGATGCATACCCTATGCCTCGGGTTGACGAGCTTGTTGACAGATTGGGTAACGCCTGTGAGACACAAACTGACACACACTTCCTGGTCTGGATTTTTCTTATGCAACGTTTGAGTTTACAATGTAAGTGGATATTTTTATGCTTTTAAACAATAAATACAGATTTACACTATGTATACCTTCTCTGTCATCTGATTATCTACTACATGCACGCCGTTCACATTGCGAGTGGCGAACGCTGCCGTGGGAAGCAGATCCGTGGTACTACAAGTCCCAGACACACCCCAAATCGCATATGAGTTCTGTAGCAGAAGTCCCAACTTTCTAGTGAGTGCGGGGCAGTGCAGGAGGGGAACACGGATTGCACAGAGCTGCCCAACTATTCATTGAGCACTTGCCACTTTAATGCACGTTTGTTAAGAAGATTATGTGATGAACTTTTTTGATTGATCGCCGGTTATTAAGAAGACACAGTATTTATCACGGAAGAACTTAATTTATTTATTTTATTTATCTTCGTGGCATTTTCCATTGCTTGATGCAAATCGCAGATTATTTGATTATAGATTAATTATTTATTTACTCATACAGTCATGATATAATGTGGAATATGGAATATTTATTTTGCACATATGTTTAGGAATGCACCAACACTTTGTTGAATATCATTAACAATTCACCATAAGATGTGACGCTCTTAAATACACTACTATTATTATTTCAAGGCACCAGACTCCTTATTAAAGCAGCAACGTCTGCCCTCACCTATTTTTTAATTATTATTTATTAATTAATTATTCATCTTATTACATATTATTTATTCAATATTCAATCACATATTTATATTTTATTTATCTAATCATGCACTTTCCTATATATCTGAAAATATACAATACCAGAAGCGTAGGGATATTGGTTAAAAAATTAAGACCACGCTAGAGTTGAGCGAACCCGAACTGTAAAGTTTGGGTCCGTACCGAACTTTCGGGTGTCCGTGTCCCGAATCCGAACCCGAACGCTTGAGAAAAAGTTCGGGTTCGGGTTCTGGGTTCTGGTATTTTATCACGCATGTTGAATAGCTGCAGGGCAGCCAATCAAGAAGCATTTCACTGGTTTTCCCTAGAAGCCATCATAGCCATGCCTACTAATGGCATGGCTGTGATTGGCCAGTGCATCATGTGACCCAGCCTCTTTATAAGCTGGAGTCACTTAGTGCTGCAGTCACGTGCTCTCTGAGACTCTGACTAGTGTAGGGAGAGGGTGCTGCCGACTCTGTGAGGAACAGATTGCAGATATATATAATGACATCTCATCGATCTGATTGTGGACTAGGTAGAGACTACTACTACTGCTTTGAGGGACAGATTTCAGATCTCATCCTGCATTACAGAACGATCTGCTTTGAGGGACAGATTGCAGATCTCATCCTGCATTACAGAACGATCTGACTGGACTAGGTAGCGTCTATTGCAGATCTCATCCTGCATTACAGAACGATCTGACTGGACTAGGTAGAGTCTATTGCAGATCTCATCCTGCATTACATAACGATCTGACTGGACTAGGTAGAGTCTATTGCAGATCTCATCCTGCATTACAGAACAATCTGACTGGACTAGGTAGAGTCTATTGCAGATCTCATCCTGCATTACATAACGATCTGACTGGACTAGGTAGAGTCTATTGCAGATCTCATCCTGCATTACATAACGATCTGACTGGACTAGGTAGAGTCTATTGCAGATCTCATCCTGCATTACAGAACGATCTAACTGGGCTAGGTAGAGTTTATTGAAGATCTCACCCTGCATTACAGAATGATCTGACTGGACTAGGTAGAGTCTACTGCTTAGAGGGACAGATAATTGTTCTAAAATCATCTCCTACTCCTATAGGGTCAGGTTCCTGCTGTTGCTGTAAGGGACAGATTATTGTTCTAAAATCATCTCCTAGTTCTAAAGGGAGAGGTTCCTGCTGGCCCTGTAAGGAACAGATAATTGTTCTAAAATCATCGCCTACTCCTATAGGGTCAGGTTCCTGCTGGTCCTGTAAGGGACAGATAATTGTTCTAAAATCATTGCCTACTCCTATAGGGTCAGGTTCCTGCTGTTGCTGTAAGGGACAGATTATTGTTCTATAACCATCTCCTAGTTCTAAAGGGAGAGGTTCCTGCTGGTCCTGTAAGGGACAGATAAGTGTTCTAAAATCATCGCCTACTCCTATAGGGTCAGGTTCTAGCTGTTGCTGTAAGGGACAGATTATTGTTCTATAATCATCTCCTAATTCTAAAGGGAGAGGTTCCTGCTGGTCCTGTAAGGGACAGTTTCTCAGCCGCAGGGGCTTGAGCAGAGAAGGGGGGGATATGTGACATTATGAAAAGTTGAGACGATCGATGAACGTTATGTTTCACCTTGCATGTGTTAATTTGCATGAAACTGCAACCAGCTACCTTAGCTTATGTTCCAGACTAGATTTTATGGCCCACTTGTGTCTACCAGCAGGTGGTATAAATAAAGGAGAACTGGAGCAACAATTTTGCTCTTGGCTTGGGACTCGGAAGCCAAAACCTGCGAGAGTTACTGATGGGAAGTTTGCTTTGTGCAAGAAAGGAAACAATTTGCATTATCTTTGTTTTGTGGGTGACTGGGAGAAGCCCTTCACCTGTGAGTTAGGAATCTGATATGTTTATTTAGTGCCTGTATAGCAAGGATTATTTTATATATACAGTATCTCACAAAAATGAGTACACCCATCACATTTTTGTATATGTTTTATTCTATCTTTTCATGTGAGAACACTGAAGAAATGACACTTTGCTACAATGTAAAGTAGTGAGTGTACAGCTTGTATAACAGTGTAAATTTGCTGTCCCTTCAAAATAACTCAACACACAGCCATTAATATCTAAACCACTGGCAACAAAAGTGAGTACACCCCTAAGTGAAAATGTCCAAATTGGGCCCAATTAGCCATTTTCTCTCCCCAGTGTCATGTGATACGTTAGTGTTACAAGGTCTCAGGTGTGAATGGGGAGTAGGTGTGTTAAATTTGGTGTTATCGCTCTCACTCTCTCATACTGGTCATTGGAAGTTCAACATGGCCCCTCATGGCAAAGAACTCTCTGAGGATCTGAAAAACAGAATTGTTGCTCTACATAAAGATGGCATAGGCTATAAGAAGATTGCCAGGGCCCTGAAACTGAGCTGCAGCACGGTGGCCAAGACCATACTGTGGTTTGACAGATCCCACTCAGAACAGACCTCGCCATGGTCGACCAAAGAAGTTGAGTGCACATGCTCAGCATCATATCCAGAGCTTGTCTTTGGGAAATAGAAGTATGAGTGCTGCCAGCATTGCTGCAGAGGTTGAAGGGGTGGGGGGTCAGCCTGTGCTCAGACGATATGCCACACAATACATCAAATTGGTCTGCATGGCTGTTGTCCCAGAAGGAAGCCTCTTTTAAAGATGATGCACAATAAAGCCGGTAAACAGTTTGCTGAAGACAAGCAGACTAAGAACATGGATTACTGGAACCATGTCCTGTGGTCTGATGAGACCAAGATAAACTTATTTGGTTCAGATGGTGTCAAGCGTGTGAGGCAGTAACCAGGTGAGGAGTACAAAGACAAGTCTTGCCTACAGTCAAGCATGGTGGTGGGAGTGTCATGATTTGGGGCTGCATGAGTGCTGCCAGCACTGGGGAGCTACAGTTCATTGAGGGATCCATGAATGCCAACATGTACTGTGACATACTGAAGCAGAGCATGATCCCCTCACTTCAGAGACTGGGCCGCAGGGCAGTATTCCAACATGATAATGACCCCCAAACACACCTCCAAGATGACCACTGCCTTGCTAAAGAAGTTGAGGGTAAAGGTGATGGACTGGCCAAGCATGTCTCCTGACCTAAACCCTATTGAGCATCTGTGGGGCATCCTCAAATGAAGGTGGTCTCTAACATCTACCAGCTCTGGGATGTCATCATGGAGGAGTGGAAGAGGACTCCAGTGGCAACCTGTGAAGCACTGGTGAACTCCATGCCCAAGAGGTTTAAGTCAGTGCTGGAAAATAATGGTGGCCACACAAAATATTGACACTTTGGGCCAATTTGGACATTTTTCACTTAGGGCGTACTCACTTTTGTTGCCAGTGGTTTAGACATTAATGGCTGTGTGTTGAGTTATTTTGAGGGGACAGCAAATTTACACTGTTATACAAGCTGTACACTCAATACTTTACATTGTAGCAAATGTAATTTCTTTAGTGTTGTCACATGAAAAAAAAAATATAATAGTTACAAAAATGTGAGGGGTGTACTTACTTTTGTGAGATACTGTATATCTATATAGATATATACAGTATATTGTCAAAAGTATTGGGACATCTGCCTTTACAAGCACATGAACTTTAATGGAATCCCGGTCTTAGTCTATAGAGTTCCATATTGAGTTGGCCCACCCTTTGCAGCTATAGCAGCTTCAACTCTTCTGGGAAGGCTGTCCACAAGGTTTAGTGTCTATAGGAATGTTTGACCATTCTTCCAGAAGCGCATTTGTGAGGTCAGGCAATGATGTTGGATGAGAAGGCCCGGCTCGCAATCTCCACTCCAATTCATCCCAAAGGTGTTCTATCGGGTTGAGGTCAGGACTCTGTTTGGGTCTTCAACCCAAACTCACTCATCCATGTCTTTATGGACCTTGCTTTGTGCATTAATTCAAATCATTTGGTGGAGGGGGGATTATGGCGTTGGGTTGTTTTCCAGGGGTTGGGTATGGCCCTTTAGTTCTAGTGAAGGGAACTCTTAAGGTGTCAGCATACCAAGACATTTGGGTCAATTTCATGATCCCAACTTTGTGGGAACAGTTTGGGGATGGCACCTTCCTGTTCCAACATGACTGTGCACCAATGCACAAAGCAAGGTCCATAAAGACATGGATGAGCGAGTTTGGGGTGGAGGATCTTGACTGGCCTGCACAAAGCCCTGACCTCAACCTGATAGAACGCCTTTGGGATAAATTAGAACGAAGACTGCGAGCCAGGCCTTCTCGTCCAACATCAGTGCCTGACCTCACAAATGCGCTTCTGGAAGAATGATCAAACATTACCATAGACACACTCTTAAACCTTGTGGACAGCCTTTTCAGAAGAGTTGAAGCTGTTATAGCTGCAAAGGGTGAGCCAACTCAATATTAAACCCTACAGACTAAGACTGTATAGTGAATAGGGGATCTGGCACTCCAAGAAGTAATGTCCTTTTAAAACAAATGGTATGCAATTACTGGGATAGCAATATTGCAGTGTATTAGTCCCAAAAGATGAAGTGGCAAGGGGTTAAAAGAAGGCAGCCATCCTCAGAGTGTGTCCAGGGACTCTGTAAACACATGTGAAAAAGCAGGGAGGGGGAGGCGCCAACTAAGTGTAGTATTAATTGTAAAACATTTATTGCACAAGATTAAGAACATTTACGAAATGTAAGAGAAAGGCATGCTCATCATGGTGTAATCAGTCCTGGCAGCTCGTGTGCCGCCCCGCAAGCTCCACACACGATCCTGATGGCTGGTGGGGGAGAACACCTGATAGATGGCCGGGTAGGGTTCCGGCTGTAACCGGAAGCTCCACGCTGACCAGCTTGGACCACGGATGCAAAAGTGAGATCACCAGCAGGAAGTCAGAACCAGGGCTGTCAATCTGAAAGGCAGGCTACGGGCTCGGAGCTCACAGCTCCTAATACTAGCCAGTAGTGGAAGGTTCTCCCCCACCAGCCATCATCGTGTGTGGAGCCTGCAGGGTGCCACAGCAGCTTACAGGGCTGATTACACCATCATGAGCATGACTTTCTCTTACATCTTGTAAGTGTTCTTAATCTTGTGCAATAAATGTTTGACCATCAATACTCCACTTAGTTGGTGCCTCCCACTCTCTTCTTTTTTACAGAGTAAGACTGGGATGCCATTAAATTTAATGTGCGTGTAAAGGCAGGTGTCCTAATACTTTTGACAATATAGTGTGTATCTATATACTGTATATATATAAAACTGTATTAAGATGAAAAGGCACAGTAACCATCCAAGTTTTGCCTGCACTCCAAATGTTCAATGTGAGCCCCGTTGATGACACAACAGATGCCCATATTTTTTAAAAAATCAGTAGACTTCACTATCGCTTTAATACATCATTAAATATGTTTTATAAATGTAAACAGTGTACCTGAATTAGACCTGTTATCAGCCTCTTTCAGACCCTGTACAACAGTGCTGAAATGTAGGAAGAAGTAGCAGAAAAAGGAGCCAATCCATTCACGTGCTAACAAGAAGGTTGCTGGTAAGAGGAGAAAACAGAGTGACAGAGAGATGAGCTGATCACTGTGCTTCTTCTCCTTTCACTGTCCAGTCATAGGCTAAGATGGGTCTAGGATGACCTGGGATCTGAGGAAGTAAGGTTGTGGGCGTGGGCCACTTGCCCTGAACTTGGGAGCACCTTTCACGTGGAGCACACTCTTCAATGCCCAGAACCAGGAGTAGACCGCATTAATCTGAGAATCAAACATTATGGTGTCTCCCCAGCTTAGAAATGAGCCTTATATTGGGTGCAGCAATTATTAGAGAAAAGTGCTGTCCTGAGACACTGTACACCTTAGCTTGATGTATGCTGCATTTAGGAGGAACACTGCTGAGCCCGTGCCCTCTCCACCAATCCAGCGGACCTCTGCCCGTCACTCTCAGTGACAAAATGGGGACTCGCTGTACACCTAGCATGGACCTCATGCATGCACTAGTTAACTCCTTCACTCCCATGCCATGAGACAAGGCTGTGGAACTCCGTAACATGGGTTTGGTCCGGTTGCTTTGAGAAACTGACTGCTAATGAGGGAGCCAGATCACTGACCCCCTCGCTACTGGAGGATGTGTCACCTACACCAGACAACCCTTCACAACTGGTTGCAATGTACCTTGCACTAGTTGGTTACCCATAGCAACTACTCCTAACTCCTCCTGCTTGTTGTTAGGAAAGGAACATTTTGCTAAAAAATGTGTTTCCGCGGTGGTGCGCACGCCTGTGCGCGTTCACGCGCGTCTGTGCGCGTTCACGCGCGCGCCGGAAACGGCGCCAAATGGGGCTATTTAAACCTGGAGACTCCCTCAACAAGTGCTGCTCGTTCTACAGCGTTCCCGACCTGTACGCCTCAGCTCCTGATACCTGTTCCTGTGTTTGTTCTGCCTCCTGTTGACCCGGCTTGTCCTGACCTGCTGTTCTGCTACCTGCACCGACCCCGGCTACCCACGACCATCCGATTGTCTGCTCCTTTGTACCTCTGCTGCCCGCCCGTTAACGAACCTTGCTTGGACTCTGACTACCCGTTTGCCTGATCCTCTTGTACCTTCCTGCCTGGCTGTTGCCGACCCAGCCTGTACGACCATCCTTCCCCGGACGACATCATCTGTGACGAAACGTACGTCGGGAGGGCGCGCTGACGTCACCAGCTATCGAGGATTGCCGGCTTTTCCTTTTACGCGTGCATTTCTATGTATTTATGTGAGTACAAAATTTTATCACTGCTTGAATAAATTCTATTGCGGTACTTCACTATATTGAGGCCTTTTTTTTCCCTGGTGCGTGGACTGATACATGGGCTTCTTGCCTTTGCGTTAACCTGTGAATGAGCGGTTACTGAGGTCCAATACACACCTGGTCGAGGCTGTCCCTACCGGCATCTAGTGTGCAGCGAGTGGAATCTCATTACAACATAAAGCTGGGCTCCCAGCGGTGTCTGGTAAGCCCCCTCACTATATGGTGGTGGATTCACTTAGGTGTGCTGTGCACTGGGTTCTTTGAACATCTGACAAGTTGTACCCTTTGAGGACTCATTCTCAGCGCGGCTTTATTTTTATTTTGACGACCATCCTTCTACCTGCACGTCTTCTGGAGCCTCACTACACCATCTGTGACCCTCCAGCCCTCATGCCATCCCGCACTCTTGGGCCTCTGTCTCCACTACCAGGGGTCCTTGAATCGGGTGCGCAAGAGCGGTTGTTCCCTGCACGAGACAGACTCCACCACCAGGTACGTGACACTTGTCTTGCTGAGTACACTTTCTATAGAGGATTTTTCTTCATACCCCACATGTGCTTTACTGGCTCCAATCCTTTCATACGCCAGGAACCATCATGCACTAACTCAACTAGGCTGCCCAGACATATCTCAACATGGTGGTAGTCCATGATTGGTGTTACCCCAAAGCTTGGCAGATCTCCGGCTTCCTGGTGTCCTCCAGCAGACTTCTGAGCACAGGAGTCCCTCTCAGCGCCCCATAGTGGTCACAGCATCTTGTACAGGGAGAACGTGAGCCTCAGAACCCAGCCTTCCCCCTCTTATATAAGGTGGATAGGCAGAGTTCAAAAAGCCCAGGAATAAAGGTGCAGAATATTAACCTCTTCCCCAGCCTGGATCAGCCACTGCCTAACTCACAAACTGTAGGCAGCCTGCCTATAAACTGAATGTTGTTGGCCATCAGATCAAAGACCACAATAGCGAGAGAAAACTTTGGATTGAAGCTGAAAATTGCAGCAATAGTTATTCACTACTACTACTACTACTATTTATTTTGGCTGAAGTTTTACCTTCATTATACACTTGATCAACAGATTACTTTTGCTATTGTGACTAGAGTTGAGCGAACCCCTGGATGTTCGGGTTCAGTGGGTTCGGCCGAACTTCGGAAAAAAGCCCGGGTGGTACCGAACTTGACCCGAACTTTACCCCGAACCCCATTGAATTCAATGGGGACCCGAACTTTTCGGCACAAAAATGACGTTAAAAAAGTCCTGGAAAGTGCTAGAGGGCTGCAAAATGATTTTAAAACAAGAATCTGTCCCTTACAGCAACAGCAGGAACCTGACCCTATAGAACTAGAAGATGATTTCAGAACAATAATCTGTCCCTCTAAGCAGTAGACTCTACCTAGTCCATTCAGATCGTTCTGTAATGCAGGATGAGATCTGCAATCTGTCCCTAAAAGCAGTAGTAGTAGTAATCTCTACCTATCTATCTATCTATCTGCAATCTGTCCCTCACAGCACCAGCAGCATCCTCTCCCTACACTACCCAGAGAGCATGTGACATGCAGCACTAAGTGACTTCAGCTTATAAAGAGGCTGGGTCACATGATGCACTGGCCAATCACAGCCATGCCATTAGTAGGCATGGCTGTGATGGCTTCTAAGGGCAAAGCAGTGAAACGCTTGTTGATTGGCTGCCCTGCAGCTATTCAACATGCGTGATCAAATACCCGAACCCAGAACTCAAACCCAAACTTTTTTTCAAATGTCCGGGTTCGGGTCCGGGTCACACAGTGTTAATCTCAACTCGCTTGGGCTTGACATTTCAAGCCCAAGCATGGCTTGAAACCCCACAGGCACTGGGCCTGGGCTTGGGCCTGTAAACTTTTTTACAAACCCAAACTCAAGACCC
>BLSH010114109.1:494595-516928 GCA_018402905.1 Glandirana rugosa | reverse complement strand
GAAGGAATGGCATTTAAACACGTATTTTGACGTATTAAAGAAAAACTCTGTTACAGTGTCAATCTAGTAACTTTATGAAACGGTGACGACGAGAGAACTCTGTTAAAACCCTATTGTAGACTTCACGGAATATTTACCAGGTTAATAGACACGTAAGAGTGTTTCAAAATTCGGATTAAAAGTCGAAAATCCGACGTAAGTGTACTATCGATAAACTTAGCGCCCGTCTAAAAGGTGTTTAGACGGGCGCTAAACTGTCACAGCTATACACTTACCGTTTTGCGCCCTGAACGTAAACTCTACGTAAGTAGACGCCCAGACGCGTGCGATCGTTCGGGTTCCGTCCGGACCCGGACCCGGACTTTGTCCCGAAGTTCGGACGGACCAGCAGAACCCGAACTTCCAGAGGTTCGCTCAACTCTACTCCTGAACTATTTTTGGGCGACATGCGTCCCACGATGGGGTTGCTGCATTTGCAGCATGCCTTATCGCCTGACAATCACAGCAGACCCGCAGATGAATGCATCTCAAATGCAAGTCCCGCGTTTTGCCATTCACATATCGACACTGTCAAATCGCGGGCAGATTTGTGGAAAATCTGCCCGCGATTCAAATAGCTATCATGTGAATGCAGCCTAAAAGCTGAAAATTAGGCTTAAAACTTTGTGAGAATGCACAGATAATTGGACCATTTATAAGGCACTTCAGATGTTATCCCAAAATTGTCTCAAGAGAGCAGCAGTGGCAAAGTATTTCAATGATCTAACTGTGACATTGTCTCAAAAAGAAATTATGCAGTTTTATGCACAAATTTACGGTAAGGAAGCATTTATTCTTACCATAGATGCTGTTAATAAATGGTGCTAAAGACCATTTCCTTCTAATACTGCAACATACTAGAACTCTTATTGTCATCACCTTTTCTATGGAAGAAACGTATTTGTTAAGGTGTCCTTGTATTTGAAGCTGTTACACAGTGACCGCTGTTTATGTCACAAATGACTAAATGAGGGAAAAAAATAGTTCCCACATGGCAATGTAATAGGGAAAAAAAAGAGAAGGCCTTCTCTCAATGCAGTAGTTCTATATACAAAAATAGATATTTTATATAAACAACAGCATTCTCATCTGAAAAGACTGCAAAGCCAATAGAAAAGAAAAAGTTTGTCTTTTTTTCTTTTTTCTTTCTTAAATATTTTCTGTGTGATTGTTTGGAGGACATTCTTTGGGAAACAAACACAGTCAAGGCCAATGACAGATACAAAAGTAGTTAAAAAAATAAATAAAAGATGCATGTTGTAAAAATGTAATGGCTTTATAACAAATCTCCAAAGGTATGTTTCGTTTTTTTTATTCTTTAGCATAGTCTGTTTTTTATCTCACTTAAAAAATGTACACCCAGACAATAAAGTCAATGAACTATTTTCTTTTCTGTATTACTTTACAACAGAATACAATAAACACATATTGCAAAAAAAATAAATAATAATAATAATACTAAAAAGGGAAAATGTCAAGGAAATTATGTTGCCTTACAAATGAAAAACAGAAAAAAACAAAACAACAATCGGTTGATTCTGCTAAAAATGTTGTGAGTTGATATTTTCCAGTGTACTTTGCTGACTGTTATCAGTTATCATTGTTCCTAGCTATGCATGTGGACTACAGAACATCTCCCTATAAAAAAGGAAATGTGAAGGTGATTTGTTCTGTAGTTCTGCCCTAGGGTGACAATGTTGTTCCTCCAAAGATACAGTGCAGTGATTAAACGTTTTCGCTCTAGAATAGGAAATGTGTTCCTGGAAAATTCACCAGAAGGGATGAACTAAACACACTTGGGTTCGTTTTCAGACAGGTTCAACAAACATTATTAAAATCAATGACAGTCAATGGTAATGCCAATTTCTGGGTAATAAGCAAGGGAATATCAACCAAACTGTATGGGGGGCTCGGATCAGCCCCCTTTAAAAATAAGGGGCCTCCAGATACTGCCCTCCTCCTATGTGAATGAGTAAGAGGGATATGGTACCCCTACTCATTCATAAAATAGTATAAAGACACACGTTTGTTGTATTTTATTAAAACATAGAAATCCCCCCAAAAATCCCATTATGTAATCCTTTGTCAATGACATCAGCCAGCGATGCAGATCCACAACAGTCATGCCCACCAACTAGCCAAAAGAAAAAAAAAAACACCAGCCGACAGAAACATTCAATCCTATCGTTCCACAAGCATTCTTGGCACTTTTGGTTAGGGCAGATATAAACACTGCTTTTTTTTTCCTGGAAAGCATGAGCTCAATGTTTTTAATCAAGTTTTCAAAGAAAGAGGAGAGATGCGGGGTCTTATAGACTCCAGATGTCTCCATAAAGAGGATCTGGCATGCTTTGTTTCTATCACAAAGGATACATTTCTTGTAACAGAAATAAAAGGGATAAAAAAAAATTGAAGGGTCAGTGTAAAAAAATAAATAAATAAATAAATAAAAAATTAAAATATATAATAATAAAAAAAATAATAATAATAATAAAAATAAAAATGAAGAGCCCCCGTCCCCTTGTGCAAACACAGAGGCGAACGCATATGTAAATGGTATTTGCACCCCACATGTGAGATATCACCACGAAAGCTATAGTGAGACCAATAGCCCTAGCTCTAGACCTTCTTCTTAACTCTAAACATTTTTAAAGCGTCGCCTATGGAGATGTATCGTAGTTTGTCATCATTCCACGAGCATACTCAGTCTTAAAGCTTGACATGTTAGATATCTATTAACATAGCGTAACATCATCTTTTATATTTTATCAAAACGTGGGTTATATATTGTGTTTTTGTTGCATTAAAATTCAATAAACTATATTTTTTTCCCAAAAAATTGCATTTAAAAAAAATGTTGCGCAAATACCATGTAACATAAAAAAATGCAACAACCACCATTTTATTCTCTAGAGCCTCTGCTAAATATATATATATATATATAAAATGTTTAGTGGTTTAGTGGTTTGTGTGCACAATGTAGTATAATAATACTTAATAGGGTAAAAGTTTTTACAATCAGGTGATGTCATAACAATCTAGGTTCCATGTCAGATACAGTTAACATGACTTTTAGTGGTATGCAATCATAAACAAGAAACATAGAATAATTATGCAGAATTCACCATTAAATGCAGGTATCTAAGAACTAACATCAGATGTGCAGAGATATTATCACATCAGAATCTCACTTGAAACCTAGTGCATAGGTGTAAAGAAAGTGTGAGGGAAAGGGGACAGTATAAAGTTTAAGAGGGAGTCTGGATATATCTCAGTCCTGGAAATGAGAAGGTGTGTTGTCTCAAGTGCTATAGGGCTCATGTTGGTTATGGCTTCCTGTAAGCACAGACTAAAATCTACAGGATCCTCTAATGTAAAGAGTCTTCTGTAGGTTGAGCCTTCCTATAAAGATTAAATTGATTGTAAAGTCAGAAGGTTTTTTTTTTATCTTAATGCATTCTTTGCATTAAGATGAAACGCCTTCTGCCCCCTAATACTTACCTGAGCCCATCTCTATCCAGTGATGTCCACGAGTGCATTGGCCATCCAGGACTCCTTCTCCTGATTGTCTGAGACACAGCAGCAGCACCACTGGCCCCCGCTGCTGTCAATCAAACTCAGTTAGCCAATCAGGAGAGAGAGGGGCTGGGGCCGAACTGCAGCTCTGTGTCTGAATGGACACACAGAACTGCAGCTTGGCTCGGGTGCCCCCATAGCGAGCTGCTTGCTGTGGGGGCACTCAACAGGAGGAAGGGGCCAAGAGCTCCAGCCAGGGACCCAAGAAGAAGAGAATCTGGGCTGCCCTGTGCAAAACCACTGCATAGGGTAGGTAAGTATAACATGTTTGTTATTTTAATAAAAAAAAATGTTGTTTACAATATAAATACAGCTCCACTCATATAAAACTTGCATTCATTTTAGTTGTACAAGATGTAGTACATTGAGGCAAGAAAAAAAATCAAAACACAAATGGGAGACTTTGCTGATGGTAGCTTAATACAACAGCCCATCTAAAATCTGAGGGATGAGCCAGTTTAGGGCTGGATTGACTGTCGAAACAAGATTACCATGTCTTCCTATCTAAAATTCCTCCAGTTGTCCTGAGATCAGTGGTCTTCATGAGCCCCCAGGATGGGACGATACTGACTTAAATCCAGTTTGGAAGCTCTAAACCTTTCAGAAAGGCAAGCAGTATATTCCCTTTAAGTGGGCTTATATAAAACACCATTTTGTTTGATGAAACAAGGCGGCCTGAATTGATTGTCTCAGCACTTGTTAAATCCTTTAACATGGTCAGCTCTGATAGAGGAAAGAACCCTTAGCTTGAAATGCTTCGAAGGACAAAGAAAAAAAAATTGGAATTTCAATTGAGTTTCTAGAAAAGCTTGATTAACTACATGAAGGAAAAGGTCAGGACAATGTTCTTTATATGTGTCTGCAGGATTGTAGACAGAAGGTGCCAACACATTTAATAAGCATAACCTTGACCTTAATAAATGTCTTGATGCTGCAAACAAACAGTCATCTGTATACCATTTGCTGGGACTCATTAGCGTGTTTATTACACTTGTGTGTTGACGGAATAGTCAAATTCCCGTTGTACACAGAGGGTCTGGAGAGCAGTGGAGGCATGTTTTATCTGCTGTATTTAAGATGCGATGCTGTTAAACAACAAGAAGATAAAAAAGAGAAAACAAAGGTCAGTGTAAAGATGTGGGTTTCAAGAATTCTTAGTCATATACTCTTTACATAAATAACACTTTGCAGGAACCTTCTTGGGGTAACAATAAATTGGGCTTATTTACTGAGATGGGAAAATAAAGAATATAGAGGAAATTAAACTGATCATCTATACCAGTAGCCTCAAAACTGTGGGCTGCAGATGGAATTGGGCCTTTGCTTGCCTTTATCTGTCCTTGACACCAGTGATGGGGCACAATTCTTCCCACAGACACCAATGATGGGGCACCATTCCTTCCACTTATACCAACAATTGGGTACTATTCCTTCCACTGATACCAACAATGGGGTACTATTCCTTCCACTGATACCAACAATGGGGTACTATTCCTCCCACTGATATCAACAATTGGATACTATCTCTCTTACTGATACCAACAATGGGGTACTGTTCCTTCCACTTATACCAACAATGGGGTATTATTCCTTCCACTGATACCAACAATGGGGTACTATTCATCCCACTGATACCAACAATGGGGTACTATTCCTCCCACTGATATCAACAATTGGATACTATCTCTCCCACTGATACCAACAATGGGGTACTTTTTCTTCCACTTATACCAACAATGGGGTACTATTCCTTCCACTGATACCAACAATGGGGTACTATTCTGCCCCCCCTAAAGCCTGTAGGACAGTAAACTGGTCCTTGTTTAGAAAGTTTGGAGACCCCTGATCTATATGCACAGCTTTTGTTTCCATGTACTTCACTATGCAAGTAAAAATGCACAGACAGTACAAAAATGTTTTTTTTTTATTGGCCTTATGCTTGCCAACATAATACCCCACACGGTGTCATGAGAAAAAGTACAAATGTTGAGCCTCCATTACAATGAATACATAGGCCATTAAAATGCATTTGTTTTTCCATAGCAATGGAATACAGTGCCTGTAAAATGCAAGGAAATGCAAGTACATGAATTCTACATACATTTCACAAGATTTATTCATGTATGTATTTACAGTTCCTGGCTATGGTTGTGACAGAACAAGAAGTAACTTAGCAATGACATAGATTTACTAAAACTGGTGCACTCAGAATCCATGCAGCTATGCATGGTAGCCAATCAGCTTCCAATTTCAGCTTGTTCAATTAAACTTTGGCAATAAAACCTGGAAGCTCATTGGTTTCTATGCAGGGCTGCACCAGATTTTGCACTCTTCATTTTTAGCAAATAACCATCAATGTGTAAAAATGCATACAAGGCAGAAGAAGATTACATAGAAAATGCATGGTGATGTAAAGGCAGGAATATAGGAAGGAAGGGAGATCGGCAGGTTAAAATAGAGAATGGAGCAGGGCAGGCATGGAGGAAGAAAGAGAGATGGGCAGAAATGGATGGAGGCAGAAATGAAAGAAAGAAGAAAGGGACACAGGCATGAAAGAAGGAAGAAAGATTGGAGTAGGGGAAGTAGGAATGAAGGAAAGAAAAGAGGGAGGTAGGAATGGAGAAAAGGAGAGAGGTAGGCAGAAATGGAAGAAGAAAGAGAGTGAGGTAGGAATGAAGGAAAGAAGAGAAGGAGGTAGAAGTGAGGGAAAGAAGACAGGTAGGCAGGAATGGAGAAAGGGAGAGAGGTAGGCAGGGATGACGGAAGGAAGAGAGGTAGGCAGGGATGGAGGAAGGAAGAGAGGTAGGCAGAAATGGAAGAAGAAAGTGAGCGAGGTAGGAATGAAGGAAAGAAAAGAGGGAGGTAGGAATGGAGGAAGGAAGAGAAGGAGGTAGAAGTGAGGGAAAGAAGACAGGAAGGCAGGAATGGAGAAAGGGAGAGAGGTAGGCAGGGATGACGGAAGGAAGAGAGGTAGGCAGGGATGGAGGAAGGAAGAGAGGTAGGCAGGGATGACGGAAGAAAGAGAGGTAGGCAGGGATGGAGGAAGGAAGAGAGGGAAGTAGGAATGGAAGAACTTTACCACTAATGCAGAGGCTTCCAGCAAATCCCAGTACCAGTTCCAGGTACACTGATCCTAAAAAGCAGTCCAGGGGAATGTCTTTTTAGTGATTTATTGCTGTTACAGTGGAAGAGGGTGCAGGATATGGGATAGTACAGACTTTAAGACTCGAAAGTAAGAGGACACACTTCTCTGAACTAAGCTTCTCCCAGAGAAAAATTCCCTGCTGAGCTTCAGTTTACAGTTCCCTTAAAGAGACTAAGGGAGGGCCAGAAACAGGGACTCTATGCTAGTAGTATAGTATAGTATAGTACACAGCCACCAGGATCATGTATTACAGTTAGAACTCACAATGCCATAGAGCAGCTGCACACCCTTAGCATCCTCCAGTCTCCAGGTGCCTTTTAGTGAGATTGTTCAGACCAGATACGTCAAGTGAAATCTTGGGGTGTCAGAGATGATTCAGATGCAGACTCCCCAGCTCTGCCACAGCTGGGACCTGGATGACTGTCAGCTTGAACAAGTAGAAAAGCCTGCTGGGGGGGGTCAACCTACAACAGGAAGACCCAGCTTTGCCAGAGCCCATTTTATTTATTAGTTACCCCCCAGTCACCTACTGGGCATACCTCCCAGGGATTTGCTGTAGCTCAATAAATATTCAGGCTACATATTTGACTCTTCACACCCTAGGTTCAGGAAACATCCAGAAGGCAGAAGGGAGCAATCACATCTGCAGTATGTGAACTGTAGAACAGCAAAAATCAGTTGAAGGCCAATTCATTGATTACAGTGGGACCAGAAAAAAAGCTAAATTTACCTACCACCTAGCAGCCTATCTAGGGTGAGACAGGAGACAAGAAGAAAGGAAGGAATGGAAGAAGGAAAAGAGGGAGGCAGGAATGAAATAAAGAGGAGATGGAGGCAGGAATGGAGGAATGAAAAGAGGGAGGCAGAAATGGAACAAGGAAAAGAGGGAGGCAGGAATGAAGGAAAGAAGGGAGGGAGGCAGGAATAAAGGAAAGACGAGAGGAAGGTAGGAAGAGGGAACAGAGGGAGAAAGGAATGAAGGAAAAAGGAACAGAGGCAGGCAGGAATTGAGAGAAGATGGGAAGTACACAGAAGTGGAGGAAGGAAGAGACAGAAGTAGGATTGAAGGAATAGAGGAGAGAACAAAGGGAAGGAAGGCAGGAAGAAAGTATGAAAGTACGAAAAGAAGGGAATTAGGAAAGAATTAAACATGGATATGTTGCGCCCCCATAGTATAGGTGCGTTTTCTAGCAGGGTTTGCTAGGTGAGGTAAAATTTAGTCAGGCGAGTGTAAGAGCAGTTCCAAATGTTTTGATCTGGGCTGGGAGGAGAGGCTCAGGGATAATTGAGTGGACTTGACAGATGAGGTCACCAGAACCTTCCACTTCTTTCTAGAAACATGGGGAGGGTTTCAGGTCAGAGAGCTGGGAGATAGGTGGAGCCATCTGGAGTATTCTAGGGAGCCCTGACCAATCCCCAAGCCGGATTGGCAGGGGACAGGGCTCCTTAAATACTCTGAGTCAGCCCAATCAGGAGGAGAAGGGTTGGGTGGAAGTCTGAAGATGTAGCAGAGGAGCCTTGGAGGCCCCTACCCAGAAGGTTGCCCCAGTCTGGGGAGGGCGACTTTGGGGCCTGGAGATTCAGGTGCAGCCAGGAAGGTGGTGATTCCTGGAGTCGCACAGGGAACAGGAGAACAGCGGAGGTGCTAGACAAGTGATCCACCAGTTTGGTGAGTGACAGTCCCTGGGAGCTGCAAGAGAAAGTGCTGGAGCAGTCTGGGAGAGGAATAGTGGACAGTCTGTGGGAGCCTTGGGAGCCAGTTCAGGGAAAGGAGAGTAACTGAGGAAAAGCAGTCAGTGCGACCTGGAAGAGGAATGGGCTGGGAGTTGTAGTCCATCAAAGGCCCGGTTAGCGGGGGGCGTGGCCGGCAGGCGGACGAGACGGCTGTGGAGTGAAGAGCTCCGGTCCCTGCTTACCGTCTAGCGACGATATAAGCGACAAGAGGCAGCATTAACCCAGGAGATGGCGAGCCTAGAAGGAACACTAGCGGGTACAGCCCGCAAGAGAGGTCCTCATCGCTCAAACCCACAGAAATTAACAGACTTCTTCGCGCCTGCGGGAGGAAAGGTGCACCAAGATGGCGCCGGCTGCAGCACGAGGCCGGCAGAGGAAGAGGACAGCATGTCAGACTCCAGCTCCGCGGCCTTGATACAGACAACAATACATAGAGGAGATGCAGGTATGTGCGGGACATCCCCACCTGATAGCCCAACCACACGCAGCCCAGCCAAACAAAAGAAGGCAAGAGGGGAGACACAGGAGACAGACTCTGACATGGAGGAGTACACTGAGGACAACCCCATTCAGACGCCATTAGAGCAATTCCCCTCCACACAGCAACCCGTATCTATGGCCAGCATGAAGGAAATGTTAATTTCCCTAAGAGACTCACTCCATGTTGATATGCTGAACATGCTGCAGCCGATCAATTCATCCATAACACACCTACAGCAAAGGGTGACTTATGTTGAACACAAAATGGAGGATGCATACTCAGCACATAACACATTGATTGATGCATATAAAGACCAGCAACAGGAGTTACAGAGAGTATCCGCTAAGCTCGCGGATTTAGAAGACCGCAGCCGCAGGAACAACATTAAGTTCCGCGGCGTCCCGGAATCCGTGACGCCCCAAGAACTTAATGGATTCCTCCGTTCACTACTGCGTGAACTGGTGCCCAACGCCTCGGACATGGAATTAACCATAGATAGGGCACATAGGCTGCCCAAGCCCTCATTCCTCCCAAAAGATGTTCCTAGAGATGTCCTCACTAGGATACATTATTTCCACATTAAAGAAGAAGCCATGAAAGCTATAAGAAAAATACAGCAACTCCAAGGCAAATTTGCAGGAATTTCCCTATATAATGACCTCTCTCAAGCCACAATCCAACACCGGAAAAAACTACTGACAATTACAAAAACTTTGAGAAACCACAACATAATTTACAGATGGGGGACCCCGTCTAAGCTATCAGTGACATTTAAAGACAAGACTGTGAACATCTTCTCACTAGAATCGGGCCTCCGGTACTTAGAAGAATGGGGCATCATACCACCAGACACCCCAGCCACACAGCATCCAACACCTGACAAATTGAATAAAGAATGGTCACAGCCTTCTTCAAAAAACACCTATAAGAAAAGCCTCGCTCACCACCAACATGACGGTTCCAGGATGGTAAATCCTAACAACAGCTCCAGTAAGAGAGACGCTCTTCCCTGAATAGGAGGTTCAGGAAGAAAGACCCCCAGATGAAGTGCAAAATAATTTGCCCTAGAGCCCCAGAGCAGGCTCTGACCTCTTTCTTACATGTTTTCTTTACCCTTTGTTTTTTGTTGTTTAAAGTTCACTTGTTCTTCAAGGACTGCAACGATTACACTTGGCAACCAGATAAAGACACCCAGACGCACCAAGAAGACATCTACCGTATGTATGCGTCACTTCCACGACACCTCATGAATTCCATCCCAGTGAGCGGTAAGCCAAAGAGACACGATTTTTCTCTTCTTTTTTTCCAGTATGAGCACACAGCATCTCCAACCTGCCAGAGCAGGAACTACCATCTAACAGCCTTCTGCTACACACTCGCAAGGCGGGCTAAGCTACTATACGCAAAGAAATGGCGGGATGGTTCTTAAAATTATTTCTTTGAACGTCAAAGGGCTTAATAGCCCATTCAAGCGCAAACTGATGTGGTAAGAGGCAGTCAAATTGAAAGGAGACATGCTGTGTGCTCAAGAAACTCACTTTGCAAAAGACAAAGCTCCTAGATGCTCACACAGACTGTTCCCGAACACCTTTTTTGCAAATGCTGAGACTAAACATAATGGTGTTTTAATTGCCATAAGAAATTCAGTGGCCTTTCAGCTACACAAAAAAGTTATTGACCCAAAAGGAAGGTATATTATATTGATATGCACTATGAACAATGTCTTATACACAATAGCTACAGTGTACGCCCCAAACAAGGGACAAATTGCCTTTGGGAAAAAAAATCATACAAAAGGTCAAAAATATATGCGAGGGACACCTCCTCTTGGTGGAGGATTTCAACTCGGTGGTTGACAGCGCTGAAGATTGTAAACCCCCAAAAAAACAGCCCAAACATTCCATACAATCCATACTTCACACTGAAAAATTATATGATGTGTGGAGATGCCTTCACCCCGGTGAAAAGGATTTTTCCTTTTACTCCAACCCACACAAGTCGTACTCACGAATAGATATTTGCCTTGTAGATCTAGCCACACTACATCTGACCATAAATGCGTCCATAGGAACCATAACGTGGTCAGATCATGCCCCTGTCACACTAGAAATAGAAGAAAAATCCAACATTACCCCTATTCTCCTATGGAGGAACAACACTAAAATCTTCGACAGAACAAACCACCGAGTGGGGATCCAAAACCAACTGGAGGAGTTCTTTCAAATTAATAATAATGAGGAAGTTCCCAAACCCATCATATGGTGCACCCACAAAGCGTATGTCAGAGGGGTTTTACTGCAACTTGCAGCTAGGGATAAAAAACAACGGGATTTGGAAACAATAATTCACAAAATCCAGAGGCTTGAGCAATCAAATAAACAAACAATAGACCCAATAGTATCTAACGAACTCCAGAAATGTAGACTGGATTTAAAAACTATGCTATTAGGGGAATTTGAAAACAACTTAAAATACCTAAAAGCCACACACTATGCTTCAAGCAACAAAGCAGGGAAAAGACTAGCCAAACAAGTTAAACATAAACAAAACAAAGCTAGAATCAACTTCCTACTTGACCCTAAGTCCGGAGCTAAAATAACGCACCCCACAGAAATAGCTAACAACTTCATGAATTACTATAGAGCACTGTATAATCTAAAAGATGACCAAGCC
This sequence comes from Glandirana rugosa, assembly GCA_018402905.1. NCBI lineage: Eukaryota > Metazoa > Chordata > Amphibia > Anura > Ranidae > Glandirana > Glandirana rugosa. The sequence continues at coordinate 505,280 of BLSH010114109.1, read as the reverse complement.
TTACCCCACCCTTCAGCAAATTCCATACAAAATTTCTTAAACCCATTAAAACTCCCATCACTTTCCTTAGAAATGCGTAATAGCCTCAACGAACCTATAACCGAAAAAGAAATCAAAGCAGTAATTCACAAACTACCCCTAAATAAAGCCCCAGGGCGGGATGGGCTATCAGCGGAATATTATAAGACCTTCGTTGATACCCTAACTCCCCACCTTACAAAATCACTCAATCAAATCGTCCACTCGACTTCCATTCCTCAGGAAATGCTAAAAGCATATATCATAACGCTACCTAAACCGGGCAAGGACCCAACTCAACCGCAAAATTTCAGACCGATCTCCCTTTTAAATTCAGATGTAAAAATATACGCGAAAGTACTCGCTAATAGGCTAGCCAACGTAACGCCGGAGCTGATAAATTCTGACCAGGTAGGATTCGTTGCCAACAGGCAAACAGCAGATGGCACCCGCAGAATGTTAAATCTCCTAAGAATTGCAGAAAGCCGTAAACTCCCAACTGCCTTCATAGCACTTGATGCTGAGAAGGCTTTTGATAGAGTGCACTGGGGGTATCTACAAGAAGTGCTTATCAAATTTGGATTCAGTGGATTCCTACTATCCGCCATCTTGACATTATACTCCAACCCATCAGCTCAGGTGTATACCTCCAGTGCACTCTCAGACTCATTTCGAATCACGAACGGAACGAGACAGGGGTGCCCACTATCACCCCTGATCTTCACCCTGGTTATGGAACCATTCGCGGAGACTATTAGAAACACAAAAGAGATAAAAGGAATTCAGGTATCTGGGAAATCCCACAAAATAGGTCTGTATGCAGACGACGTAATTCTGTCAATCACAGAGATAGAACACTCCTTACCTAAAATTAAGGACATCATTGACTCATTCGGCGAAGCTTCATTCTATAAAATAAACGTAACCAAATGCCAGATTCTTACTATGCATATAAACCATAAAATTAGGACTAAAATGAAACAAATACTGCCATGCAACTGGGAGAATGACAAAATCAACTATTTAGGGATAAATCTAACAGCAAACTCTAACAAACTGTATGAGGCCAACCACAAAAAACTGCTTAATACGGTCAACTCCGACTTATTGCACCTAGGGAAACAAGAAATTTTGTGGATGGGGCGCATGGCCGCATTTAAAATGATGGTATTGCCAAAGATTCTGTATGTCTTCAGAACGGTTCCAATACCCCTGCCAGGCTGCTTCTTTCACGAAATTGACTCTATGCTCCGGTCGTACATATGGGGACAAAAAAAAGCGAGGATTTATTTCCATATATTAACTAGACACAAAAAAGTGGGGGGCATGGGAGTCCCTAAAATAAAGGATTATTATTACGCGACACTTTTGGACCAAGTCAAAAAATGGGTACAACAGAAACAGGACATTCCCTGGGTCAGGCTAGAAAAGAATATGATTCAAGAAAAAAAACCAAAAGACCTGCTCATAGCTAAGCTAATGAGATCCCAACTCTACATCCCCGAGCACCCCTCGATAGCAGCCTCACTCCAAGCCTGGAATCACTTACACACACTCAAAAAAGAGAAGATCAAAATTCAAATAAGAGATATCCCATTAGCGTCCTTTGAATTCCTCATCCCAAATTTTTCCACAAAACTCTGGAGAGAACAAGGTTACTCCACACTGCATGAGATACCAGAAATGGTAAAAAAGAAAGATAACTATAAGATCCTACAAATTAAACATCTCATAAACTCACTAGCAATTGACCACGTGGAGGTGACTAGAGAGATATGGGAGTTTTACCATTCTGATTCTAATCGGAAGAGGGGAATTTCCCATATCTATAGTCTCCTCCAACCTAATACGCAAATAAAACTTGACACCCCTATCCAAAAATGGGAACAAGATCTAGGTCACATATACACCGAACAGGAATGGCAACAAGCCATAAAATACAGTATGGCGGCTACACACAGTGTGGCCCACTGGGAAAATATATATAAAATAACGTACAGATGGTACCTTACGCCGGTCCGCCTATCAAAGATGTACAGTAATGTATCTTCTACGTGTTGGAGGGATTGCGGACATGAAGGCAATCTACTACACATTCAGTGGCATTGTAAATCTATAGCTGGTTTCTGGAACTCTATCTTTCAAATCATATCCTCAGCAACAGGAATAATTACTCGTCCATCCCCTGAACTGGCTCTACTGAGCATCCACATTGATTATTTTCCTACTGATAGCAGAACAATAGTAACTCACATACTTATATCAGCCAGGCTTACCATAATGAGCTACTGGAAAAAAAATATTGCGCCCTCACCGAAAGAAGTAATATCTAAAGTACATACAAATTGTTTGTATGAACACATTTTAGCCCGCACAAGATGTAAATTACCAGACTTCAGGCATAAATGGGAACTATGGATCAAAAAGTATGACTTAAACATTCCGATATAATGTATTGTTGAGCAAAATAGAGGGTTGTCTAGCTGACCAAGAGTAACAGTGTACTAAGCAAAGGTATCGTTGCAGTTATCCCTGTATAGATTAGACCCCCTTCCCCCTTTTCTGTTTCTGGGTACAACTACCAACCCCTGAATATAGCTGAAAAACAAAAGACTCAATAGCCTTAGGGGTTAGATAAAGACTTATGAGTTCTAGGCAACTCAATCACTGTACAGCTACAGGGCGAGTTCGACAGCGGATCTCCACACCAATAAACGCTAAGATGTATCATAATAGCCCCAGTATCATTATTATATGTTCCACCCAACTCGGTCAAACACGTTCTCGAGGAGAGATACGCCCCTACTGCACCACAGCTTGTACCCTATGGGGTGGGGCGGTAGTCTGGAGGCACATCTCTCCCTACGCCTGGAAACTTTCTATTCTTTCCTAAACCAATTCGGCTGGTATATATCCCACAAGAGATCCGTAGTGGGACTCCTCCTTTATAGCTAACCTCTACTAAGACATGTAAAGTGTTTTCTAAATGTTATTCGTACCAATATTTACATAACCCATATATTGGAAGTTGTAATCTGTTCTATGCTTACCTTTTTGTTTGTCCTGTATTTCAAAATCTTAATAAAAATCAAATTTAAAAAAAAAAAAAAAAAAAAAGGCCCGGTTAGCACTCAAGTACTTTTGCTACACATTCAGGCGCCCATGATCCCTGGCCTGTAATGGGTGTTTTGGAGGTTCTGCTGAGAGTAGGCCTCGCCATGTGCTAGCCATGGTGAAGAGGAAGGAACAGAGAAGCTTGATAAATTTCCTTTCAAGCTGGAAACTACATGCAGTGCTGGAGAGAAGTAATGAAGTGATGATTTACTAAGTTTAGTGCTGGAGAGAGAACTGTAGGAGAAAGGGTCAGCAAGTTGAGTGCTGGAGAGTTGTGAGGAGTAACAGTCTGCAGAGGAACGGTTGGCAGTGAAGTATGCATATACAGGAGTGTATATGGACTTCGTGTACTATAATTCTTTGGGCACCCCACAGTCATTCTTTATCCCCATCCAAGTTATTTACCCTAAATAAAACAACAAAAACAAGAGCCAGCCTGGTCAGTGTCTACGGATGTGTGAAATATGGTGTGATTGAGGGCAGCTATAAGGTAAATCACTACTACCAGCCACTCTCAAGGCAGCACATGGCTACATTTGGGGGTTCGTTTTCAGGGATTACCTGTAAGGCTGCCAGTTGTCGCCCATAGCAACCACAGGAGAACTGAGCCAGATGAATGTGTGAGCTGTTTTATTGTCGATGTGGATTTAACTGGAATAAGGACTGTGTGCTCTGCTCATGAACTGTGCAAAATAAGTGTGCCGTTGTCCATAGTAACCAGCGAGAGCTGCCAACAGTACTGCTGCCTGCTACTCAGCCGCCCCAAAACAGTACTGGGAACGGACACTTATAAAATACTAATCCTGCAATTCAGTGACTTGTACCATGTGTTGTTGTCAGTGGGAACCATGGCGGGTGACACGCCCATGGATTACAAATATGTCCTGCGCCATGCTACGGCCAGACATTCCCACTGGATTATAAATATGTTCAGAATTTTGCTAAAGCTAGGCATTACAAGTACTTTACAAATGACTGCTCCAATGCCAGCAAACAATAAAGTATGCCTGAGATTGTTCTTGTTGCTAAGTGGAGAGACTGTGTTTGAGGCGTGCCTTCCAGCAGAACAGTGGATACTACCATTTATTGTTGCCACCGGCCATTACTGTCAGAGTCAACAAGTCTGGACAAGTCCTGCTAGCGTCAGAGTGCCTATAAAGTTTTGTCCTTCACACAAGGGGTTACAACATCGTGACATGCAGCCAGCCTGCTTATCGGGCCATTTGGCGCCAACTCTTCTGGTAACGTGCTGGTGGCGCCGCGCCTTTGGAGAAGCTACGCACCTGCATCTAGCATCAGTCACCGCGAGGAGATAGATGGTGGAAGGTGGGAGACTGCTTCCAGCGCTGACCTGGCTGTCAAGTCGGCCGGAACGGGGATGGGATGGAGTGGCTGTGCCTCACCTGCCCAGAGTGCCAGATGCTCACAATGGATGTCGTTGTCTTGGCCCTGTGGCCCTGTGCGGCCATTGTGATGCCCCACTTACCCGGCGGGTGTTTACAGAGCAGGAGCCATGATATTACTCGGTGGACCTGCAATCAGGGCTTTTCTTTGATGCCTGCAACCTGGGAGGGGCTCCTCCCACCAGAAACTTTCAATAATGCTTTTCTTTTTCTGCTCTGCTGTAAGTCTCTAACCCCTCATTGGCAGAGCAGGCAGGTCAAGGACTGTGTGGAAAGTTGTTATGTTTCTATTAGGAGGCTCGTAACCCCCTCCTGATAGATTGTTTAGTTAGTTTAGATAGTTGTGTTTCCCTTCTTTTAGGATGGTGGTGATGGTGGTGATTCCTGGAGTCGCACAGGGAACAGGAGAACAGCGGAGGTGCAACACAGTGAGAGACTTTAAAGTGATCCACCAGTTTGGTGAGTGACGTCCCTGGGAGCTGCAAGAGAGAGAGCTGGAGCAGGCTGGGAGAGGAATAGTGGACAGTCTGTGGAAGCCTTTGGAGCCAGTTCAGGGAAAAGAGAGTCACTGAGGAAAAGCAGGTCAGTGGGCCCTGGAAGAGGGATGGGCTGGGAGTTGTAGTCCATCAAAGGCCCGGCTAGCACTCAAGTACTTTTGCTACACATTCAGAGGCCCGTGATCCCTGGCCTGTAATGGATATTTTGGAGTTTCTGCTGAGAGTAGGCCTTGCCATGTGCTAGTCATGGTGAAGATAAAAGAACAGAGAAGCTTGATAAATTTCCTTTCAAGCTGGAAACTAAGTTCAGTGCTGGAGAGAAGTAATGGAGTGATGATTTACTAAGTTCAGTGCTGGAGAGAGAACTGTAGGAGAAATGGTCAGCAAGTTGAGTGCTGGAGAGTTGTGAGGAGTAACAGTCTGCAGAGGGATGGTCTGCAGTGAAGTGCACATATACAGGAGCGTATATGGACTTTGTGTACTATAATCCTTTGGACATCCCATAGTCATCCCTCATCCCCTTCCAAGTTATTTCCCCTAACTAAAACAACAAAAACAAGAGCCAGCCTGGTCAGTGTCTACGAATGTGTGAAATATGGTGTGATTGAGGACAGCTATAAGGTGAACCACAACTACCAGCCACTCTCAAGGGAGCACATGGCTACAGATGAATAAGAGAAATGAGAAAAGGAGAGGTGTGCGCAGCCTATAGCATTAGGGTGTGCACCCCAAAGCTCAAACACGTGTGTCTGTGTGTGTATATATATATATATATTTTTTTTTTTTTATATATATTTATATGCATACATACAGTACATACACACTCTAATGGCAGAGCCAGCGCAGTGAAAGAGAACTAGTATTGTAGCACTCAATGAATGGCAGAACTGGTCAAATGGAGATATTTGCCATCTCCCTGCCAGCACACAGAGCGATAAGGCTAATGCACACGGGTTGATAAGGGTTACACCCCCTGCGCATGCCTATGGAAAACAGCAAATGAACAAGGCAGGTAGGAAGGTAAGGAAGGAAGAAGACAGGATAGGAAAATAAAGAAATATAGGAAGGTAAGGAATGAAACATGGAAGGGTGAATAAAGCTTTTGAGAATAGGAGAAAGAAAGGGGGAAAGTAAGCAAGGAAGGCAGGCAGGAGTAGAGGTAAAAATAAGCAGCGATCATAGGCATGCACACATAAGGTGGCAGGTGTGCCCGGGCACACCCTAATCACCTTGTACTGTGCAGATTCTCCCTGCTGCCTGGCTGCAGAGAAAGGGACTGTGGAATCTCTGTCCTCTGTCTCTTTCTCTGTCTCAAAAGTGAGACATCAGGGGTTTGTTTAGACCCCTGATATTTCATCAAAACCCCCCTGCAGGGCTCCTAAAATAAATTGTAAAAAAATATAATATTATAAAAAATAATAAAAAAACAAAATTGTAAAAAATAAATAAAATATAATAAAAATAACCACTTCAGCCCCGGAAGGATTTCCAGCTTTAGGACCGGAGACCTTTTTGCGATTCGGCGCTGCGTCGCTTTAACTGACAATTGCGCGGTCGTGCAACGTTGTACCCAAACGAAATTTGCGTCCTTTTTTCCCCACAAATAGAGCTTTCTTTTGGTGGTATTTGATCACCGCTGCGTCATTTCTGGTCACCGCTATAAACAAAAGAAGAGCGACAATTTTGCAAAAAAACCCAAATTTCTTACTTTTTGCTAAAATACAAATCCAAAAAAAAATTATATAAAAAAACATTTTTTTTCATCGGTTTTGGCTGATTTATATTCTTCCTCATATTTGTGATAAAAAAATTCGCAATCGGCGTTTATTGATTGGTTTGCGCAAAAGTGGTCGCGTTTACGGATGATGAGAATTCATTTTTGGGGTTTTTATTTTTTTTATATTTTTTACTAGTAATGGCGGCGATCTGCGATTTTTAGCGGTACTGTGATATTTCAGCGGACATGTCGGACCATTTTGACACTTTTTTGGGACCATTGGCATTTATACAGCGATCAGTGCTATAAAAATGCACTGATTACTGTGTAAATGCCATTGGCAGTGAAGGGGTTAACCTGCAGGGGGCGCTCTAAGGGTTAACTGTGTTCCCTGGGCGTGTTCTTACTGTGGGGGGACTGCCCTAGCTGGGAAAGGGAAGTGGTCACAGCCTTCGTATACAGGAAGGCTGTGATCACAGCCTTTCCCCCTCACACAGAACGGAGGTCCGTGTTTACATACACGGACCTCCGTTCCTTCGCTCCGGGGGGGCCATCGCGGGTAGCCGGCGGCAATCGAAGCCGCCGCACCCGCTCCCTGGCCCTCCCCGAACACAGTGAGTGCGCGGGCACGCCTCCGGCGGCGCGCGCGCTCACTTGGCTCGTGAGCGCGGCCGCTGTCGTATGACAGCAATTTGCGCTCACGAGCCACCTTGTCACCGTCAATTGCCGATCGGCGGTCGGCAGGGAGATAAACTACTGACACCTATCTCTGCCCTACTTCTGTGATATATACACACACACTCATGTTTGTTTGCACTTTGTGGTGCACACCCTAATGCAAAAGGCTGCGCACACCTATGACAGCGATAGTAAGGAAAACATTTAATAAGGAATGAAGAGAAGAATGGAGGAAACATGACAGAACAAAGAAAAAGAGTAGGAAAACTAGAATTAAAGAAGCAAGAAAAGAAAAGAGGAAGGTAAGAGGAAGGGAGAGAGGGAACATAAATGGAGAAAGGATGGAATGAGGGAAGGAAAGAAGGAAAGGAGAGAGAAGGAAGGAATGAATGAAGGAAGGAGAGGCTCTTGGCCATATGAATCCTAATGTATTGAAAGCACAAATATTCCCACTGCACAATGATAGCAAAACAATGTACCTAAGATGGGTATGTTTCTATTAAAATTAAATGCTTCATTTTATGTGAATTCCTTATCTTTTAAATTATTTGTTTAAAAAAAATAACAGTCTTGAAAGTTAACCCCTTAGGACTGCACATGAGGGCTTTGGCCTGCTAGACTGGCGTCAGTTGTTGGAGTAAAACAGGAGCAGTAAAATCACAATCCTCAAATTATAGCACTTGTTTGAGTTAAGGAAACATGAATTCATCTGCATTCCTCATTATTTATCATGTGTTCTTGAAATAGTTCATTTGAGTTGACATTTTAGGTGCATGATCTTTACAATGCACAATAAGATCACTAACCATAACTACAGCAAAATACCTCCAGGGACAAATCTTGACTTTCAGGCATTCACATCTTGTATACCAACAGAAGATGTTAAGCAAGACCGACTTTTGTTGCCAAGCTAAAGAGCATCACAATCCATTTCTGAAGAAGTTTTTTTAAAGCCAATGGGGGAGTTATAGTCAGAAAATAAGACCTGTCTTCAAATGCTGATGGGATTTCATCTAGTTCTATTTATAAAGGAAAATGCAGGAGAAATTCATTGGCTACAGAGTTGATTTACTAAATAAAGTCAGTTTCCCACTTACATGCCTGCCAATATGTATGAATAATTAAAGAAATAAGTTGCTCTAATCCATAAAATACATCTAAAATAAATAAAGAAATTCTGAAAAGTAATTACATAAAAGACAAATAAATATAAATGTAGGGCCCTCTACTTAGGTAGGTGCTGTAGATAGGGTTTTTTTTGTCAGAAGAGGCAAAATTTGGTCAGGCCTGGCTTTGTGCTGGCATGATTGTTGCTATTCTTTGTGAGGGGAGTGGCCCAGGGAGGAGGGTTGACTGTGGGTAGTGACACTCCTGGGAAAGTTCCTACCTCTGAAGTCTAGAAAATGCTAGAAATAAGGAGTTAATCCAGAGATGGAGCTATCTGGGCTTTTTGGGAAGCTCTGACCAATGCCCAACGTGGATTAGCAGGGGTCAGGCCTTCTCAAATAGCCTGGGTCAGCTCTGGGAGGGAGGAGAAGTTGGTGTGGAGAAGCTGAAGATGGAGTAGTGTAGAGGTTGTCATGGTCAGGGAGCTCCCAGTCTAGGGGGGTGACCCTGGGCCTGGGGAGCTCGGGGGCAATCAGAAGGTGTGAGATTCTGGGGGTAGGTATAAGGGTGAGCAGAAAGACAACAGGAGAGAACACTAGAGATCTTCAGGGAGGAACTCCAAGAGTCGGTGAGCAACATACCACTGGTGAACTGTTGAGGCAGGCTGGAGCAGATTGGAGTGAGAGAGACAATCTGGGAAGGGTGCAAGATACAGAGGGGAACCCCTATGTTTCTGTGGCAGTGAGACAGGCTGGTGCAGTTGGAAGAGCTGGTGGGGCCTGGGAGAAGATGGGCTGGGAGCAGTAGTCCATCCATTTTCTAGCTAGTACAACAATTTGCTACACAGGGGATTAGCACCACCTACCTGTAATGGGTGATCTGGGGACCGAGCTAAAACTACAGCTGGTCTTAATTTGTGCTAGCTAGGTACAGGCCTAGTAAATATCCCTCTAGGCCGGAAACTTAAGGACTGTGCAGGAGTGAGAAGTGGAAAGTGGAATTCAGCTAGTGTCAGTGCTGGAGGAAGTTGGAGATGTATATACTGTACGTATATAGAGGTCCTGGTTAAGTTGTAAAGATTCTTGGGCATCTCATCATCAACCCTACCCTATCCAAGTTTAATCCCTAATAGGACAGCAAAAACAAAACTTTGGCCTGTTCAGTGACTCTGAATGTGTGGATAAAGGTGATTGCGGGCAGGGTGATCAGGTGAACCACAACTTCCAACCACTCCCAAGGGAGAACATGGCTACATAAAAACACCCAGTGAACAGTTGATCAAAAAAAGTCCAATGAAAGACCCTCTTAAAAGGGGTTAATAAAAGTTCCATAGTCCAACAAATGCATCTGTATCCATTAAACTTCCAAAAATGACTGTAATCAAGTCTGTCCCATCACCATACATACACACATGCCTCTTACCAAAATATGTGGATCTCAAATAACAGAGATCACACTCGCTTATTTACTGATCCACACAGGCTCTGGCAGCTGGGCTTATGGCAGTGGGTCTAATCCACCGCCAATCTAAGATAGCTTCCATGATGACAGATACACCGACATCCAGTAATATTACTCTATAGGTATATGGAAAAAAGGGGAACTTACGTAGTGTAATACGTTTCATAAAAGGAATGTATTCAAAAAATACTACACACTTACATCAAGGCAAATGTTAAACAGCAGAAAGATCAAACTGAGAGGTGGTCTTCACCAACCAGCTCAGAACGGAATGACGTCACAAATAGAGTTGAGCGAACACCTGGAAGTTCGGGTTCTGCTGGTCCGTCCGAACTTCGGGACAAAGTCCGGGTCCGGGTCCGGACGGAACCCGAACGATCGCACGGACAACGAACCCCATTGAAATCAATGGGGACCCGAACTTTTAGGCACAAAAATGGCTGTAGCAAAGTCCTGGAAAGCCCCAGAGGGCTGCAAAAGGAAGTAAAATGGGGGTAAGGGTAAGGCAAGTGCCCTACAAAAAAATGGGGACAGGGAAATAACTGTAAATATTTTTAAAAAAATAAAAACATAAAAAAAGCAAAAATGGAGGTGAATGTGGATCATCTTCAAACTGTGTCTGAAAAGTATTAATTAACGGTAGAAGCCATATAACTGTTCTAAAATCATCTTCAAACTAGGGCAAGTGCC
>BLSH010114109.1:466298-485227 GCA_018402905.1 Glandirana rugosa | reverse complement strand
TACGACTCTATATGTCTGTCTATGCATAGGTAGCACGGTATGGAAGTCCATCCGCACATTAACCGGGGTGGAAATAAGACATCTGTAGGGGGGGGGGAGGGCGGCGGTAAGCCACGAAGAGGGCACGGCGGCATAGGTCTACAAAAGTCTTGTCACTATACTATAGTCACTATAGTATAGTGACAAGACTTTTGTAGACCTTTGACACACACTTCTCGCTTTGGTATACGTACGAGAAGAGATACGACATAAAAGTTTGTGTGATAGGTCTACAAAGTTCACGTACACATACCAAAGAGGGGCCAAAATCCATTTCACATCTCAACTCGCCTGGGCCTGACATTTCATTAAAATTACCAGAACACCGGACCCGAACCCGGACTTTTTTTGAAAAGTCCGGGTCCGGGTCCCGGACACCCCAAAGTTCGGTACGGACCCAAACTTTACAGTCCGGGTCCGCTCAACTCTACACTTTACCTAAAACCGGGGAGAAACCATACACATGCACTTGAAACATCTGGATAGTGTGTTTGAAAATACAGCATAGAGAAGAGCATGCATATGGTTTCGCTCTTCACACACAGTTTCCAGATGTTTTCAGAACAGTGATATGATATCACTGATATCATATCACTGTTCTGAAAACATCTGGATACGGCGGCACGGGAGAAGCACCGAATGGCGGCGGGAGGGGGGGGGGATGTCTACAGAATAAAGGTGGGGCCAATTACACGCCTACCTGAAGGTATGGCACGATGGATACGTATCTGTCTGTATATCTCAGCATTGAGGGCACCACAGATCCTAACCAAATCTCCAACTCTATTTGCAGAAACTTGCAAGGAACCTCTACCATGCCTCACTGTTGTTTGCAAACAAACTGTCTCCTATTACAGCCAAATATTTCAGGTTTTGACTCATCATTCCATATTTCCTCACCCCAGTACCTATGTTTTTGTGCATAGTTCAGTTGCAGGCATGGTTTTTGGCTCCAATACTTCCATGAAGACCACTTCTGACCAGATATCTCTGAGCAGTAGATGGATGTCCCCGGGTCCCACTGGTTTCTGCCAATTATGTGTTGATGGCACTTACCGGAAAGTAAGCATGATGTCTTTCATCTGCTGTGTTATGTTTCCATGGATGACCACTGGTCTATGGTCCTCAACTTTGCCTGATCAATGGTGTCTTCAATGCAGAGAAATACGGGCAGATCCTTCCTAAAAAATGACAAAGACTTACAATTTGCATTAAAAAAACATAGGTTTTAGTTGCACAACATTTGCAAATGTTTGTGAAAGCCACACTGCCTCATCAAGGCCTTGTATTATAGTGCAGTCCTAATCTATGAGAGTCTCCATGTTGAACCATATATAGAAATGGACAAATTATATAAATTGCCCGGAGGTAGCCCATTCCTTCTTAAAATTATTTTAATAAAAAGCTGCAGATTTAAAAATATTGAAAATAACTTTTAACATTACTATAATGTTAAAACATATATGAAATGTATTTATTGGATTTTACATCTACTTTAAGTCACGAGAAAACTCCCACACTTAAACTTTCCAACTCTTATTGTGACTGTACTTTTTCTCTGAAGGAATCGACTGATAGCAGAATAGTCTCTTTCCTCTCCTTATGTCAGTCCTTACACTATTCTTTTTTTCCCTAACAAACAAACTATTTTCTGCAACCGTTTGTTCCCAATTGCCCTATCTGCCTATACTCTCTCATTTTGGCTGTGTGATCTAATCTCTTCCTGGTCACAGTCAACTAACTGTTTGCTGACCTTCCTTCCCTAAAATCGCAGGACTGATTCAGCTGGTTCAGCACGGCAGGAGAAGGAAGAGGAGCATAAGGCTGGTTAAATGATGTGTCTAATGTATTGACCTAAATTGCTTGCTATGTATAATAATGAGATTCAAGGTGCCTGGTGCAGGGCTGTCTGGTCCCCTTGAAACGACCCATGCTGTTTAATATATAATATACTTACTTTTTTTTTTTATTTCAAAGAGTGCCGAAAAAATGCTGAGCCAGCTTTTTCACCATTTTTAACATAACTGGACTGTTAATGGAAGAAATTCTGTGAAAAACTTTCAAATTTGAGCGCATCTGATTAAAGTGAATCTGTCTGCAATAAGGTCAATGTTACAACCATGTTTGAGGCCCGGGGATGTCTTGACTCTTGTCCATGCTTCTATGTTTACTTTGAATTTGTGAATGAGTGCGTTGAGTAGAGACATGGCAATCACCTGCTATTGAGCAGAGTTGGTAGGGAAGCAGTATTGGGCTAACATAGCGTTCAAGGACAAGGTTTGGTGCATTAAATACATTCCATCGGTTTGGTGATCTGTGATGTCACATGACCATGCCTAGTTCACTATACTAGATCAACACAGTTTCCCTAAGACGTTCTGCCCAGAAATATCTACTTAGAGGAGGAAATAAGAGTCCACGAATCCAAGACTATTCCACTGATAGTCATGTCCACTAAATTATATAAACTAACATTAATGGAAGGTCTAGTCACCTTTTGGTGGATTAGTAAAGGTTTGCACACTATTTTTTAACTAAAGAATTACTATATCCAATATCATACCAAAATGTTTGCACATCAATAAATATAGGAAAATGCTGCAAACACCTTTGTGTACAAAATAATTTTGGTAAGTATAAATTTGTTGGTGTTGCGCCTAATGTGTATATACAAAAGTCTATGGAATGACCTGTGAAAAAATATGTACACCTAAATACAGTGGTAATTTCTCTCAAAATCAAGTCCTACCCATTAGAACTTAAAGTTGGACTGGCAAGTCCTTGTGAAAAAGGTTAAATCCACTCAAAAATTTACCAAGCAAAGATATGCAGACCACCACCAGAAACTGCTTTAGGGTATGCGCTCACCTCTTGGATATGCCCTTCTGAAAGAACCAATAAAGCCTTTGACCAGTAAACCCTCAGTTTCTGCTGATTGTGGTAGGTGGATATATTCCCGATCTCAATTGCTCTATTGTAGAACCAGAACCACATAAACCCTAATAACTCCGCCTCTAAAGCAGCCATCAGGTACCCCGCAGTCCTTAAAGTGATATTAAAGGCTTCTTTTTAATTAAAAAAAACAAACAAGTTATACTTACCAGCTCTGTGCAGTGGTTTTGCACAGAGTAGCCCTGATCCTCCTCTTCTCAGCTCCCCCTCTGGTGTTCCTGGCCCCTTTCTCCTGCCCAGTGCCCCCAGAGCAAGCAGCTTGCAATGGGGTCACCCAAGAAGGCTCACTCCCGAACTGCAGCTCTGCATGTCTATTCACACTCAGAGCCATGGCTCGGGCCCGCCCCCTCTTTCTACTCATTGGCTTACTGGCTGTAATTGGCATTGGCTCCTGCTGCTGTCTCAGCCAATGAGGAGGGAGAGTCCCTGGAAAGCCAAGTCTCTTGGGTATTCTGCTGACTATGCCAAGTAATGCTGTACGTTGGTGATTCTCCTCCCAGGGTAAGATGCCATAACTGCAAGCCAATATATTTTGATTAAAGTAGAACTTGACTTCATTGCACTTTCTGAATAATTACCTCTTATGCAGAAAGACCAGAGACTCTGTGACATTATATAGCATTTAGAGGAAAAGCATGCTGAGCATATCCCACTCTTCGCCAGAACACTGGATCCCACATGATACCACCTGCTGTGCACATATGACAGACTTTTCTTCCATGGCTCCCAGGCCATGTTCAGCACAGCCCTGGGCCACAGCAGGTTCAGTATGGAGACTGAGTCATGGAGTGGGGATATTTGACAGCAAGGTCTCTCCTTACATCAGGGATTTCAATATCTGCCACAGTCACTCACATTTGATACTAGATGTTACGTCTGGTATTAGACTTCAAACCCTGAAGTTTATGTGTGTTTTTCCAGCCAGTATACTTAACCACACGGAATAACCTTTTACAAAGTTTATGTATGAGTTCAAGGCGCTTAACCAAGAAGGTTCAATATCTTGCTGTCAGGGCCCGGATCTTAACCTGTGACCACTGTGGTGTTTAGCTGTGGCTCTTCTCACTGTGCCTCCTGAGATGCTGGACAGCTTCTTGTCTGATCTTTTAGGACAACCTTGCCTTGTTTCTGGTGTACCTTGAAGTCTTTGCTTCTCTCATGAACTTCCTGATTTAAGCCATGTCTCTGCATTTCCTGTTTGCCAGATTATTATGCTCTCTCCAGCCAATATCTTGCTCCTTTGCATACCCGAAGCTGTCCTTATCTCCACTACCATTTGTTGTCCACCTTTGGCTTGTTCCTCCCACTATGCTTCTGCATAATCCCAAACTGCAACCACTTGTTACTGAACTTGACAGACAAATGACCCTAAAGTTGTTGACTATCTAGTGCATTGCACATTGTGGTTTATTCACTAAAAGTGGCGAGTGCAAAATCTGGTGCAGTTGTGCATGGTAGCCAATCAGCTTCAAACTTCAGCCTGTTCAATTAAGCTTTGACAAGAAAACATTAATCTTATTGGTTTCTATGCGAGCTGCACCAGATGTTGCACTCTCCATTTGTAATAAATCAACCATTTTAAACCAGCCATAGATGGTTCTCATCTCAGCGGTTGCAGCAGACGAGATTCAAACCATCTATAGACAGGGAGATCGCTGATTGTACCCAAGTGAATCCATTAATTGACTTGGGTACAAGTACTGCTGACTGAGTCACTGCTAGGAGGGAGATGCAGGGGAATCTGAGCTGGTAAGAGAATAACTTGAATAACAGCTGCTGGGAATTTTGATGTTTAATTGTTCCACAGTGCCTGTACTTGCAAAGGTCGGGGCTTGTTAAGACTATAGGGTTGATTTACTAAAGGCAAATAGATGGTGCACTTTGCAAAGTGCAGTTGCACTCTGCAAGTGCAGTTGCTCCAGAGCTTAGTAAATGAGGTAAAGCTTAATTTTGCAAAGAATACCCAATCACGTGCAAGCAAAATTAAAATGATTTGGCTTGCACATTATTGGGTGATGGAAGTCAGCAGAGCTTATGCTCATTTACTAAGCTCTGGATGCAGCTGCCGTTAGGATGGGTTCACACTATCGGACACAAAAACGGTCAGACTTTTGATCCTACTTTGCCCTGCAACATCGGTCCTACTTCTGTCCTACTTTGGTCCTACTTCCATCCGACTTGAATGAACAAGATAAGATTTTGCTCCGACTTTGAGATAGTAACTTGTTCTTTGACCAATCAAAACAATCCCAGTGTGAGATAAATTCCTTTTACTGCTGCTGTAATTACCAAGTCGGATATCACAAGTCGGATGGTTAGAACAAGGATCCGACTTTGATCCTACTTCAATGATATTCAATGGGCTGAAGTAGGACCAAATTCGGACCAAAGTACTACAGGAACCTTTTTCAAAGTTGGACCGACTTGTGTCGGACCAGTTAAGTCAGCTCTCAAAGGGAAACATTGATTTGGTGACGTCATGCGACTTGTGCTCACAATGCTGGTCCTTTTGTCGGACAAGTGTGAACCCAACCTTTCAGAGTGCAACTCTGCACAGCCTATTTGCCTTTTGTAATTCAACCCATTAGTCTCAAAAGAGGGGCAGTCACTCCAAATTAGGGGCAGTTGGGAGCTTTGGCTCTCTAGCAAGGGAGATCATTTTCAACCAATAAGGGTGTGGCAGTGGCGGCCCATCCATATGGGCCGCCCCTAATCCATTTGCCTAGCCCCTAATCTACATGCAGGGTGCCAGACGCATGGATTTCAATGTTTTTTTGGAAACACATGATTAGAGCCAGAGGCTCTAATTGGCTTCAAAAAAGGGTGGGCTCAGGGCACAGAGCACTGCGCCCTAAGCCCACCCAGTTGTGTGACAATAGCAAATTAATATTCACTATTGTCTTCCTGGTTCTCCTCCCAGCCAATCAGGAAGCTGGTCCTGAGACCTAATTGGCCAGGGATTCTTAGGAATCCTGGCCAATTATGTCTCAGGAACCACTTCCTGTTCGGCCGTGAGGAGAAGCAACATCTGTTCGGCCGGGAGGAGAATCCCCGGTTCTTCCCCAGCAAGGATCAGCAGCCCTACCCCTCTTCCCTGATCCTTGTCATCTCCTAAGGTAAGGCCACCTTCCTGTCCATCTTTCATGGGGGGGTGGCGGATATGGCAGTGTTGCGAGTGAGGGGAGGAGGTTTGTTTGCAGCCCCCCTCCAAAATATTGAGCACCAGCCACCACTGGAGAGATGCCTCACTATTTAGGACATTGAGGAGCAAAACCTAGAAACAGATGGGTGTTTTTTTGCTGTTGTATTCAATGACAGAAGCTAGAGTGACACAGGCTTAGGCTAGCTCCACATGCAGTATAAGTACATTCATAAGGAATAACACTCCTAAACACATTTATAGTAAAAGCAAACTCCGCATCAAAAGACACATTGAACATATACCATGAATGGGACTTTAACCCCATCAACCCCCCAAACAAGATTTTACCCCCTTCATGACCAGGCCATGTTTTGCTACTTAGCACCGCGATAGTTGAAGTGGCAATTGTGTGGTCATGCAACGCTGTACCCAAATTACATTTACATCAGTTTTTTTTTCACACAAGTAGAGCTTTCTTTTGGTGGTATTTGATCATCACTGGGTTTTTTATTTTTTGCTATGTAAATAAAAGGAGACAAGATTTTTGAAAAAAACAAACATTTTTTACTTTCTGCTACAAAACATGTCCAATAAAAAAAAATTAAAAATCAAATTTTTTCATAAGTTTTGGCCAAAATGTACTCTGCTACATGTCTTTGATTAAAATAATCCCAATAAGTGTATAACTATAGTATACACTATATACAGGATTTTTTTTTATACTAGAAAAAATGGCGTTTATTAGGGACTTGTAATGGGACTGCTATAGTGCAGTGGGCAATCTGACACAAACTAACGCTGGGGGGGGACTTACTAACTGCCGCTGGCATCACAAGTGACGCTAATGTGTGATCAGTGCTAATACTCGACATTGACACTGGCTGGGAAGGGGTTAACATCTAGAGCGATCAAGGGGTTAAATGTGTGCCTAACAATGTGCAATGTGTGCACATTGTGCTGCTTTTTACTACCAATCTCCTTGTTTCTTATCCCTGCTTTGCAGAAATACGAAACAGAGAGATTGTTCCCTCTGTACAGTGCCCTGTGTTGATTGTCAACACAGGGCTCTGGACTGTGATTTCACACAGCTGATCAGCAGGACCCTGCCATGAATCATTGGCTGGGACTAGCTGACAGACTCCCGCTGTGTACAATCACAGTGGGTGTTGTCGGTTGGGTGGTCCACAAGTGGTTAGATATGCCAATAGGAGTCAAACTTATTTAATGGTAAAAAAACCGGAGTTAGACTTACCGGTAACTCTGTTTCCAGGAGTCTTCCAGGACAGCCCTTGAGAGATGGAGCTCATCACACCTGACAGGAAACACATTGCACAGCTCTTTAAAAGGCGGTCCCTCAGGCATCTGGTCAGTTTTATCCAAGAACCGAAGGACGGAGCTGAAAGACAGTTTTAAAAAACATACACCGACTTATTTATGCATACAACAAGGGTGGGAACGTGCTGTCCTGGAAGACTCCTGGAAACAGAGTTACCGGTAAGTCTAACTCCGGTTTTTCCCCAGTCGTCTTCCAGGACAGCCCTTGAGAGGATACACAAGTACTCACTCCATTTAGGGTGGGACCACTGCTTGGAGGACTTTCCTTCCAAACGCTTGATCCTGACTCCCCAACAGATCCAATCGGTAATGTCGAATGAATGTGGACATACTCGACCACGTGGCAGCTTTGCATATCTGCTCCGGGGTAGCACCGGCTCTTTCCGCCCAGGAAGTTGCTAATGCCCTTGTGGAATGAGCATTTAGCCCTTGTGGAGGACTCAAGTGTAATGCCTTGTAGCCTTCTGTTATAGCCATCTTAATCCACCTTGCTATCGTCCCTTTAGAGGCTTGTTTTCCCTTCCAGGCTCCTGAGAAAAGGAAAAACAGGGGCCTCCGATGACCTGAAGCCCCTGGTGGCTTCCAGATAAGCTATTAAGGTTCTCCTTACATCCAATAGGTGTAACTGCTCTTCTTTACTGTTAGCTGGTTTACTACAGAAAGGAAGGATTATGTCCTGGGTTCTATGAAAAGCAGAAGACACTTTGGGTATGAATGCTTGGTCGGTCTTGAGAACGACTCTATCCTCCAGGATCTGCAAAAAGGGCTCTCCGATTGATAGAGCCTGTAGCTCACTCACCCTGCGTGCAGATGTCATGGCTATGAGAAAAACAGCCTTAAGCGTGATTAATCTAATGGACGCCTCTGATAATGGCTCAAAAGGGTCCTAGGTGACAGCTTTCAGAACGATAGACAAATCCCATGTTGGGGTTTTCTGACAAATAATAGGCCGCATTCTGGAAACCGCTTTGCAAAATCTGTTTATAAGCGGGTCCTGCTGTAAGGATTGCTGCAAATAAACCGAGAGGGCTGCGATCTGCACCTTAATAGTGCTTAAGGCTAGACCCTTGTCCAGCCCCTCTTGTAAAAAATTCAGAATTACTGGAGAATTCACCTCTTCTTCCCCAGTTTCTGACAGCCACAAATTAAACCTTCTCCACACCTTTTTGTATATAGCCCTTGTGACGGGCTTACGACTCTGTAGTAGAGTTTTAATCACTCTATCTGACACACCCCTTGCTCTTAAGATAGTCTGACCAGATGCCTGAGGGACCGCCTTTTAAAGAGCTGTGCAATGTGTTTCCTGTCAGGTGTGATGAGCTCCATCTCTCAAGGGCTGTCCTGGAAGACGACTGGGGAAACATTTTTTTTTTACAAATTTAATGTGAAATGTCCAAAGTTAACCGGTTCCCAACTGGCTCACGTAGATTTACTGCTACAGAGTGGCACGACTGCACGAATAGCCGCTTATAAACGGAGATTCACACATGTGCAGCTAGCGGTCAGGGGCGTGCCGCAGGTGGCACGCTCTCATGCCCGCCGCACGCTCCCTAAGTGTGCCCGCGGATCGGGTGAACTCGATGTCCGCCGGCGACCCGCGATCACTTGATACAGAATAAAAACGGGGGAACTGCCGATGTAAACACAGCAGTTCCCCATTCTGTCAGGTGACATGACAGTGATCTACTGATCCCTGTCTTCGGATCAGTTAGATCTGTCATGCCCCTGTCAGCCCAGCCCCCACACAGTTAGAACATGCCTAGGGAACACAGTTGACCCCTTGATTGCCCCCTGCAGGTTAACCCCTTCCCTGCCAGTGACATTTACACAGTAATCAGTGACTATTTTTAGATCTGATCGCTGTATGAATGTCAATGGTCCCAAAAAAGTGTAAAAAATATCCGGCATGTCCGCTGCAATATCGCAGCCCTGATAAAAATCGCAGACCACCGCCATTACTAGTAAACAAAAATAAAAATGTAAAAACGCCATAAATGAATATTAAAAAATAATAATTACATTTGTGCAAACCAATCAATGTATGCCTATTGCGATTTTTTTTACCACAAATATGTAGAAAATATATATATCGGCCTAAACTGATGAATAAATTTGTTTATTAATATATTTTTTTTGAACATGTATTATAGCAAAAAGTAAAAAATATTGTTTTTTTTCAACATTGTCGCTCTTTTTTTGTTCATAGTGCAAAAAATAAAAACCATAGAGGTGATCAAATAGCACCAAAAGAAAGCTCTATTGGTGGAAAAAAAAAGTCGTCAATTTTGTTTAGGTACAGCGTCGCATGACCACTCAATAGTCAGTTAAAGCAACGCAATGCCGAATCGCAAAAAGTGCTCTGGTCAGGAAGGGGGTAAATCCTTCTGGGGCTGAAGTGGTTAAAAGCATGTGGTATTGTATCACATATGAAGATCGAGGTAACATAAATTGGTCTAAATTGATCTCCCTGCTTCATCATGACCATATGTTGTCAATTTTAATAAAGCTGTCCAACCACAAAAACAGTGATGTATACTATAAAAGAAAACAATATTAAACAACAATTTCCAAAATAAAATACATACTGTATGTACAAAAAAGAGAAAAAAGACAAAATATACAGATATCAGGTGATAATCATGTTTTAAATTCAGTCCTCATCAGTAGTAGAGTTTGGCCAAACACCCCTGGTTTGGTTTCAGACCCAAACTGCAAACCTTATTAAAGTCTATGGGACCTGAACTTGAAAAATCAAAAGTGTCTATTTTGAAGGCTTATATGCAAGTTATTGACCATAAATAGGGCATGGGGGCTGGGTACTGCCATGGGGTGGCAGACATGAATCAATGCAAAACATTTTTTTTTAAAATATTGTTTTTTACAGGAGCACTGGTTTTAATGAGATTTGCGGCAATACAATACAATTTCCGGCAATTTGGGTCTAGTATGGATTCTAAGGGGAACCCCACGCCAAACTTTTTTTTAAAAAATGGCGTGGGGTCCTCCCAAAAATCCATACCAGACCTTTATCCGAGCATGCAGCCTAACAGGTCAGGAAAGGGGGGAGACTAGTGAATACACCCCCTCCAGAACCATACCAGACCACATGCCCTCAACATGAGGGGGCTCTGCCCCATCACCCCAAAGCACCTTGTCCACATGCTGATGGGGACAAGGGCCTCTTCCCGATTACCCTGGTCTGTGGTTGTGGGGGTCTGCGAAAAGGGGGCTTATTGTAATCTGGAAGCCCCCTTTAACAAGGGGGCCTCCAGATCCCAGGCCCCTCCCTTTGTGAAGAAGTATGGAGTGCATTGTACCCCTACATATTCACCAAAAAAAATGTCAATAAGAAATAAAGACAGGAGGCAGATTTTGACTATTCCTTTATTAAAAAAATAGCAAAACAATGACCCTTGGTGTAGACCAATCGTCAATAATGACGCCCGCAACAGCGCTGGACCCAAAAGAAAAACCCCAAAACGCTCCGCCCGCTATGAAGGCTAACTGCTGAATGCCTGCTCTGCTGTTTGACAGTTCTTAAATAGCTAAGGGTCGGGCCACCTGGTGATGTCACCTGGTGACTCTGCCCCCCCTGTGATGTCACTGACCGGTACATGCTAAAGGGTGGCTTCCAGAATCCAATAAGCCCCTGCCCCCAGACCCCCACAACCACTGCCCAGGGTTGTAGGGAAGAGGCCCTTGTCCCCATCAACATGGGGACAAGGTGCTTTGGGGTGGAGGGGCAGAGCACCCCCTTATGTTGAGGGCATGTGGCCTGGTATGGTTCAGGAGAAAGGGGAGATCGCTCGTCCCCCCCTTTCCAGTCCTGCCAGGCTGCATGCTTGGATAAAGGTCTGGTATGGATTTTGGGGGGGGGGGCCCACACCATATTCTTTTTTTTATTTTGGTGTGGGTTCCCCTTAAAATCCATTCCAGACCCAAAGGGCCTGGTAAGGATTGGGGGGGGGGGGGCATGCCATTATTTTTCACTTTTATGTTTTATGTTTTTCATTCAGCTGTCAGTGGGACAGCCTGTTGACAGCTGCTGACTCATCCCGCTGAGTGCCCCGCAAATTCCGGTGTTCGTCAAACGGGCAAACAGACAGGCAATGTTTGGGCCAAACTTTTGCTTGGGTCAAACTGTTTGCTGAACTCTAATCAGCAGGAAAAAAAAACAAAACAAAATGAAAACAAAAACACTACACAATTCTCTGTGCATTGTGATGTGATTTGGTTTCAGAAATAGTGCAGCTACATTTTTTCATGCATTGAAAAGGGTTAAGAGCCCATTTAAACCCAATAAGTTGCCTTAACCCCCCTGGCGGTATTCCAGAGTGTGGCTCGGGGTGTATTTCCTTACCAAGGGCAGTAACCCTGAGCCACACTCGGGATTGCATCGCTGGATCCAGGCAGCATTACTCACCTTGTCCCCTGGATCCAGCGATGCCCCCCTGCTGTGTCCGTGGGCTGTGTCTTCCGTCTGATGCCTCTGTGTGCCGGGCTCCGTTCCCTGTGAGCGTTGCATCGCACGGGGCGGAGCCCGGCGGCAAATTCAAAAAGTGAAACACACAGTAAACATACAGTACACTGTAATCTGTAAGATTACATTTCTGTATGACATCATTTCACATCCCCTTTGTCCCTAGTGGTTTGCCCAGTGCCCTGCATGCACTTTTATATTATATATGTCATTCTTTCTGCCTGGAAACTTGAGAATGTCCATGGCAACCAAAAAGCATCCCTTTACGTCAAAAGTGTTTTTTAATCAGCTAGAAAACAGCGATAGTAAATAAGAATCATTTGCAGAATTGAGTGATACTGATTTTTGGGGAAATTTATCATCAGACACTGAAAGTGACGACAGTGACAATTCTGCAACTGAGCACATTTCAGTGTTTTTTATTTGATTACATTATTGAATACATTTTATTACTATTAGTTTATTATTTTTGATAATTATTTATAGTTATTTATTATATTATAATTTATGATTTCGTGTTTCAAACTTTATCATACCCGGGATGTTTACTAGACTCTTGTTTGGACAGATTTAAGTGAGTTATTGCTAAGAATTACAGACCTACAATATAAACGCCAAACTTCTATGCAAAACAATGTACCGCTTTTAGACGCAAAATTCTGACATAACCATACCGCCAGGGAGGTTAATGCAACGCATCCTAGAGAAGATTATCATTGCCTCATGTGTGCCTTTAAATCCCCTCTTACCTTTTTTTCAGGGCTTTCCCCAAAAAACATGCCCAGCAAATCCAGGGTTGTTCTGTATTGATCTGCTGCTCTGCCCTGTTGCTGCACATCCAATCCTGTACTGCCATCTTTTTTTCTTACATCATTGGGAGTTGGCTATATCTCTCTGGTTCTTGCAGTTATTTCTTATGATGATGCTCTGGTGACACGGCACGACATTAGAGGGCCGGTTGAAACTATCAGGAAGAGTCAACCGACCCTAGCATATGCTCATGTGCTGAAGTGCATCATCAGGTTATGGCTGCCTGTTCCTGGTTCTTGCAGTGAGCCCCTGATGATGCACTGCTTTTTCACTGGGTGTTATCAACAAAATACGTACTTGTATGACCAGCAAATCCAAGATTGTTCTGTAATGATTTGCTGTTCTGCTCTGCTGCATACCTGATATTGTGCTGCCATCTTCTTTTCTTACATCATCAGGAGTTGGCTATCTCTTCCTAGCTGTTGCAGCCATTCCTCTTGATTAGAGTTGAGCGAACCCGAACTGTAAAGTTTGTACCGAACTTTGGGGTGTCCGTGACCTGGACCTGAACCCGGACATTTGAAAAAAATTTTGGGTTCGAGTTCGGGGTTCGGGTATTTAAACACGCATGTTGAATAGCTGCAGGGCAGCCAATCAACAAGCGTTTCACTGGTTTTCCCTAGAAGCCATTACAGCCATGCCTACTAATGGCATGGCTGTGATTGGCCAGTGCATCATGTGACCCAGCCTCTATATGAGGCTGAAGTCACAGTGCTGCATGTCACATGCTCTCTGGGTAGTGTAGGGAGAGGATGCTGCTGGTGATGTGAGGGACAGATTGCAGATAGATAGATAGGTAGAGATTACTACTACTACTGCTTTTAGGGACAGATTGCAGATCTCATCCTGCATTACAGAAAGATCTGACTGCACTAGGTAGAGTCTACTGCTTAGAGGGACAGGTTATTGTTCTAAAATCATCTCCTAGTTCTATAGGTTCAGGTTCCTGCTGTTGCTGTAAGGGACAGATTATTGTTCTAAAATGATTTTGCAGCCCTCTAGCACTTTCCAGGACTCTTTTACAGTCATTTTTGTGCCGAAAAGTTAGGGTCCCCATTGAATTCACTGGGATTCGGGGTAAAGTTTGGGTCAAGTTCGGTACCGAATCCGGACTTTTTTCCAAAGTTGGGCCGAACCCACCGAACCCGAACATCCATGGGTTCGCTCAACTCTACTCTTGATGATGCTCAGGTGCCACAGCACGTCATCAGGGGGCTGGCGGCAAGAACCAGGAAGAGTCAGTCGGCCCCAACATATGTGCATGTGCTGCAGTGCATCATCAGGGGATAACTGTCTGTTCCTGGTTCTTGCCGCCAGCCCCCTGATGATGCACTGCTTTTTCACAGGGTTATCAACAAAATATATACTTGCATGCCCAGCAAATCCAGGATTGTTCTGTAGTGATCCATTGCTTTGTTTTGCTGCTGCTTACCTGATCCTGTGCCATCTTATTTTCTTACATCAGCAGGAGCTGGCTATCTCCTACTGGTTCTTGCAGCCAGGCCCCTGATGAAGTGCATTTGCTGACAGGAAGAGGAAACTGGCCCCTTGATGATGTACCACTATGGTACTTGCATATATGCTGAAGATTTGTAGTTGTGTAAATTGCCGTGCTAAAATATGATGATAAGCAAGGGTGACTCAATTAAAATAAAAGATAACATATAAAACATGAAAAAAATGTACATATGTAAGTGAAAAAAGTCCAGCTTAGGTCTTCCAATGCACCGCAGTGACAATTTGCAGAAAACAGGTGTTCAATCCACTTTGACAATCACCACGTTAGCCTTCACCAACCACAAGCAATGGACTCTTACCAGAACATGAGGACTCCACTATAGAACCAAATCAGCATATATATTACAATCCCATAAAGCAGAGATCCAGTTCATATTGTTTGGCTGGGGTTCAGCAGTATATCTCATGAATGCAATCAATGGTAACATCAATGGCAACCATAAATGCATGAAACTTCACATAAACTCAAAATGAAAGAATCCACATAGTGTAAAACTGTCTAAAATGTTTTATTGCTCTTCAAAGTATGAATACTACTCACATAAATAAAAAAGATACACCCTTTGTATGCATAAAGTTCTCAAGATTCATGATAGAGGTTCCAAGCAATGCTTCACAAAAACTACTGGTCCAAGTAGGTGTGGCGATGTCACGTGTGTTAGCTCATGCCAACGCGCTTCGTTATTAAAGTCCCAGAGGATGTCACATTTGACAAAACATGTTGGGATGAGCTAACGTACATGACTTTGCCACACCTGCTTGGACCGGTCATTTTTGTGAAGCATTGTTTGTAGCCCTTATCATGCATCTTGGGAACGTTAGTCATATGATGGATGTATTGTTTTTATCCATGTGAGTAGTAGTCATACTTTGAAGTGCAATAACACCTTTTAGACAGTTTTTTTCCATTTTGATTTTATGTGGAGGTCCATGCATTTATGGCTGCCATTGATGTTACCATTGACTGGATTCACAAGATATACTGCTGAACCCCAGCCAAACAATATGAACCGGATCTCTGCTTGATGGAATTGTCATATGTAGCACCCTCTAGTGGTATTAGGATGTGTACAGTTAGATTTTTCTGTAGTGTAGGTAGCCAAGCCTGTGTTTGATTTCTGGGCTGGCATAAAGCCAGGGAGAGCTAGGTGACTCACAGGCAACATCACTGAGACCTCCCACCTCTTTCCAGAACATGCTAGAATCTTCTGGAAAGGGAGGAGGAGAGGCAAGTCTCCAGGAGTTCCACAGAGGCAGCCAAGACGGCTGTTGAGTGTTCACACAGTCAGTAGGACTGGGGAGGCATTCCTAAGAGGACTGGGAGAGTGCAATCTGGAATGGGTGCAGAGCCAGTGGAGTGGACCCTGGGGGCATGGGCAGTGGAGAAAAGCAGCTGCAGCCAGGAGGGCTGGCAGGGCCTGAAGATGTGGTGCTGGGATTAGTAGCCACATGGACAGCTAGCACTAGGACTACCTACATGTTTTCTACACCAAAGGAACCCATGGTCACTGCCTGCCAAGGCATTTGCTACAGCCAGTGTCAGGCCTAATCTAAAGTGCTAGCTGGTCCTAAAATGTGAGATCAGAAATCAAGTGATGTGCTGAAGAGTGAGATCAGTGATCAAGTGATGTCCTGGAGCTGGAAGTGAGGAGGTGTATATACAAGGAGTGTATAAGTGTATATAGTTGAAGTCCCAATTCTTTAGTTTTTCAATCAAGTGGGCATGCCATACTTTCCCTTACCCCATCCAAGTTGAATTTCCCTCAATAAAACATAAAAACAAAGTACAAGGACTGCTTCTGGACTCCTAAGTGTTTGAAGATTGTGTGCCTGACTGTGCAGGGTGAGAGACGGACCACAACTACCAGCAGTCCCTACGGGGGTACCGCTACACATATATATATATATATATATATATATATATATATATATGCTAATTTGACTCTGTAGTGGAGTCTTCATGTTCTGGTAAGTGTCTATTACTTGTTCGAGGTGAAGGATCACGTGGTGACAAAGTGGATTGAATACCCCCTTTCTGCAAAGTGTCACTGCAGTGTTTTGGAAGATCTAATCTGGACTTTTTTCACTTACTGTACATATGCACATGCATTTTTTTTCATATAATAAATATGTATTATTTTTTTCTTTTAATTGAGTCACCCTTGCATATTATCATATTTTAGAGCGGCAATTTACACAATTACCACTGTTATAAAGTTTGTCTGACTATTTTTTGCCAGCAGCTTTTTTTCTGTTTATATACCTGCCAGCTCGTATTCTATTATTGTTATATGCTGAAGATTGCTCCAAAGCCTCCTGGGATGCATGATGTAAGTATCTCAGCAGGCTGTAGGTAGCAGGGGTACGTCATTCTTGCCTAGACAAGAAATTCAGAAGTGCAGGACATAACAAAAGGTATTTAAAAAAATGTTCTGCAATTATGTGAAGGGAGGCAAGGTTCGCTTTAACACATAAAAACAATAGTTAACACCCTCAAAGATGTAAAGTAACACTTACTGCACAGAACCTTAAACCAATGTCTCCAGCAGGTATAACACACTGGGAAAGGAGGGGGACTCAACATCTGAGCATCTACACAACTATTTACTTAGTTGAGCTGGACAAATCTGTTCATTTCATTCCTCCCGATGTGTAATAGAGTTGAGGCAGTAAATAAGCATTGTGTACCTTGTAAACATGACACATTGAACGCTGAATATTTCATACTGTATGCCAGGAGAGCTTGTAAAATCCAAGTGTAAAGTGTGATTGCATATTAAGCATTTTTAGAATATTTGTATTTATACCTAGTCCCATAATCAGAGATTATATTGTGTGCAGCAAATGTGGCTGGGCATCTTATCTCCCGCCGGCAGGACGTCCTGTAAACAAGGTTAGCGGTCTTAGTGGCCATAATGTTCCCATTGGTGAAAGACAGATATATTATTATTATTAATAAATCTGAACTCCAGGCAAACAGTTAAATATGCAGATGAAATATATATACAGGAGTTGTTTTACCTGCCAAAGGATTTGTGTTTCTGGCCATCTAGTCCTGAGATTTATTTAGGCTCATCACACAGTACAGCCAGGTAGATGACACCAATTACAGCTCAAAGGCAAAACTTTTTGTTTTAGCTTTGGATAGACTGAATATCAAGTCTTCAGGACTGAAAGTAAAAGAAAAACTAAATTTTGAATTGCCCTCATAACAGGAATAGAAGGGCTGGGTTCACACTATTGTGAATTGGACGCGGTTTTCCCCGCATCCAATTCGCATGTCACGAGATTGTGACCGGCTCTCTATGGAGCTGGTTTATATGTCTCCGGAGCGAATTGCACAGGAGTCCCGTGCATCTTCTGATCCGTTTCAGGTCTGAATTCAGCCAAAAATTCGGACCGAAATCGGACCTGAAATGTGGAATGGGGACGCACCGGACCCCTGCTGTGAACCGCTCCATACTGCGGTGTGAACCCAGCCTTATTGCAATGTGTAAGTCAGGTGTTCTCTTCACTTTGGAAAGATTTATTCACGGGCCGTAGTTTGGAGAACCCTGTTCTAGACTAGGGATTGCAGGAGGCTGATACTAAGTCAAATTGAGGCGCACACATTATGATGAATTAATGAATACAGAGCGGCTTTAATATGTGTTTTTTTATATGTCTGGAATCCAGCTTTAATTAACTTTATGCAGCAAGAGAGAAACAAAGACAAATGCTAAGCTTTGATTGCCCTTCTACTCTTATGGGAACACTTTGGCTATACGCTAATTTGCAGGCTGTGAGATATCTGTCTATATTGTCTTTGAGTAACATAAGTCACAATGCCAAACAATTTTGATAGTAGCTTTCTTTCCCTGTCTTACAAAGCACATCTTTCACCAGAGGAAGCATCTTCTTTCACAGTGAAGATGAAAATGTTTCCCTTCCCAGGAATTATGCAGCTGAGAATTCATGGAATAACAGCTTAGGCTATAAACTTGTAATAAGAATCATTTTCTTGCTAATACTCACCTTCAATGTGCACCCACCACCCCTTTGCTGTGTCAGAGCCTTTAATCAATACCAGGTCCTTTTAAGTATGGATGGGCATGTGACCTTCACCCAGATGCTTGAGTCTGAGCAACCAATAACCAGGCCCAAACAGTCACTTGAAGCAGACAAGGAAGTTAGAGCTGTTCTCCTAGTACCTTTTCAACAACCCCCTCCCCCACAGCAAAACAAAAAATATATATATATGATGCCTTATTCTGACCTTACGGTAATTTCAAGTACACGCACATTTCCGTTCACAGGGTTATGAAAACTGTTATATCATATGTGTGTGTATATATACATATATATATATAAAAAACAAAACGACACCCCCTCCCCCAACAACTTTTCCATGATCCTCTTGTCGAGATTGAAGGAACAGACGAAGTTCACTGACAAACCCGGACCAATAAAAAACGAGTCTGAGTTCGTAGACCCACCTCCAGTGTACGGGTAGGTATGAATTTTCATGAACCATAACTAGTTTCCGAGACTGTGTCATTTCCCCACCACCCACGTGTAACTTCCACTCATAATCGTTCTCTTCCTAAGAATAATGTTCAAATATCGGATTCGACAATAAGGTACTTAAGAGTCGACGTATTAAGGACCCTTCCC
>BLSH010114109.1:411984-423335 GCA_018402905.1 Glandirana rugosa | reverse complement strand
CGTCGGACAGCCAAGATTTAGTGACTACGAAGGACCTTGGAGGAACATAGAGGAACACTCTTTGTGTACCGCCACTGTCGTCTTCACCCTCCTCCTGAAACTTCTCAGCTGGCACGCGCCGAACAAGTTACGGCCACGAGGTGCGAGACACGAAGTCTCCCCTCCGTCTAACGTCAACCTCTAACCCGGTGGGCGGAATCACCTTCTGTCCTCGTTCCTCTTCCTCCCCCTCCTCATCAAGAGTCTGAACGACTCACTGGAGGGACCCGCAAGTGTCGGGTGACTTGAAACCTGCAAGTCGTAGGGAGATTCTCCACTGTACTCAGCGCTCACAGTGCGCGTTATCGCAGCCGCCGTCGTATGACGGCGATTTGCGATAACGAACCACCTTGTCGCCGTCAACCTGCGGTTGGCGGTCGGCAAGTGGTTAAAGGTTACTCATGTCACCTCTTAGAGGGATGCTGAACGTCCAAAGTTCAGTGGGCTGTGAACGCCCAGGGAGGTCACTCAGCAAGTCTGAGAACTACTCCTCCCCCTCCTTCTCCTTGCTCCTGTCTTCCACTAAGGCGGGTGGCCCAATCTCCAACTGCAATCTGCCTCCCCTCTGAAGCACAGAGCGTGGAGCACCGGCATTGAACAAGCCGCGCACGGTCGACTCTTCAAAGTCCTCCTCCCACTTCTGCTGTCACCGCCATGTGTTTCTCACAAGGAGATACAAGGAGGTTCCAGGAAGCATCAGTGATTTAGAACCGACAGGCTGCGGGCACCGTCAATTTCCTCCTGACCACCCAGAGATCCACCCTGGCTGGAAGCCCGCCAATATCATGGACCATGCTGACAGGATCTATGCAGAGCTGTGGTGAGAGCTAAGACACACGTCCTCTCACAGGAACATCCAGTCACGCCCCCTGCATTAACACATTTCATTTCTAATTTATACTGAATGGGTTGTTTTACAAGGTGAGTGTTCTACTTTAACCTCTGTGGTGCCAACCACCTCTTGGCCCTTTAAGAGTTCTAAAAGCCAGGAGGCAGAGACGAGCATTGAGGTCATGTGACCACTGTAATTGGCTGTCACAGCGGTCATATGATCAGTAAGCTGTCGATTGCAAGTATGCATAGTGAGCGTACCGATCCCTACGGGTACCGTGTTGGAAGCATGCAGTGAGCGCACTCTCAGCACATTAATTTGTTTACACAGGTTTTTTTATTGAAATTTAAAGAGTTTGTACATAAGGGAAAAATGTACAGAAGAGACCAGATGAAGAAGAACAATAAATGCTCAAGTCTTAGGCTCCTTTCACACTGAGGCACTTCTAAGCTGCCAGAGGAGCATGTGATCAGGTAAGGGAAACCAGACAGAGGGGTTAAACATTCACTGCCATGGCCAGCAATGGGGAGGGGGGGTGGGGGTTAAATTTTACTGCCACTGGCCACCAATGCAGGAGGGAGGGTAGATAAAATTTCACTGCCAAAAAAAACCCTGAGTGTTCCAAGCCAGACAATTTAAAAGACGATCTGCAGCTACAAAAATCCCATTCCTTAAAAACCACACGGACAAAAAAATCACTAACCCAGCAGAGATAGCAATTCCACCAATACTACTCCAATTTATACAATCTTAAAGACAACAAAGATACACCAGATCCTCAACCCTCAGATATCAAACAGTTCCTGGATTCTGTTACCCTTTCCTCATTAACGGAACAACAGCGCCATACCATCTCAGCCCCCTTTAAAGAGGATGGGATAACTAAAGTAATTAATTCATTACCACTCCACAAATTCCCAGCTCCAGGCAGCTTTTCTAATGACTACTATGAAGTATTCTCAAAACATCTGGCAGGGCACAGGCTTTTCTACTTAGGCCGTGGCTGGTTTTAGAAGATAACAACCTGTTTGGCTTTACACACCTTTTGTTTTTATGCATCTGGTTTCTATTGAGCTAATCTAAAACAAAAGTTAATTTTGGCTTTAAAGTTAAATTGATCCTGTAATGTGCTTATAGATGACAGTTGAGGTACGGCCAAAGGTTTTTTGGCCCTACTTCTCCTATGGATCACAGGAGTGCAGTTTGTTCTGCACTCCTGTGACCCATTTTCAGCCGACAGAGGGCTAAAGTCCACAGTCAGCTGATGTCACGCAGCCGGTCCAGGCACTGGATCCCAGTCAGGATCCACCATGAAGCCTAGACCAACAGCTGGCTCAACCTCTCTGGGAGTCCCTGGCAGATTGAGCCAGCCGCTCTCGCCCCCTGCATAGCTGATCGGTCTAGTGAGTGCTGGAGGGACAGAGCAGAGTGCCGGTGACTGACAATCACCAGTTTCTGCTCAGAGTGGAGGGGAGAACTGAGCAACACACTAACACACGTAAATGTCTGACAGTGGCGGCCACTCATGCAGGGTGCAGGGGCGCCGCCCCCCTAATCCATGCACCCGGCCCCTAATCTACATGCAGGGCACCAGGCGCATGGATTCCAATGTCACCAGTGCAGTACAGCATCATCATACAATGGGTTTGGTGTTGATCAGGGACACTGACTGGTGACAGTATTAAAATAATAATAATAATAATGATTCTTTTTTACATATAGCAATGACTTTCATTGCAATATACAAGCATTTTACTGAATTGATTAATTTGTTTTGTTTTGTTGTGATTATCTGTGATTGGCCACAGCTGATTGCATGGCACAGATGCGCTCTAATTTGCCCAGTCTGTACCATGTGATCACTATGACCAATTACAGCTAGCAATACAATTGTATACAATGGATGGCTTTAAAGGAAGCCATCCCTTGCTTACAACTGTCATGTGATCTGCTGTGATTGGTCACAGTAATCACATGGTACTGGCAGCGGGCTGGTACAGTGATCTGGGAAGACGTCATATGACATCCACCGGGATTGATGAGAGGCTGGCCTGCCATCATCCTCCCATAGGCTGGATGGGAACGGGTTAAGAAAAAGAGGTTTTGGTTGCATATATTTACAGTCATATGTGAAATCACCTTCTATTATAGGCAGTCTAATCTGCCTGAAAAAAGTACCGGTCTCCAACCTCCCCTCATAGCCGGTCCAGAACACACCTGAAAAATGTATCAGCCTCCAACCTCCCATCATAGCCAGTCCAACAAACACCTGAAAAAAAAACAGCCTCTAACTTCTCTTCATTGCCAGTCTAATGCATGACTGAAAAAAGTACTGGGCCAACCAATTTATAGGGGTACTTTGATGTGAGAAACTGATATATGGGGGTATTCTGATTGGGGTTCTTAATGTAAGGGGGCACTGTGAAGGAGAACACCTGATGTAAGGGTGGACACTGATGAGGGTAACTGCGACGGACCCCGTACTCCTGAGGAGTATGTCCGCCATATTAGCTTCCCTTGCCCAGTGCCAGCAAGATCCCTCAGCTCACCCAGTCACTTGTTGAGACAGCAATGTAGGGTGAATAAAAGCATAAGACTTTATTGAAGAACTGACACAAGTATATATCTCTGGAGACGATTCCCCCTCCTTGTTGGCGTGGAGACACAGGGGGATAAACTTTACATCTAATCATATCAGGCACAGGAACATTCAAACGTTTCAACACATTTATAAACAAAATCTGGGCATGCAGCCAACAACTAGTGGTACTGAAACATTTAACCTTTTAACAACTATTTAAAACAGTAACTGGGTGCACAGATTGCTTCTTTCATGGAGAGACCTGCTAAAGGAGCTTCTCCTCTCCTATGACTTGGGCATGCGTGCCTGCACACAGTTCAAATGTCCAATGACAGTGTTCTAAACATAGTGTAGACAACCTGGTTGGTTCAGGGGTAAAACAAAATGCTGAATCCAGGGTGTTGTACTGAGTCTGGTTAGATCAGACTAGACTGGGCCCTTTCGGGTCAACCTGTGCCTCTAATAGACACAAGGTGATTTACACATAAGAGGGGGAGCTGAAAATTTTCCTGACCCCTCTAAGGTAAGCTGGGTTTCTCGGGCCCCCCCTCCCAAAGTGACTCCCGTCACAGTAAGTAATTTATGTGGGAGCTCTGTTAGGGGCAACTAATATATGAGGGTATTCTGATTGGGGTTCTTGATTTATGGGGGTACTCTCATGGGAACAGCTTATGTAAGGGGATCCATTCTTATGTAAGGGGGCATCGGATTTGAGATTGGATTTTATTGTGGTCTGACTGTGTTGAATTCTCTATTTTATTTATGGGCTCATTGTACCTGTACTGTCTCCCTTTATATTGTAAAGTGTTGCGCAAACTGTTAGCACTGTATAAATCCTGTATAATAATATACATGAGTTACAAGTGTGTAGTGACATCGGACGAAACTTCTTAAGGAAAAAACTCTGTACATTATTGCTATACACAAGTGTCTCATCTCTAAGTCGGGGGATTGCCTTAATGTTTGATTCTTCACATGACCGCAGTCTAAACCTGGTCCCAGGCATTGGTGCGCACGCCCTCAGGAAAGGTGTTACCCCACGTGCATAGGCGCCGCTAGATGCCGCCTACAACTATGTAACAAGGTAAGTACACATGACAGTAGAAAAGTATGTTCACAATGATGTGATTATGGCCTCATTGAAGAGTCTGAAAATGTGGACATATGGAAGCCAGCAGCCATAAACACTTAGATATATTGCACAGTGTGCTTGTAGGAAGTTTGATGCAGAATCTACATTGTCCTATGCACAATTAGGCAAAGACAATTTTCCTGTTTAGTATGCCTTTAAGGGGGATCATCAATTTGCTGAACACGGGCAGATCACAAATCCCATGCTGGCTATTATCACTGGCTTGCTAGAAAGACACGTAATTTATTTTTAGGATCTGAACCGTGCTGTGAAATAAAGGTCAGCTGTGTAAGAAAAAATAAAAATCATTTCTAACATCTTGTATAGAAGACGCAGCATTCGGGAACATCATTTGCAAAACCTTGCAGGACACATCCCAGTGTGAACACTCCATAGCTGGAAGCAGCTTGTCTTGCAGCAACCACCTGGAAATTAAATATCACTTTCACTATCATCTATAGCTTGACCTTTCCTGCTGCAATAGCACCAAAGACTCAACTTGGATTGTGATACAAAAAACGAGTACGTTGAACAATGATTTTCTGACAAGTTAAGTCACAGAACCCACCCTCAGGACAGAACCGAAGGTTTGTGGTATATGAATCCATTCAAGGTGCTTTTTTTTTTAGCAGGCTGATAGCAAAATGCTAAAATGATTCTAGGCAACAGAGCATAGAGTCATCCAGAAATAATAGCACTAAAATCTAAACATAACAGGGGTGAAAAGGGTATTTCCCATCAGGATAGAGACCTATAACATCCAGCCTCAGAAATGAGACTGGAATGGAATATATGTTAGCTTGAAAATTTAGGAATCAAAAACCTATAGACCCAAATTGGGATTTTGGTTCCAAAATAGAGCATATTATAATGACACAGCTACATAAAACTTATTAAATTTGTATGGTCTGATTGAGTAGATAAAAAGTGAGAAATCTCACAAATGCAAATTAGAATGTCTCATATAAAACAAGAAGACAGTATAAAGAAAAAACACAATTATAATGTATGTTATAAACTACCCTAGAAAGCTTACTGTATATTATGTTATATTAGACATTGCTAGTTAAGTCATTCATTTCCTCCAAGAGCTAGAGGCCCAATAATGGTACCATCACTGCATCTACTGTGACCACAAAAAAAACCTTTCATGGCATGGCAACAACTCATAGCCAGAGAGGGAAAGGGGACTTTGGAGGGCAAATGTATAAGGAGGTCACATTTAACATTATAGGTCAACCTGAGACAACACGTAAACCTTAATGGTAGTACAGCGCTAAAGAATTGTATTGCAAGTAGATTTCCTAAACTAGTCATAGTGCTCCTTATCATTTATTCACCTGGGTGGGTCGGGAGTAGTGGTGATCCTTTCCTCTTTACACTAAAGCCGGGCACACACTATTGGCCGAGAGCGTTGATCAGGAGTCGGCCAGACGCTGGTTTTCCAGCATGCACATTCGGATGGCTTCTGTCTGATAGACCGACTTACACATGGGCTGGATGTCAGCTTTAACTGGCCGTTGTCTCATGACATTTGGCCCATGTGTACGGGTCTTTAGGTTGGCCATACATTATGCAATGTTCTTGTACAATTTTCCTTTAGATTTACCAAAACCATATAATATGTGATCAAACCTAAACACTTATACAATCAGGCAGGTCCTTGCACTACATAGTAAATCTAAAGGAAATTGAATAAAAAAATTGTATGTATTGGGTGCTAGACGGCGCCTCTGCCTCCTTCTCTCTGTTTACCCCTGCACCATGGCGGTAGCTGCGGGCTGTCAGAGTGTATCTGCAGACTGTCAGAATGTTCCCCCCCTCTTCAACTGTCAGCAGCAAATGTGAAGACAGGATAGCTCTTACCAGGCTCGCTACCCACTCTGCCTCCCCCCCTTCTCCTAGTACACCAGGGACATATAGTCCCAAATAGAGAACTGACCATTGGAGCAGGGCAGCTCTGGACTATACATATATAAATAGATTGCGCTAGTTCCAACTAATTTAAGATAAAATTTAACTATAAAATAAACGCCAAAATTGTCACATGTGAATATTATACAAATGACTATGAAGTCATAAACGATGAGAAATGGTTAAAATAATTATGAACAAATCATCTGTGTAGTGAACATATAAATAAGATAAATATATACTCAATATAAATTATGTGCAAATGATCAAAGAATAAAAATATCAATAAATCACTATATTGTAAAGTGCAAAAAGTGCAAAAAACAAAAACTGATATGTGCTCAATAGGTGAAAAGAGAGTCTGTGGGTGAGTTCCAATGAGCAGATAAGGAAGTCCGTCTCTCTTTAAGGGATGTTAAAGGGGTCCTTCCACCAGGTGTTGAAAAAGGAGGAGAGGAGAGGGGAGGGGGCCGTGAGGACACCCACACCACACTGTAATCAAAGATCCTTACCGGAACTCAATGACCACCTAACTCTAGGTATGGTCACTAGCACAAGCAGATAGCCTCTGCGGGCATAATCCCCAATTGAGTCTCATTCACCGTTCCTCGATCGATCCACACTAGTCACTCAATGGGATTCATACCATATATAAAAGAAAGAGGGTCCACAATAGTGTAATTCTGGTTTATTTATTTAAAAACAAAAAGTGCCAAATTGGCTACTTACAGCAATGTAGAAAAAACGATACAGTAACCCATGCTTCCGGGATCATGTGGGGACGCGATGACATCAATGTGCGGCTCCGCCCTACATGTTTCATCACAACTCACATCTTCCAGGGGCCCCTGGAAGACGTGAGTTGTGATGAAACATGTAGGGCGGAGCCACGCATTGACGTCATCGCGCCCCCACGTGATCCCGGAAGCACGGGTTACTGTATGAGTACCGGTTTGCCTATGATGTACAACGCTCGTTTTTTCTACATTGCTGTAAGTAGCCAATTGGCACTTTTTGTTTTCAAATGAATAAACCAGAATAAACCAGGGAACCCAAAATTACCAAGTGGCTCCTTTGGGGGTGGTGGCACATATATAATGTATGGCCAGCTTTACAAGCCCTCTTTATTGGTATCAGGATAAGTATTTTTCCCCCTTGTTCTGGAGTCTTCTGGAGACCTATAGTTGTAAAAGATACACAAAAATAAAATATAATTCCATCTTTTTTTATTTTTGGTAAGATTAGAAAAATATGATTGTGTTGAATAATAAATACAATAAGAATGTTAAGCTCTAAGGCTACTTTCACACTGAGGCACTTTACAGGCGCTAAGTACCTAAAAATAGCATCTGTAAAGCGCCTCAAAAATCCGCCCCAATCCACCCCAATGTGAAAGCCTGAGTGCTTTCACACTGGGGCGGTGCGCTTGCGGGACTTACAAAAAGTCCTGCAAGCAGCATCTTTGGAGCGGTGCGGTGAGCGGTGATATACTGCTCCTCTACCGCCCCTGCCATTGAAATGTATGGCAAGCGCTTCCGAATCGGCTGCACACCGCCTCGGTAGCGTGGGGCACCAGCAATTTTAGCCCCGTTTCAACCCCTTGTGGGGGGTTAAAAGCACCGTGATTCCGCCTGCATAGCGGAGCCATATCGCTGGTAAAACTCAGCTAAAACTGGTGGGATTCTACCGCGATCGCGGCTGGGATGCAATGTGAAAGTAGCCTAAAACTGTATGTTTGGATAATTTAAATGGCTTCTATGTGAATCTTTAAAAACTCTTTTAGCTTGTCATTTTAGAGTAAACCAGAAAATGGTTTTACATTTTTTTCTCTCAATTCATTATTTATGGCAATACTCAATATGTGTTACTAGTTCATTGTTTATGTACAAACATCTTAGGTAAGTGCATATGTGCATATATGCGTACATAGACAGATGACTTTTTTTTTTTTTTTTTTTTGGTTGTTTAAATTAAATTTACTGCTTTTTTTTTTTTTTAACTTTACTATTTTACTATCACAAGGTGGCTAAAACGTCCTAATGTGGTAAAACATTTGAACATGCTTTTTTTTGGAGACTATTCAAATCCTGATGTCCCCCTGCATTGTTTGCAAACTGAGTACTTGATTTATTTTATTTATCTATTTATTTTTTGTTGCTGGTGGCCAGAATCTGACAGCTGCCAACCTAGAGGCGCTCAAAGAAGAGCACTTCTGGATTTACAAAAAGAGGGACAATTAACTAATGGATGTTTGCCAACCTCCCTTCCAATCTGCAATCCTGTATCTATCCAGCCATCTTTGTGTACCATCCAAAGTGTTACTTGGTCATGAGATACCACAGTATATAAAAACTGTTACCCTGAACAACTCTTGGGATTACCCATTTTTCATAACATTTAAAACCAGAGTAATGCTTAGGGAAATACTTAGATGGTTTAACTGCTCAGACAGATGGGTACCAATATGCCTTCTAACATGCTGGGTCCTAGCAATGATCCATTGTCAGCAGGGAAGTGTCCATTGGCCCAGAATAGGCATTCTTGTGTAGAAAACAATCAGATAGGTTAGAAGACCTTACCCCAATTATTATTTATTTCTCCTATTTCAGAATTGCCTGTGTATGACTCTTCCTCATTCCATCATTACCCTAAACAGAAGCACTTGCGCAATTGGAGCTCTAATGTTTGGCCCAGAATATATGATGAAATGAACAGACTGCATGTGCCTCCGACCACTCCCAATATCAATAGTCAGGTTTACACCTGCTGCTCTCAAACCAAAGGAAATCTACCGATATTGATAGCCTAAATAAAGGACAATATTGAAGAAACAAAGGGACAGGAGGCTTTAGATCCAAAGACTGAAAGATTTGGAGGAGGCATCCTTGAGGCGCTCTCAATGACATAGTAAGTGGTGCCTTTTGCTCCTTTACAATGGATGCATGCTTCCCCAGTTTGGTAGTCTGCCTAGAATTCTAGGCCTATTAGCTGCACAAATTGGCCAATATATTTCCTTCTTAGGCCTGACTCCACACCACACTACCTAACTGATAGTGTGGTAAGGCTTCATGTACACTAGCAGCTCCTAAACTTGAGTTTAGGAACTTTTGGCGTTTTTTGCCAAAGCTCCTAAACTCAACTCCATAAAAGCCTATGGGTCAATGTACACATAAGCCATTAGCAGAGTTTAGGAGCTGCCGCAGTTAGGTGAGGTTAACCTCCCTCAACCTCCCTCTCCTGAACACGGAAGAATCACGCTCAGGATAGGAACATTGTGGCCGCAGGAAAACACAAAACGCAGCAGCTGTAAATGTAGGCAGGGCGTACATGAAGCCTAACAGGGTCATGTGCACTCTACTTCATGGTCCAACCCTTGAAACCCTGAAAAAAAAACTTGACTTGAAATTTTGCAGATATGCATGAAAAACAAAACACTATAATGTTCTAACTCTACCCTAATCAATTCCCAATTCAGCAATTTTGTTGTTAAATGTAAAAGTTGAATGCTGCCATTCCCGGCAAAGCAAGCAATTATTGTGATCCTACTGTATAAGGTTAAAAAATACAGATCAAAAGGTCCCTGAAATAAAAAAAAACCTTGTTTACTCACCTTTTCAGCTGCCCATATCTCCAACCTTTCATGTCGGAGTTACATTATTTATAAAGTTGGATATACACAGACCAATAATCGGCTAGTTCAGCAGGTACCAGCCAACTTTCTGTCTGTGTGTACCGCTGACTGTCCAAGAGAAGCTGGTCTTGTGCTTCTGTTGAACTATCCTGCTGCAAAACCAGTATTTGATCAGCGTTTTTAGCCAATGGCTCAGCTCTGATAAGTGTATTCTGATGGCGGAGGGGATTTGCCGCAGTCAGAATTCAATAGCTCAGCAGGAGAGATCCCCACATCAAAATGAATGTGTATAACTTGCTTTAGATTATTTGTCATTTGACGCATCTGGTGGTGTAAGATGCCTGTGTGTGCCCCCTACCATGCAATGTGGCTCCATCCCCTATGTTACTAATGAGCCCTGTTGGGATGTAGGGGGTCAGAAGATGGGACCAAAGGTATTTGGCACTCTTAAAATTGTTGAATCCCAAAGAAACTGATGGAGGGTCCAGCATGAAACAGGGAAAGAAGAAGACACGGCCACTGGAAAGATACATATAAAAGCAGGGAACATAGATATGGATTTTTTTTCACCTGACAAGCTTACTTTACTCTCAATATTGTCATTTTATAAAGACAGAGCACGAAACAGCACAATATTGTTCAGTTATCAAAAGTACAAACATAAGATAAAAAAGTAAATACTGTACATCTCTCAGGTTATTTATCCAAAACTGACGGTACAATAAAAGTAGTCATGGCATATGATCTCTTATCAGCAACATAACTCTCCTTTAACCACTTCCTTACCGGGCCATTTCTGACACTCCTCTCCTACATGTAAAAATCATCATCTTTTTGCTAGAAAAATACTCAGAACCCCCAAACATTATATATGTTTTTTTAGCAGGGACTCTAGGGAATAAAATGGCAATCATTGCAACTTTTTATATCACACGATATTTGCGCAGGAATTTTTCAAACGCGTTTTTTTTGGAAAAGAAACAGTTTAGTGAATTAAAAAAATACAAAACAGTAAAGTTAGCCCAATTTTTTTGTATGTTGTAAAAGAGGATGTTACGCCGAGTAAATTGATACCCAACATGTCATGCTTTAACATTGCGAACACTCGTGGAATTGCGCCAAACTTTGGTACTTAAAAATCTCCATAGGCGACGCTTTAAAATTTTTTACAGGTTAGCGTTAAGGTGCTCACAAGCGTTACAATTTCGTACTGTACAACCCA
>BLSH010114109.1:387376-397779 GCA_018402905.1 Glandirana rugosa | reverse complement strand
CCTCGTGGTCGGTGGTGACGACTCCTTGGTGTTTAGTGGGGCAGGGGTAGAGGGAAGGGTTGGAATATGCTGATGTGGATGGGGGGGCAAGGAGGGGTCATGTTAAAGCATGCCTGTTGCTTTGCAAAGAATAGACAATGTTTAGCTTTGGCGACTGGCCACTCAAACCCAAGAACTACATTCTGGGAGCAAAAAGGTAATGCCTATCATCCAAAGTACCAGGGCTCTCAGCAGTGGTGGCTGGTGCTCCATATTTTTTTTTGGGGGGGGCAGCAAACAAACCTCTATGCCCAGAGCCCACCCTCTTTGAAGCCAATTAAAGCCTCCAGCTCTAATCATGTGCTTCAAAATAAAAACCCATTGAAATCCATGCATCCGGCGCCCAGCTTGGAGATTAGGGTTGCATTTTCATGTGTTTTTTGGGGCGTTTTGTCTGTTGTCTATTTTGTTTTGTTTATATGTGCATTTTTAGTCTTTTTGAACTGTGTTTTCCAAGCATCTCGGAGCTTTGGTGTTTTTGTATTAGCCCTTACCTGTTGATATGTTTCTGCTTTCAGCTCCTTCAAAAACACACCAATCTGCCCAAATGGAGCTACAAAAGTAGTTACAAAACTTTTTTGAGCTTTAGGGATTTGATTCCAGGTGTTTTAGAGTGGAGATGTGAACCAACAGCATAGAGAATAATTAATTTTTGAGCTCTTTGGAGCTTTGAGCTTCATGCTATAAAATGCTCAGGTGGGAATAGGGCCTAACAGACAAATGAAGTGGCAGGGGGTGAGGACCAAGGGAGGAGAAAGGGATCCTGTCAAGAGAACATGTAACTTTGCTCACAATCAGCAAAGTGATCAATTGTTTAAGTTAGGGGTCAGCAACCTATGACCCGCGGGCTGCACCCAGCCCACTGTCACTAAATATCCAGCCCATCAGTGCACGTGATGTATTCACGTGCACCCGGCCTTCGGACACATTAACCACTTCATCCCAACCGTACGCAAATATGCAGCCTCGGCTTGAAGGGGTTGTACCGGGGTGATACCTGCATCTGCACGCATCACCCCCAGTACCGCTTATTATTACCGCTTTCTTGATATAACAACCGATGCGGATATGAAGCCGCTTAGCTGTTATCCCAAGTAGTGGGAGGGGGCATTCCCCTTCCCGTTGCTTCTGCAGCTCGCCTGGGCTCTCCCATCCCACTGGGAGGCCCGAGCGACCAGCCAGCACGTCCGCCGGCTGGCCGGAGACCCAAACCAATCAGCTTCTGGGTCTCGGATCTAGTAACTCAGAAGGAGCAACGTCATGACATCACTTCCAGTTTACAGAAGACTTACATGACATCACTTCCAGTTTACAGAAGACTTAAAGCGGAGTTTCACCCACAAATACATCTTTACATTTTCAAATCCTCTAATCATTATGAACCACCTTTGGAAAAAAAATATTATACTCACCCTATGTGCCCTGTTGCTATGTGGCCCCTGTAATCTTCCACTTCCTGATCCGCAGCGCTCCACTTCCTGCCTCGCCTGGGCTCATGAGAGATGTGAGTCATCATTTCCCATGAGTCAGCGGGCGTCCCTGAGTAGTAAAATTGCGTCATTGCGCATGCGTGAGATCAGGAGGTGCATCAGGAGGTGCATGCTGGTTACCCAGCATGCACCTTATACAGGAAGATGGTGCGAGTGGGCTTCAGATGACCACAAGCAAAATCGGAATGCACAGGGAGAAAAAAATCAGCAAAGTAAGACCCAAAAACATATTTATACCAATCGGAATTAAATATAGCAATACTTTTATTTAATTTAAGGGGGATACAAGAAAAAAAATATGAGAGCAGAACACCACTTTAAAGGTGCCGAATTTTAAAAAAATGACAGTATTCAAAGCAGCCAAACTTGGCATTTTGATGCTTTTAAGTGCAAAGAAGGGATTTGGAGTCTTATAGCCCCCAGATCCCTCCATAAAGAGTGCCTATTACTGTCACAAGGGTTGTTTACATTCTTTCTGACAGCAATAAAAGTGATCCGAGTTTTTTAATTTTCAAAGGGACAGTGTAAAAAAAATAAAATGAAATAAAATAAATAAATAATAAAAAAAATAATAAAGTGCCCCATCCCTCTGTGCTTAAACAGAGGGGAGGGGGGCTGTGTAATATGCAGGGGGTCCTGGGTGGGGAGGGGGCTGTGTGATGTGCAGAGGGACTGTGTAATATGCAGGGGGGCTGTGTAATGTAAAGGGTT
The DNA here is from genome assembly GCA_018402905.1 of Glandirana rugosa. Classification (NCBI taxonomy): domain Eukaryota; kingdom Metazoa; phylum Chordata; class Amphibia; order Anura; family Ranidae; genus Glandirana; species Glandirana rugosa. The sequence continues at coordinate 395,539 of BLSH010114109.1, read as the reverse complement.
CCAGAGATACGGGGCTGTGTAATGTAAAGGGTTCCAGAGGTGCGGGGGCTGTGCAGTGTAAAGGAGGCCAGAGGTACAGGGGGCAATGTAATGTAATGGGGGCCAGAGGTGCAGGGGCTGTGTAATGTAAAGTGGGCCAGAGGTGCGGGGGCTGTGTAATGTAAAGTGGGCCAGAGGTGCGAGGGCTGTGTAATGTTATCTTCATTTATTAGCAGGTGAATGTGGCCCTCTATGCATTGAACCCGGTCCTTAAGTGGAAAAAGGTTGCTGACCCCTGGTTTATATGGTACCTGTCAAGAGGTTATTATAAGGTGTTGCCGTTGTTGACATTTTTAAAAAAAAATTAATCTGCGGTTGGCTTTAATACTTTTGAGCAGCATGAATTTTAGGACAGGTCCACATTTCAGTGTTCCAACGTTATGTCACATGTTAATGAGAGTTATGTTAAAAATGAATGGGCTGCCAATGAACCCAAACAGGCAAAAAACAATGCACGGGACCTTTATGCAGCATACAAAAAGTATGTGTGTTGTGATGCACTGCATGGCAATGAGGTGGGTTGGATGCTACTGCACAGTGTGTTGAGAGGCTATTCACACAGAGCTACGTGTTGCACCAATGTGGGTGTTTTACTGCATATTGACTGCAATGCACAAGTGTGAATAGGCCCTCCTGCAGGTAACTGAAATCATTAAAAGCCAAAGAATCAGCAAGACAGTCAGGCAACTATTTTTTTTTAGTAGGAGAGGTCAGCAGTGGCACCCTTAATATTTCTCCTATGACAGGTTTCCTTTAAAACAACCACCATTATTCCATAAACCCATAAAATGAGTCAGAAAGAGTAAATTTAATGGATTTTGTGTTAAAAAGTAAGTACTTTCTTTGCTCATCTTGTTTGGCAATTTATCACGGTAGAGTAAAAAAAAGTGAGATCATCATTCAGCTATCAATTCACTTGTCAGTCTGTAAAATTGTTGAAAATTGTCACGGAGGATGTGATTATTACAGTACAACGCACAAAACACAATTGCAATAATAAACCACTCAAAATAGGTCAACAACTTTCACTTTTCTGTGAGCTCCATTCTGATGTGATTGAAGTCGAATGATCTGCCATACCTTACAAGTGCTCATTAAAATCCCATTTTTGATGTGAAAAATGAGGGTGAATAAAACATTAAAAGATAAGAGATCAATCAATGCAAATACATTAAGATTTTTACTCGGAGAATGTAAAATGTCTTGTAAAATCCCTCCTTGATGCCATATCAAGATCTTATAACGCATAATCATCTTCAAACTGTCTCGCCGACGCTGTTTCCTTTGCAATTTATTGGCTAAGCAGATGATAATATATATATTATATATGTGCCATATATTTTAATATGCATGGTGATTTTAAGTTTAAGAAGTCACCGCTAACTCTGAAATATCCAGATAGGTGGACTGGCTGGTTTTAAAGTTATCCTTTGCTTTGCCCATGTAGACTTTACTCCCCTCTTCCTCTCCAGCAGCACATACCCGTGGTTGCTGGGAGAAGGAGAAGCCATCCTGTGTACCCTTCATGGGTATGTGACAAGTTTGCTTTGAAGCACATCAAAGCACAAGCTAGAAGAGACTGAGGTGACCTGCCAGTCAACTTCAGGGGTACATAGGGGCAGTCAACTATACAGAGGCCAACCGACATTCTTCCCACCCTTCCATTTTTAGTAAGGGTCTTGGGTCAATGGCAATGGTTTCACAATAGCTTGAGACACATCTGCCACTATTCAGAAATAAATGACAGGTGGTGCACATGAACTGCAGTTGACCACCTTCTGGTTTGGACCTACTTCAAGCAGGTTTTGCATTAACACAGACTTGTGAACCAACAAACATGGGCCTTTAGTCATCTCAGAGGGTCAGCAATTCCACTCCAAAGGTTCCCACCAACACGCTCCACAGAACCCAAGAGTTGAAGCTTCAGTTATCAGTAGGTAATTCAGGATTCTCTTTCTTCCCGCATGGCACAACAATCCTTCTAGTATCATAAATTATTATATTACATGTTTGCTTTGAAGGACATCACAGCACACACTAGAAGACCCTGAGTTGACCTGCCAGTCAACCTCAGAGGTATATAGGGACAGTCAACTATACAGAGGTCAACCTGCATTCTTCCCACCCTTCCATTTTTTAGTAAGGGCCTTGTGTCAATGGCATCTGTTTCACAATAGTTTCAGACACCTCTGACACCATTCAGAAACAAATTACAGGAGGTGCACTGGAACTGCAGTTGACCACCTTCTGAATCTGACCTGCTTCAAGCCGGTTTTGCATAACCACAGATTGAGGAACAAACAGACGCGCCCTTAGTCATCTCGCAGGGTCAGCAATTGCACTCCAAAGGTTTCCACCATCATTCTCTACAGAACCCAAGAGTTGAAACTACAATTATCAGTGGGTAATTCAGGGTTCTCTTTTCTCCCACATGGCACAACAATCCTTCTAGTATTATAAATGTGACTGTGGGGTTGCAATGTATAAAGCGGAACTAAACACTTCTATCCTTTTGATCTGAAGTTGCCATGGTGCCAAGTTGCCATGGTGCTGCACATGTGATCTGTTATGACACCAGTTGTTTGATTAGGCAGTTGGCTTGAGAGGACAAGTAACTTTGACAATGATCATTCACGGCATTCCTTGAATGTAATTAATTTGGGAGACCATAAAATTGATGGGGTTGGTTCAGCCTTAAGATGGAAGTAAACTCCTTATTGCACTTGTACCGTGAATATCTCCTAGACCACTGTTTAGGTGTCACCGGCGCATGCACTCTGAAGGGAAGGCATAACGATGGTGTTCCTTTGGAGCCCTGAGCCGTGGTCCATGATGTCATCGCAGAGCAGCCAATCAGACGGCCGGAGTACACAAACCTGGAAGGAAGACCGGGTGAAGATGGAAGCCCGAGCGGTGACAGAGCACTGCAGGGGGGTTTAATTCCAAAGTAAGTAATACTAGCACATTATGCCTTTACCTTGCAGGGTTTTCAAAAAATTTAAAATTGGTGTGACCGACTACTGCTTTAACCACTTACCAACCGAGCCACTTTTTTACATTTGGTGATCACAAGCTAAAAACATTTTTTTGCTAGAAAATTACTTCGAACCCCCAAACATTATATACTTTTTTTCAAACACCCTAGAGAATAAAATGGCGATTGTTGCAATACTTTTTGTCACACGGTATTTGCGCAGCAGTCTTTCAAGCGCAATTTTTTTTGGAACAATTTTACTTTTTTGAGTTAAAAAATAAGACAACAGTAAAGTTAGCCCAATTGTTTGTATATTGTGAAAGAGGATGTTACGCCGAGTAAATAGATACCATACATGACACGGTTGAAAATTTCATATGCGGGCGTGACTTACATATGCGTTTTCTTTGCTGCACGAGCTTGCGGGGACGGTGGCGATTTAAATCTTTTTTTTTTTTTAATTTTATTTATTTTTTTTTTTTTAGCACTGTTCCTTTAAAAAAAAAAAAATCTGATCACTTTTATTGCTATCACAAGGAATGTAAACATCCCTTGTGATAGTAATGTATGGTGACAGGTACTCTTTTTGGAGGGCCGGGGGCGTCTAAAAGATCCCCCATCCCTCCTTTGCACTTCACAGTATTCAGATTGCCAAAAACGGCGATTTTGAATGCTGTCATTTTTAAAAAATTGGTGCCGTTAGCCGCCGTGTAAACCGGAAGTGACGTTGTGACGTCGCTTCCAGAATTTGCCGAAGGAGACCCGATCAGAGGCAATTACGGCTTCTGTCAGGTCTCCTTCCAGCCAGCGGACGCGCCGGATCGTCGCTCCGGTCTCCCGGTGGGACGGGAGGCCGGAGAAGAGCGGCGGAAGGCGGCGGGAGGGTGGGGATGTCCCCTCCCGCCCTCTGGGGTAACGACCGAGTGGCTCCCGAGCCGGATCGGTCATTATCCCTGGATAGCCGACCGCCAGCTCTAAAAAATGATACCGGGATATAGCCTGAAGGTGCAGGCTATGTCCCGGTAGAGCCGCTCAAACCCGACCGCCGCCTATTTACAGCGCTGGTCGGGAAGAGGTTAAGATGTGTTTTTTTTTTTTTTTTTTGCTTTAATGATTTTTTATTGCTATAAAAAAAAACAATACAATGTATTACAGGCGGTCCCCTAGGTACAAACATTCGACTTACAAACAGAGGGATACAATAGGAAGTAAGATCTTATCTACCCCTAGGAAGGGAAATTCACTTCTGTAAGAATTATAATGGGAAAAAGGGGTCCCCACTGAAGCTTTATCACCAATCCTTGTTTCCACAACAACTTAAAATTTTCAAAATTCAGCTTTCATAGGGACAGAAAGTGAGGTAAAATCTTCTAAATAAAAACACAGACAGCAAAACAAACCTTACAGAGGTGTTATCCCTTCCCTATGCTATACAAAAAATGTAAAAATAATTTTGTGGCTGGAGCTACACTTAAAAAATGTACCTGTTCTGAAATAATATGAAAACAGCCATTGCATTACATCTTCCTTAAACCTGTAGCTTACAAATTATCCCTTAGGCTCCATGCACACTGTTTCTGATAAACGACCGTTTTTGGTCGTTTTTTTAACAGCCCAAAAACACCACTTTATGTTATCCTATGTGTCCATGCACACATGGACGTTAATTACCGTTTATCAGCAGTGGCGTTTTTGAGCTATTATCTGAACGCCCTGAATTGGCGTTCAAAAGTCGTTCTTTTGACCACAAAAACCGCTAAATGCCGCTAAACGCTCATAAACGGCGGTAAGCGGCTGTTTATCGGCGTCTGGCATTTTTTGTAGTCAATTGAAGCTAATGAAGAAAAAAAAGAAAAGCCCAAAAAAGCCGATAAACGTCGGTAAACGCTGCTTACAAAAAGCTGCAAAAGTAAGTTTTCTAAGCAGCGTCTCCTGCCCAACGCCGAGAGAGCCCAGATAGCGTCCAGTGTGCATGGAGCCTTAAAGCGGTTGTATACCCCGCTTGGTCATTTTTACCTACAGGAAAGACTATAATGAGGATTACTTGTAGGTAAAATGAATATCTCCTAAACCTGCACAGTTTAGAAGATAGTCACCCTGCATGCAGCCGCTGACGTCAGAGACGCATGTGCTCTGAAAGTCCGGTGGATCTTGCCGGAACAGGGGACTCCCACGCGCACGCACGGAACTGACATCATCGTGGTTCCAGACACTTACAGCGCCGGAGCCCGAAAGAAACGCAGAGGGAACATGTCAGCTCCCTCATCAGTGACCAGGAGGGAGCTTCGTTCTAAGCGAAGTATTTTGTAATGTGCTAGTATGCAATGCATACTAGCACATTATGCTATTGTCTTGCAGGTTGTTTGTTGGGGGGGATTTTAGCAGTTTATTACCGCTTTAATTCAGATGTAATTAAAATATCAACATATTTTGAGCATAAATATAACTTACATTGTCTTCTGCTTACACCACAAACTTTTAATTCCCTCCCTCTTCCTTTCAAGAAGAAGGATACAAGGGAAGAGGGAGGGAGTAATCGGAAAGAAAAAAAAATACAAATAGAGAGAGAGAGGAAGAGAGAAAAAAAGGGGGGGGGGGGAGAAGACCTATGACAAATAAATAAAGCTATCAAAAAGTTAAAAGTTAATTGATAGTAACTAATATGTCATATTCTAACTCACTTTACTTAAATTAAAATTATTTCATAATACAATGTAGTAGTAAATTCAAACCAATTTGCCCATGTCTTAGAATATTATCTGATTAGCATCTTATTCCTACATGTTAATTCTTCCATTAAAGGAAGATCACCCACCCTTCGTAGACCTTGAGAAATAGTACGTAAAAATATCCACTTCTAGCTCCATTCTGACTCTCATCCACACAACTCGATGTAAAAAAAAAAAGTTTAAAAAGTTAAAACTAGTAAGTTTCTCTTGGATTTTTACTTTTCTTTGAAGTTTCACTGTGATTGGTGATCCTGGATTCAAAAGAAAAGAGGTTACACTGTAGAGACTTCAGGAAATACACACTCAGTGACCCTGTGAGGCGCTTTTTAGATTCTTTCTCCATTAAATTACCATTAGCCCAGAATAAGGTAAAAATTAGTGGACATTATGATTTTAACAAGTAGCATTTCTTCCACTTTTAATTGCTCTTTAATTTCCACTTTTACGCATACTTTCAAATAACTATAGAGGTAATGAGTCATTCTATTAAGTTATGTCAGTGATTTGAATGCGCCTTATGCAGTTTAAAAAATCCAGAGAACTTAATTACAAGTGTCACCTGTATGCGTTCTGTTCTAGACAGCTGCTACCTACACATTAGGAACTTTCATTAAGAGTTAGTTGATGTAACCGTGTCTAGAAAGAGAGATTCAGGAGTTATGCAAGGACAACCATTAAATAAATTTAAAAAAAAAGAGGCAAACAAGCGTTTGTGGTGTCATAAGACCACTTTTAAATCAGGCACAGATGTAACAATTGGAGAGAGGTCAAAGCACCATGTTCTCCCAAGCAGATGTGAGTCGTTTAAAAGCTTTTCATGTGCCCAATTTTTATTTTTTAAAGTCTTGATAGGTAAGAACAAAGAGTGCACAAAGACATGAATGCATTTATTGCATCACTTTTAAGACAGGTAAAGTGCAGAAATAAAAGACAGCATAATTTCTCTAGGAATAAAAAAAAAACTTTATATTTTGACCCCGGCATGGCAGCTTTTCATTTGTTTAAAACTAATAGAAATAAAACAACACATCATTATATGAAATTGGACATCGTGATGACCTACTCAATTAACGTTGACCTACGAGGAAGATGATTATACATATTTCTGCATTACAGCCTCCAAACTAGATATGGTAAACAATTATTTTCTATATGAAAACTATACTGATGCCAAAACATCCTTTGTTCTTAAAGAGGGACTGTTAGATCTTGGCATTCTAGTTGGTGGAACTGAGTGGTTTTTTTTTTCTGTTCACTGAACTCACAGGGATTGTATTATGCTCCATAAATAAAGAGGGTGTCACTTTATAGTAAACCTGTACTTTATTTAAATATCTATCTATCTATCTATCTATATTTGGTGTTATCGCTCTCACTCTCTCATACTGGTCACTGGAACTTCAACATGGCACCTCATGGCAAAGAACTCTCTGAGGATCTGAAAAAAAGAATTGTTGCTCTACATAAAGATGGCCTAGGCTATAAGAAGATTTCCAAGACCCTGAAACTGAGCTGCAGCATGGTGACCAAGACCATATAGCGGTTTAACAGGACAGGTTCCACTCAGAACAGGCCTCACCATGGTCGACCAAAGAAGTTCAGTGCACGTGCTCAATGTCATTTCCATAGGTTGTCTTTGGGAAATAGATGTATGAGTGCTGCCAGCATTGCTGCATAGGATGACGGGGGTGAGCCTGCCAGTGCTCAGACCATACGCCACACACTGCATCAATTTGGTCTGCATGGCTATCATCCCAGAAGGAAGCCTCTTCTAAAGATGATGCACAAGAAAGCCCGCAAACAGTTTGCTGAAGACAAGCAGACTAAGTACATGGATTACTGAAACCATGTCCTGTACAGGGAGTGCAGAATTATTAGGCAAGTTGTATTTTTGAGGAATAATTTTATTATTGAACAACAACCATGTTCTCAATGATTCCAAAAACTCATTAATATCAAAGCTGAATATTTTTGGAAGTAGTTTTTAGTTTGTTTTTAGTTGTAGCTATTTTAGGAGGATATCTGTGTGTGCAGGTGACTATTACTGTGCATAATTATTAGGCAACTTAACAAAAAACAAATATATACCCATTTCAATTATTTATTTTCAGCAGTGAAACCAATATAACATCTCAAAATTCACAAATATACATTTCTGACATTCAAAAACAAAACAAAAACAAATCAGTGACCAATATAGCCACCTTTCTTTGCAAGGACACTCAAAAGCCTGCCATCCATGGATTCTGTCAGTGTTTTGATCTGTTCACCATCAACATTGTGTGCAGCAGCAACCACAGCCTCCCAGACACTGTTCAGAGAGGTGTACTGTTTTCCCTCCTTGTAAATCTCACATTTCATGATGGACCACAGGTTCTCTATGGGGTTCAGATCAGGTGAACAAGGAGGCCAAGTCATTAG